>OU015744.1:138977525-138999521 GCA_907169655.1 Acomys percivali
AGAGAGAGAGAGAGAGAGAGAGAGAGAGAGAGAGAGAGAGAGAGAGAAGACTTAAAATTAGAGAAGGCATGTGGGGGGAATTGGATAGAGAAAATAGGATGTACATGGCATCAAGATTGTTTTCATGAATAAAATTCTCCTAAAAGTGTAAGTATTATTAAATATTTAATTCTGATAATTGCATATTAATTAGAATTATCCATGTGCCTAAGTTTCCTGCAAAGCCTTTATTTCTCTCTTGTCATCTACCTGGCTTCTTAATAAAAATATGAAAGTTATACCAAAAACATACTTACCCCACGCATATTTCCTAATTGCCTTTCATTTATCAGAATAAGCAAAGAGACAGAATAGTTTTCATGTGTTAAAATATTTCCGGGAAGGCATTTAAGTGAGTGGCATGCTCAAGCACTATTATCTCTGTTGGTATGCTTGGGGATGCTGCAAGGAGTTTTTCTTTATATAACCTTCTGTTTTCTCTCTTCCCCTCAATCTCCCCAGTGTAAATGGGAAGAAACTATACCTAAGGTAACAGAGTCAGATTAAAGGGGTCTGTGGAGGAGGCCACTTGGTAGTTAAATTTCAATGCATATTCATTCATATGCTCGTTTACAAGAGGATTACTTACTAATCCTTTCCAGGAGGAAGTAGCACATGCCACATAAAATAACTAAATGGGGACCAGTATTTCACAAGTTTCTCAGAGAAATAACATTTCTGAAAACACATAAAACAACCAAACACTGTGAACACTTAACTAGGTGAATATTCTCTGTGGTGTTAACTTGAAAAGTTCTGCCTGTTCTCATATAACTTCCAAGAAAGGACAATGTTACCAACACCTGGTTAGGCTTTGAGGGGTTGGATAGTCTGTCTCTTAAGTAATCTACAGTAAACACATATCAATACACTAAACCCACACTTAGTACAACACAGCATTTGCTTAGCCATCTGTTATATTTACATAGCCAGAGTCCAGGCTGTTCCCTGGGGCTCTACAACTTAATCAAATACTCTATTTACACAGTCTCATAGTCCCTGAGAGCTGTCTCTACTGATGAAGTTTACATGGCTCTGTCTATCAATCAGTTCTAGCTATTTGCCAATTAGCTAATAAAACTAGAAGGCTAGCCCAGACAGAAGTGTTAGTTAAAAGGCCTTTCACTATCTTATAGACTTTTAAAAGAATGTTGACATTGGTGGATTCTTTTATTTAGTTAGTTACTTCGGTCACTCTTATTGATATGAAAGCATGACTCCTTTCAAGAGGGACAGCTTATTCTGGAGCCGATTATACATATAGCCAGGGACCAAGAAGGACACACATCTAGGTCACTTTAAATTTCATGTTTTAACATAGAAGCAATGTTTTATATATATATATATATATATATATATATATATATATATATATATATATATTGCAGTGACACAAAAATAAAGACACTTTCAAACACATTGTTGGGCACATCTGGTAGGTGGGTTAGAGCAAGCCTTGCAGACTGTTTGACAACACTCTTAGCTATGTGAATGATGGAAAAATTGTACTATGTTTAAGTAATATATTCCAAATGTTTTTTTTTAAATCTCTTTGTTATCCTGTTAGTTACAACACAGATCTGGGGCAGGGATGGCTACTTAGGAAGCTAAAGCTCGCCCAAGATACATTATCATTACACGGAAGGAATGCAACATTCCAATGGTGCACATGTTAAAGTCTTAATCAGTCAGTCCATCTTTTCAGGTACAGCCTCTTTCCAGGAACTCTCATTCACATTGTCAAACCAAGTCCTGACTATTATAGACTCATCTAAGACACAAGGGTACAAAACGTGATGAGTAACATCATCTTGGGGTGTCAAAACCCCTAAAGGGTGATTCTTGACATTTCTTGTAATAAAGAATCATTCGAACAAGCAAAATAATTAGTAATCTAAGTTCTAATTAAAGCAATAGCTCGACTTACTTGTGCCCCTTGGGTATATGCATAGGTGTATACATTCTTTCTTATTTGTGTATTATTGTTTTGTATTTTATGTAGTATGATAATCTATTAAATTCAGGGTGTTTGTTTGTTTCATGAGATAGGATTTGTCTGTGAAGCCTTGGCTTTCCTTGAACTCACTCTGTAGACCAGGCTGGCCTCGAACTCATAGAGATCCACCTGTCTCTTCCTTCTGAGTGCTGAGATTAAGGGTGTGCACCACTACCTTTGGCACGTTTTGCAGGTCTAATACATCTATTTCCCCAGAACTATCTTCTACAAAAAATATTCTAAAAAGCTGGATGCATAGACCTTTGCTAGTTCTCTACCCTAAGCAAGATTTGTGTATTTCCTGTTGGGCATTCTGAGCAAACATTCATTCTAAAGCCAAACATTGTGTTCATTTACAATGATTTTTAAGAAACGAGACAAGTTGAATAGAAAACGCAGATATTCATGTCCTAGATGGTCTCTTCATTGGCAGCACTTCCTTCTTCAAGAGCTTATTCCAGAGAGTGAGTAATAAGGGAATTACTGTGATGAAGTCAACCTTGCTTCATTGTGGCAATAAAGGGGTGATGGTTCTAGTGGTGCTCTTGTGTGTTGTTAAAATGGCTTGAGTTCCTCTGTCTGAAGAAATGCTGTTTAACTTCTCTCTTCTCCTCTCTTTCAGAAGATCCAAACTCCTGGCAAGTGCTGAACTTTTTATTCTCTATATAATTGTGTCTTCTTCAGAACTTCATGTATTTTGAACCACAATGCATGTGGATTTCAGGGTGATTTCTTTAATCTATCAGCTTTCATGTAAGGTTTCTCTTTGTCTTTCCAAAGATCCAGCACCCCCACTTTATTCATCAGTGACAATAAATGCTACAGATAGGTGACATACTTTTTGTAATGTATTAAAGGAAGCTTTTATTGATTTTAGCTTAGAATATTCATGGATAAAGTTGACTTCAATATTTATGTGCAATTTTGTAAATTAACATAATTTCATCTTCTTGGGGGTGACAAAACAATGTGTCTAGCTCCTCTGGGGTTTGTTCTCAGTGTTTGGGAGCTGCCAAGGAGCATGGATTTCCATCTGGTGTCCTCATTAACAAGGAGACAGCATAGCAGAGTATGGTGTTAGGGATTGGTTGTCTCCCATGGGGTAGGTCTCAAGTAAAGCCAATTTTGATTGGCCATTTCCTCAATCTTTGCTCCATCTTTGTCCCTGACGATCTTGCAGGCAGGGCTCCATATCCCCTGCTACAAGAAGTCTCAGTCAGGGTGGACCCTATGGACTTCCCGGGGCCTCCCTTGTCCCTCGTCTCTGGCAAATGCCAGGGATGTCGCTACCTCTCACTTCCCTTCTCTCACCGAGCCCTCTCTCCTCTGCTCTCCCTACTCTTTCTTTTAAAATTAATTTATTCTTGTTACATCTCAATGGTTATCCTATCCCTTGTATCCTCCCATTCTCCCCTCCCTCCCATTTTCCTCTTATTCCCCTCCCCTATGACTGTTCCTGAGGGGCATTACCTCCCCCTGTATATGCTCATAGGGTATCAAGTCTCTTCTTGGTAACCTGCTGTCCTTCCTCTGAGTGCCACCAGGTCTCCCCTTCCAGGGGACAAGGTCAAATGTGAGGCCCTAGAGTACATGAGAAAGTCATATCCCCACTCTCTACTCAAGTGTGGAGAATGTCCTGTCCATTGGCTAGATCTGGGTAGGGGTTTAAAGTTCACCGCCTATATTGTCCTTGGCTGGTGCCTTAGTTTGAGCAGGACCCCTTGGCCCAAATCTGTCTATCATAAGGTTCTACTTGTAGGTTTCTAGGACCCTCTGGATCCTTCTACATTGTTATTCTCCCATGGTTCTCTCATCTAGAGTCCCAATAGGATATCCTCCCCTCTGTCTCAGTTTCCTGGTAAGGGAAGGCTTTCATGGGACATGCCCATTGGGCTAGTATGCAGATATAAGTGAGTATATACCATTTGAGTCTTTCTGCTTCTGGGTTAACTCACTCATTATGATCATTTCTAGCTCAATCCATTTATCCACAAATTTCGGGAATTCCTTGTTTTCAATAGCTGAGTAGTATTCCATAGTGAATATGTACCACAGTTTCTTTATCCATTCTTCTACTGAGGGACATTTAGGATGTTTCTATGTTCTGGCTATTATGACTAAGGCTTCTATGAACATGGTTGAGCAAATTTTCTTGTTGTGTGCTGGTGCATCTTCTGGGTATATTCCAAGGAGTGGAATAGCTGTGTCTTGAGGAAGCCCTATTCCCAGTTTTCTGAGATAGCACCAGATAGATTTCCAAAGTGGTTGTACTAGTTTGCATTCCCACCAGCAATGAAGGAGTGTTCCTCTCTCCCCATATCCTTGCCAGCATGTGGTGTCATGAGAAGATGGAATGATCTTCCTTGCTCATGGATGGGGAGAATTAACATACTAAAAATAGCCATCCACCAAAAGCAATCTACAGATTCAATGCAATCCTTATCAAAATACCTACACAATATTTTAAAGACATTGGAAATTCAATTCTGAACTTCATATGGAAAAACAAAAAAACCAGAATAGCTAAAACAATCTTCTACAATAAAAGGTGCTCCAGAGGAATCTCCATACCTGATCTCAAACTGTACTATAAAGCAATAGCAATTAAAAGAGCATGGTACCGGCACAGCAACAGGCTGATTGATCAGTGGAATCGAATCGAAGACCCAGATATGAATCCACACACATATGGTTACTTGATTTTTGACAAAGAAGCCAAATCCATTCAATGGAAAAAGAATAGCATCTTCAACAATTGGTGCTGGTCTAACTGGATGTCTATGTGTAAAAAAATGCAACTGGACCCATATTTGTCACATCGCACAAAACTCAAATCCAAGTGGATTAAAGACCTCAACATAACCAGAGACTCTAAATCACTTAGAGGAAAACGTGGGGAAGAGCCTGGAACATATTGGCACAGGAGACAACTTCCTGAACAGAACACCAACAGCCCAGGCCCTAATGTAAACAATTAGTAAATGGGACCCCATGAGGCTGAGAAGCTTCTGTAAGGCAAGAGACACTGTCAAGAGAACAAAGCGACAGCCTACAGATTGGGAAAAGATCTTCACTAACCCTACATCTGTCAAAGGTCTAATATCCAAAATATATAAAGAACTCAAGAAATTAAACACGACCAAACCAAATAACCCAATTGAGAAATGGGGCTTGGAACTAAACAGAGAATTCTCAACAGAAGAATATCAAATGGCTGAGAAACACTTAAAGAAAGGCTCAACCTCCTTAGTCATCAGGGAAATGCAAATCAAAACAACTCTGAGATTCCATCTTACACCCATCAGAATGGCTAAGATCA
Organism: Acomys percivali; assembly: GCA_907169655.1. Taxonomy (NCBI): domain Eukaryota; kingdom Metazoa; phylum Chordata; class Mammalia; order Rodentia; family Muridae; genus Acomys; species Acomys percivali. Next base: position 138,982,880 of record OU015744.1, read on the forward strand.
AAAGCTCTCCCTACTCTTAATCCTCATCCCTGTTACTCTTCCCATTCTCCCATGTCTCCTATCCAGTTCCTTTCCTCCACCGGTTTCTAATGTCTACTTTATTTCCCCTTCTGAGTGAGATTCAACCATCCTCCCATGGGCCCTTCTCATTATTTAGCTTCTTTGAATTACTGGGTTGTAGTATGATTATCCTGTACTTTATGTCTGATGTCTACTGATAAGTGATGATATAACATCCATGTCTTTCTGCATCTGAGTAGCTCACGCAGGATGATATTTCCTAGTTCTATCCATATGCCTGGAAATTACATGATCTGTTTGTTTTTAAGAGCTGTGTAGTATTCCATTGTGTAAATGTAACACACTTATTTATCCATTCTTTGGTTTGGACATGCAGGTTGTTTACAGTTTCTGACTATTACTAATAAAAGTGCTACAAACAAAATTGAGCAAGTGTCCTTGTGGTGTGGTGCAGCGTCTTTCCTATATATGCTCAGGAGTAGTAGAGCTGGGTCTTGAGGTATATGTATTCCCAATGTTTGAGAAACTGACAGATTGATACCCAGAGTGGTTGTACAAGTTTATACTCTCATGAGCAATGGGGGAGTGTTCCCCTTTCTCTACATCCTTGTCAGCCAGCATGTACTCTCACTTAAGTTTTTCATCTTAGCCATTCTGATGGTGTGAGATAGAATCACAGAGGCATATTGATTTGCATTTTCCTGACAAATAAAGACTCTGCTCATTAAGTGCTTTGTGGCCATTAGATATTCCTATGTTGTGAATTCTCTGATTATCTCTGTACTTCACTTTTAAATTTTTGTTTGTTGGTTTTTAATTTCTTGATGTCTTTATATATTTTGAATAGTAATCCTCTGTCAGTCTGTAGGCTGCTGTCTTGTCCTATTGACAATTGCCTTTTCTTTGCAGAAGCTTTTCAATTTCATAATGTCCCATTTATTAATGCCTGAGCTGTTGGTGTTCTGTTCAGGAAGTTGTCTCCTGTGCCAATAAATTCAATATTATTCCCCACTTTCTTTTCTATTAGATTTAATCTATCTGATTTTATGTCTAGATCTTTGATCTACTTGGACTTGAGTTTTGTGCAAGATGATAAATCTGGATCTATTACATTTTTTTACATACAGACATCCCATTAGACCAGCACAATTTGTTGAAGATGCTTTGTATTTTTCCATTTTATAGGTTTATTATCTGTTTCTTAAGACAGCCACTAAGAGCTTTCATGTTTAGACCTTGCTTATTATGGTTACCACTGATGTGAAGAGAAACCCTGGCCAAGAAAACTTACAAAAGGAAACATTTTAATTGGTCACTTGTTTACAGTTCACTGAGTTTTATGGTAGGCAGGCATAGTGCTGGGGAAGTAGCCCAGAGGTTACCTCTTGATCCAAAGGCCAGAGGCAGAAGGAGAGTAGGAGGGACTGACTGGTATGGGCTGTTGAAAGCTCAATGCCTACTTTTAGTGATACACCTCTTACAAGAAGACTATATCACCTAACCCTTACTAAGAAGTCCATGAATGGGATAAAGCCATTCTCATCCATAGCATCCCAGACATGATGATTTACAAGTTTTCTCTATGCAAGTGAGCAAAGTGCTTGATGTTAGAAAGGATCTATACACATACTTCTACTGTATGAATGGCCACTTATTTAAATACTGATAATAAAATGAGAAGAAATTGAGGGATAAGATAGTTTAAACTATAACTTCTGAGAAAAATATCTTATGCAAGAAAATGCAATTATATTTTTTCAATGCATGTAACACATGCTTCATATCCATAAGCTTTCACATGCAGGACTGCACCAGGGATCAGCACCCACTGGTACTCAAGAGATGATCCCCATACTTCCCAGCTCATACCTTGTCCAGTGGATCATTTGTTCCATACAATGTGGCCACCTGAAGTTATAAGAACCAAAGAAAAACAAACACAGCTATTTGAATATAAAGAGAAAATGAGAATGAAATCACAACAAGGGCATAATAATTTGATAATTAATAAGAAATTCTGTCATTCTTTGATATTGGAAAAGTTTTATTATCAGTATTTAGACAAAAAAGCTATACATGTGGATAACATTCAAAAAATAGGGGTAAAGATAATGCTTAACATAAGAGCCAAGAGCACAGATTAAAATATTATCACTTTGGTAAGTGAATGAAAGCTTCAAGGAACTATGCATATAAAATATTAGTGACCTTGCCTCTTGTCACCAAAACAGGTTTTTCCTCTACCTCAGCTCTCTCCATATGCCTTCAAGTCGTGCTATCTCTAAAATAGAGATGTCTGAATTTTCACAAACTGTCAGGCAATGTGATATGCCCTTTTCCTCTTATATTTATGGATAGCTAAAATTCGTGAGATGAATTACTCAAGATAGTTAAAGGTGGTAATACTAGAAGAAATGACCCAAGATGTGAAAACAGAAAGCCTAAGTTAGATAAAATGAGGAAATTCTTAGTCATATGGTCAATGATGCGGTCAGACAAGGTGCCAAAGAGGGAGGCACCATCAGTAAACAACTCAGTTCCAAGGGAAAATTAGAGATCTGTTCTGATGGCAGAAAAAAAAAAATCATATCTATCTCAGATATTCTAGTACAGGTAAACCGAAAATTTAGTTTCTGACTTGTAAACATAAGCAAACATGTTATCTCTAACAGGAATTTAGTACCAACATTTAAAACATAATTACACATCTTAATGTGATTTTAAAAGCTCAATTTAGGGCATCTCTCAAATGTCATCAGTGAAGCTTCTTGTAGTTGACAGTAATTAACACAGATACCTGTCAGTGGGCAGCGAACAGTGAACAGGACACTTTGGAAATCTTGGGCTTAGATGTCTAGATCACCTTCTTCTCCTCAAGCATCAATGAGGTTTGAAGATGGAGTGGAAAAACTAAAACAGCAGATAGAGGGATGACTTCAAGAAAATAGGATTTTGCAGGTACAAAATGTGAATGATTTCATTCACAAATGAACTCATGGTGACTGTAACAGCATGCACAAGACTGTACAAGCTCAAATAAATAAATAAACAAACAAACAAATAAATAACCTCAATATGAACGAGGGAATATTGGCATGAAATTGCATGCTCATTCAAGGAGCTATTGGCATTTGATTGCTTCTGGGAGGGGGAACATCAGTTTTCCTAAACAAAGTGGCATTGGGTATATTGGGTATATATTGGGAGTAGCTGGCCAATAAAGCTGTATTTACATTTATTTTTTAAGAGGAAGAACATGGTGTGGTGTAAGCAGGAAGGTTGGGGAGTGATCTAGGGAAATCAGGAGGGGATGAATATGACTAGTATATATTGTATAACATTCTCAAAAGATAAACATAAAAATTTCCACTCTGTGTTGATTCAACACATATTTAGTGAATATTTATTTCAAGTAAGAATGATGAAGACTTTACCAGTGACCTCAGATAGCATACGTACCTTAAATACACTAATCTATTCAATTATCTGATTACCCATAATAAGCATCGTTTTCTGAAAATAGCATAGATCTTAATTTCCTTTAATCCTGCCAATCAAAATCACCCATGTTCCTTACAATTCTATTATGCTTATTCCACAGAGATGACTAGTGGTGCATGCTTATCTATATGGATTAATTTCATTATCCCATGACAATTAAGTCAAAAATCTAAACTTTTGAAAGCTGTACTATAAAAATAACATAATAACATTCAATTTATGAAATGGAATGTAAATATAAAATTAAATTTGAAGCCTAAATTACACATAAGCCAGTTACTACTTACATTATACAATTTGCTTAATTTTGATTTATTTGTATAACATAAAATCAACACTACAGTCAGGATAATGAACATATTCATCACAAGCAAAAATAATGTTTTGTAATCTCTTACTCCCCTTTTTTTCTTAAACCAAACACATTGCTGGAAAACATTCACCATTTCCTCTCACTACAGTGCTTTTATAATATTATAAATGTATTCACTATCAAGATCCATATGTGAAGACCATCTGTTCAGGTGCCAGAATATCGAAGATGATCTGTGACATTAACTGGGTAAACAGAAGTGGGGTGTAGATCTGGAGGCTGGCTGGTGACCCTGCAGGCTTTCTATAATGGCAACTTTCTAGACTGGAACTGATTGTTGCTGGCAATATCTTCCACTGATGGTATGCTGAGGGGCCAGAATTAAATTGCTTGAGGAGGGTCAGTGCTGATAGCTTTTTGGTGGGGCCTTGCAGCCACCATATAAGCAGGGGGATGGCCTATAGCTGATGTCTCATAGCTGGTGTTTCCACTGATGGTGACAACAGGGGACTAGGACTGATGACTCCTGGTGGGAGACCACTCTTGGTGGAAAGCATCTAAAACAGAAAGGGAAAGAAGAGAAAACACACACACACACACACACACACACACACACACACACACACACACACACACCCCACACTTACTCTTGATGATGAGATAAGACTGATTCCAGCTTTTAGGTTTCAACAAGCTTCTTCTTTCAAGCTTTTTAATTTATACATTCATGTGTATATATATATACATACATACATACATACATACATACATACATACATACACACACACACACACCTCATTCGTTCACACATTGGGTGGATGGGATGGGAATTGATTCTAACCTTACACACATACATATACTCATACATACATCTTGGTGGTTGGAACAAACTCCACAGAGTGAGTTCTAATCTAACGAGCTATTGTACATATGCACATATATATGTATATAGTTTGGTGGATGAAACAAACACTGAAGAGCAAGTTCCAACAACTTCATTATTTCTCCCATAGCTTGTATATCCCAGCAAGTTCTTTCAAGTAGTACAAAAATCACAATGTGGTTACATTCGTATTTTAAGTGAATGATTACAATGAATATATGTTAAAGCAAAACATGTTCCCTAATACTTTCACATGATCAAATGTTTTATATATTGTGGGTGAGAAATGAATATGAAAAACAAGTTATTTCCAAGTTCTCATATACATTTGTAAGTAATCTACTTATTCTATTTTAACAGAGTATAAGCATGCAAGTTTCTCAGCCAGCTTTTCTTTACGGGTAGGCTGCAATTTGAAGTTACAAAGAAAGAATATGTTATATTAAAAAGTAATCTTATAAAAAAATCTTAAAAGAATCACAAATTGAAACTTTTACATAAAAACAATCAGCCATTTCTACTTTATATCTTAAATGTGCTCATCTACTCATTAATAATAGCTATTAAATTATATCAGGAAGCTGAGGGCAAAAATAAATATAAGAAATTAGTCACCATGAAGTAAAGCTTCAGTGAGAGACTCATGTCAGCTAGTACTAATTAGGGTATTGTCTTTGCTCACCAACCTCAAAAGATCCCTAGCTTTCTGATTAAGTGTACTTTTTCTTAACTGAGATTTTTCTGCAACAGAGCCAATAGCGAAAACATATTTACCTAACTTTGCTAAACTAAATCCATTTGTCCCTAAGATTTTCTACCTCAAAACCACAAGCAAAAACATCGTTACCTGGCTTTGCTAAACAATCTAATTTTCCAAATTATTTCTAAGAGTAGTCATCATTGCTAGCAATCTGCATTTGTAGGTTATTTTCAAGGGTGGTGGTTGAATCATTAATCTGCTCCAGCAGCAATGCCTGAAAGAGATCAAGCACTGTTATTGTGAGTGCCAATGATGCTGCCTAGTGAGGGGCTGGAGGGCCACCTTATAGTACTCATACAATTCATATATTAGGAGGATAAGAGGACCACAATGGTAACAAGCAGAAGTCCTTGGGACACGTAGTTCTCAGTCCATCATGGATACGCTAACCTGTGGGCCACATTCCATGAGATCTAGAGCGGTTTTGCTGTTCCTCCTTTGCAGCCTCCAACAATTAACAAACAATACCATAATTATACTTTTTTCATTACTCCATCGACTCAGCATAAATGATCTAAAGATCCTTCTATTAGTTTCTAAAGAATCACTCGTTCTTTTTTTTAATCCCTGAAACGATTCCAATGAAATGATTTATCACCACATGCTTGAGCACTCATCTAACCAACATTCTTCCCCTTGTGCTCAGACTTTGACACCACTACACATTAGTTTGCTGCAAATTTTCTTGTCCATTTTTTGTGTGTTCTCTTGCTTATCTTAGGCAAATAAGGTAAAGTATAATTAATGGCACAGATACTTAAATAATGGCAACACTCTAAAACTGTGATAAATTTACACTTTAATTAGCAATGTGAAATTCATATATAGACTTCCTTCTCATCTTACGCTTCCTATATGGGAAGGAGTGTGCTTTTCTCGAACTGCTATTTCCAATGACTGTACCTAGTTACTGTCAGTGTTTAAAAGCATTGCATATTTGCTTGCAGCCTTTGCATCTCTTCAGATGTGTGCATTAGTTACTTTTATATTGCTATGATTACACACCATCATCAGGGTCACTTGTAGAAAAAAACAGTTTATTTTGGGCTTATGGTTCCAGAGGGATAACAGTCCACCCTGGTGGGGAGACATGGCAGCAAACATTTTAGATAGTTACAGGAAGAGAACCTGAGATTTCACATTCTGAGCCACAAGAAATAAAGGAGACAAGAAGAGACTTGATACCCTATGAGCATATAAAGGGGGAGGAAGTCCTCCTCAGGTACAGTCATAGAGGAGGGGAGTAAGGGGAAAATGGGAGGGAGGGAAGAATGGGAGGATACAAGGGATGGGATAACCATTGAGATGTAACAAGAATAAATTAATTAAAAAAATAAATAAAATGCCAAAAAAAAGAAAGAAAGAAAGAAAGAAAGAAAGAAAGAAAGAAAGGAGATAGACCAAAAACAATAAGAATGGCATAAGGCTTGACTTCATCTAAGCCTGACTCTGGGGACACATCCCAAATTTCCATAAGCATCATCATCAGCTGAAGGCCAAGTGTTCAAATGTGAGACTATGGAGAGACATGACACTCAATACCCCACAACATATTTCTTTAGATACACTGCACATTAGTGTACAGGTATCAGTTATACATTATTTCATTTTCTTCATGCATTTATTAATAGTGACATGGTCATGTTAAAATATGTATAATATATCAGAATTCTTTGTCTTTAGTGGAGAAGTAAGTTCTATGTATTTGTATAAAACATACTATATGGATCAGAGTTTTTTCATTTTTATTGATGCAATTTATAATCAACAGCACTTATGGAAAATGGTATTTGATTTTTTTCCCCCAAGACCTGCCTCTGTATTTTACACAAATGAAATTGATCATTTATGTAATCTCTCCCCTTTCTAAACTCCCTATTACATCCCACTAACGTACTCATGTTTTCCTCAGTGCCCAGAGTCTTAATGGTAGATGCTATGCAAAGCATCAGCTTGCTGTACATGCACAAGATCTATGGGGATTTCACCACTCAACAAACACATACTGGAGAATGGAAGGTGACTTTCCACTGCATCAAGTCTTCAGATTCATCGTTGTTTCTTTCTTTTTGTTCTTTCAAATACTCATTTCTTTCTTCCTTAAGCAAAAATCAAAGTATAGATTTTAATGTAATTTCTTTCAAATATTTGTTTTCCCAATTTACATTATTATAATCATTTAAAAAGGATTATTTTTATATTTATATTCATGAAAGTAAAAGTGAGATTTCAGTTTTATTATTTCAGCCAAAAATCTTGCTGAACATATTTAGTACTTATTATAGTTTTCATTAAACAACAGAGAATTACAAACTATATAGAAGATTATGATAAGAATTATCTTCAGTTTCAATACAAAGCTCATGAAGATTCCAATGATAATCTTTAGATTTCATTTCAACTATAAGGTTGAACCTTATAATTCACAGACACAGACACACACACACACACACACACACACACACACACACACACAGAGCAATAGCCAAAGATATGATCAGTGAAAAGTGAAATGCTGGGGATGTCATGTCATAGTACCTTATTGTATATCATATTGTACTACCACAGTAAGACATCAGTTCATGATGGTGATATACATACAATAAACACAAACATATATACAAATACAGTAAAAAAAGAAACCCTAAAATAAGCAGACTTCTAAACTCATATTTGGCGCTAGTTCAAAGTGTACAGCTAAAATAGGACAGTCTGTTCAACAAATAGTGCTTAGAAAATTGGATATCTACATGTAGAAGAATGAATGTAGAAAAAAATCAATTCTGAAAAGTTCAGAGAACATAAAAGAAGAGCTGAAAGTGCAATTTCATGAGAAAAGTACTTCAAGATACATTCTGAAAAATATTCAATAGCACAGGAAAAAAATCTTACAAAATTCTTGGAATAAAAATCCTAACAAGTCTCTTCTTGGTAGCCTGCTATCCTTCCTCTGAGTGCCACCAGGTCTCCCCATTCAGGGGATGTGGTCAAATATGAGACTTGATACCCTATGAGCATATACAGGGGGAGGAAGTCCCCCTCAGTCACAGTCATAGGGGAGGGGAGTAAGGGGAAAATGGGAGGGAGGAAGGAATGGGAGGATACAAGGGATGGGATAACCATTGAGATGTAATATGAATAAATTAATGAAATAAAATTAAAAAAAAAAAAAGAAAAAGAATCCAAGCAACACCCTGTATTTCCTTTCCTACTTTGTGACATGGGGAGTGTGGGGGCAGGAAGACAAAAGGCCTATGGAGAAAAATGGAACTGTTTGTGGGGGCATCTTTGTGACAATCTGGGGACCTCTGTCAGGGTAGGCTCCTGAGGGATATGAGAGGGACTCTAGCAAGACTCTTATTAGCAAGGGCCATAGAGACTGAAGAGGACACCCTCTAACTAGAAAAGTCTCCTAGTAGACGGAAGGGAACACCAAAACCACCCACAAAAACCTCTACACAAAATTCAGCCTCTCTACAAGACGTGCAGGGATAAAGATAGAACAAACATAGTAGAGATCGAGCAAAGGTCCAAACAATGCCTGGCCTCATCCAAGACCCACCACATGGAAGAGAACCAACCCCTGACACTATTAATATTACTTTGCTATGGTTGCTGACAAGAGTCAATCAGAGTTGTCCACTGAGAGGCTCCACCCAGCAGCGCCTCAAAACAGATGCTGAGACTCACAGCACTGAGCTATGGGTAAGGAATCTTGCAGAAAAGTGAGGAGAAGGAGAAAAGTACCTAGCGTTAACAGAAGATTCAAAAGAGTACCAACAGAGACAACTAACCAGGGCCCAGAGGGGCCTGCAGAGCTGAAGGACCACGCAAGGACCTTAAATGACTGGACCTAGGCCCCAAACAAAGGTATAGCTGGTGGCCAGCTCAAGATTCAGGTGGGTGCCATAGTAAAGGGGGATGGATAATTCTCTGACGTGGACTCTCTTGCCAGCTTTTCTATTACTTCCCTCTGGCAGGTCTGCCTTGCCAGACGACAGGAGAAGAGGAGACAATCCTGATACAAGTTGATGAGCTGGAGTAGATGGGAAGCAGGAACCCCATCTTCTGAGGAATGGGGAAAGGGTGTGGGAGAGGGAGGGAGGGTGGGACTGGGAAAGATGGAGGTATAGGGTTATGACTAGGATGGAAAGTGAATCAAAAAAAAAAAAAAAACAAACAAACAAACCCAACCGACATCTCCCTCTCACCACAAAAAACAAAATAAAAGCAAACAAAAACTTATCATGCACACAAGAAAGAAAACAATGAGATATGAAAAGAAACATTCATCAGACTAGTAAAACACATTTAAACTATACAACCCTGACAGAAGATTAATACTTTGAGTATGGGAAGACTATAAAAAAAAAAAAAATGTCATGAAGACCATGACAATCAGTGTTTAAACAAAAAGGTAGATGACCCTATGCCAAAGAGTACTAGCAAAGTTACACTCTGATGGTAGCAGTCTAAAGACTGTGAGTCTAACAATTATTGATTATCCAGATGCCAAAATTATGGACTTGGTAACACTGGAAATTATAAGATTTGATTAAAGCTAAGAAAAGAGATATGTAAAGTATACTTAATTAGATTATGACACACTTTTTTATAAATTAGCTAATTCATATTACAACTCAATTGTTATCCCATCACTTGTATCCTCCCATTCCTCCCTCCCTCCCACTTTCACCCTATTCCCCTCCCCTAGATCTATGACTGAAGGTGACCTCCTCCCCCAATATATGGTCATAGGCTATCAAGTCTCACCTTGGTAGCCTGCTTACTCTTTCTCTGAGTGCTACCAGGCCTCCCCACCAAGGAGAAGTGGTCAAATATGAGGCACCAGAGTTCTTGTCAGAGTCAGTCCCCATATGACACACTTTAAAAGGTGACTTTCATGTGTAAGTAGGCTTACTTGTTGCTGATGGCCTGGACAGGGAAGAACTTAAATGAAGCTCATATTCACTATTGTTGGAAAGATAATGTTACTTGCCTCATCACTCTATCTATTTGCATATCAGACTCCATAGAGCAAACATAACTTCCTCAAAGAAAGATTCAAGTTTAACGTTATCTAATCATGCACAATTCTATTAGTAATGTTTTCTTATTAATTCAATATTTGTTTCTCTTTTCTCAGTCAACCCCCAAGCCAAACACTTTCCACAAATTTCCTGGGGAATTAGAATGAAAGCACCATATAGAGCAGAGGAATAATAGGAGAAATAACTACTTGAGGTGGAAGTGGAAATGGCTGTTTCATGTAGAGAAAAAGGTGGGAAAGACCACCCACCACTAGAAAAGGATACTACCATGGCTTCTGAGAGGGCATGCCCAGGAAGAGTAGGAGAAGAGCTCTGGTTTCTGAGAAGGGCTTCTCTCATAACCCCTGATGAGACTCACCAAACAGGCAAAATACCAGCACCAAGTTAGCCAGCAAACCACGGCAGCTGCAGCCCCAATAGGTACATTGATGTCCTTTTAAATGCATCTGGTTTGGAACCTGCACTAGGCATGAGCAAGGCCAGGACTGTGAGACTGCCAAGCGCTGGAGTCTCATCTATCAGCGTCTCTGGCTGGCTCAGTGGTTGAGAGGTACTCCTGACCAAGAGATGAATATGGAGCAAGCCTACACTTTCAGGGTGAGGGCGTGCTAGCGGGACAGAGAAGCAGAGAGGGGAAGACTATTAATTCCTAAGCTCATATTTTGTTTATATGAACTTGTACATTTGTAATATTAATAAATGAAATAGTATAATTACACTCTAATTTATACTATATATTACTTATATTTATACATATTATATATCTTAAAAACAGTATCTGTATCCAGTTTATTTTACATAATGTAGAAAATATATGTATTAATTAAAAAATCTCTTAAAGGCAATATTTATCATGTTTTCAGTATACCAAGCCTTACTGTTTACAAAAATAATTACTTTCTTAATGAGAATTTAATTTGGGTCAAATTTCAATTATAAATAAATCAGTATGAATTATCTTGTGGCTCAATGTTTCTCCCAACACATAATAATATTCAATTAATATAATGTTTAGAGCAGGTTGAAAATAAGCCTAGGGAATCTCACTTTCTGAGAGAGTACAGTTAATATTTTCAATGATTTTATTAAAAGAAACATACAATGTTCTAAATTCTGTTCTAAGTAGTAATTTGTGAAGGTATAATTTCTTAGATGAGAGATGGCACAGTGAAAATAGAACAAATGGTTTGACATATAAAATGTTCCTTAAGAATTCAGAACAGAGCAAAACATAGTGTCACACCACTTTAATCCCAGTATCAGGGAGACAGCCAGGGCTGCACAGACCAAACAAACAACAAAAAAACAAAACAAAACAAAAAACTCAGAACAGTTTTTTATTTACTGTTTGTTAGGGTCTATCATATCTTTGGCTAGAATTACTGGTTTAATATGTATTTACTTTTATTAAAGAAAACTAAGGGGCTTGATGACTTAAATATCTTGGGCAATATTATTACTGTGTCCTTTTTTATGTGCTGCAGAGTTCAGTTAAATACAGATACCTGTTTTTAATTGATTGATCACATTATGAATATGAATTGTAACTGCTTTGGTAAGAAGACCATGCTCAATTCACAGGTATAGAACTTTGTATATTGATGCAAAATAAATTTAATCTTGATATATTGGTATGTAACTCAAATTTAAGATTATTCTTCACAAACATTATATATATTTCCCTCTAATATGAAGTACTGTACCTATACAACTCAACTATGATACAAGATTTATTTCTAATACTTTGAAAGTGATATTGCAGGCTGCTTACTATATGTAAATTATACAAGTTAATTGCTAGTTGACCAAACCATGGTTAGGTCAATTACTAGTCTATTTCTACCACAAGAATATACAACCTAGATTTAACAGATAAATATGATTCTATAAATAGATGAGATAAACCAGTTAGATAAAGTCTTCAAAAACCTCAGAGACCTACATAATATGGCATTTAAAGATGGTTGTACTAGTTAAAAGACTCTTTGAAAGTAAGGCAGGTTACCTTCTGGAAACACCCAGCCTACAATAATGATCATAAGCATCAAAGAACCTCCTTATGGAGATGGCTTCAAATGTGGCAAACAAGCCACTAGCAAAAATGTCCTTGTTTCTACCACAAACAGAATTCTACCTAAAAATGGGCAAGCTTGGACACAGGTAAAGTTGATCGTCAAACTCTGTCAAGACAGGGTAAGGAAGTTCTCAATAGTTCCTGCCTCACAAATATGTCTGTCAGATATATTGGGCCAGAAGGCTAAAGATGATGCTAGAATGTTACAAAGAGTTTTGAATGACTGTTCAGGCATCAAACTGTCTCTGTCATCTTCTCATTTTGGAAGCTGTTAACCTATAATCCATGTATGCTCAGATAATTAATTTTATTCCTTCTCAAGTCTCTGATGGGCTTGAAGACCAGATAGTTTAGTTTTACAATTAAGCTTAATTGTTTTGGGGTTAAGATGTTTTTAGGTCTTGTTAGATGTTTTAAATTGTTATGGATGAAATATTATAGATACTGGTTCGCACTCAGAATTTAGATGCACCAAGATAGAAAAGATGTTTTCTCCAATGTTGCCAAATACAAATAGTGAAAACACTATAAATGTTACATTTATATAATTCCTGATTGTGCCCTGGTTCTTCTTGCTGTAGGTAGTTTATTGTATATATGTGTAATAATATAGACCTAGGGGAGTGGAATAGGGTGAAAGTGGGAGGGAGGGAAGAATGGGAGGATACAAGTTACAGGATAACAAGTGAGTTGTAGTATGACAAATTAATGAAATAAAAAAGAATGGTTCTGTAAAAAAATAAATGTATATGCAAAAAAGAAAAATTAAAACAAATTTTAAAAAATTAAAAATTCATATTTATTTGACATAAACTAAAAACATCAAATTATTTCTGTATTCACTTAAGTTGGACTTTTTAGATTGCATTTTATATTTAACGATAAAAAGATACATTAGCATATAGTAATAGATTTAGAAATTACAATGTTTATCTTTAACTGGAATGATTTTTTAACTTAAATGCTTAAGGTTTAAAAGAAAACCGTAGATTTAAAAAATTTAAGTTTAGAACACTTCCACTTGCAGCAATTAAAAACTTATGGCTTAGATATCCATTCTTAATTAAGCAGCTTTTACCCAGTTCCTTGTTGGATAGACATGACTTTAAGTCAAGGGTCAAGAATCATCAAAACAAGCCACAGATACCCCTGTTAACTCCTGGATCTTATGTTGTAGTAATGGGTTTTCTCACTATCAACTATTCTTAGAGACAGCTGTCTATGTGAGGCTGAATGATGGAGAATTTCTTAAATAATAACTAAGCACATGTTAAGAGCTTATATAAAACCCCTTGTCACCATATAAAGTTCACTGTTTCTTTCAATCTTTCCTACAGAAAATGTCAAATCCTTGAAAGCCTATTTTTATACTCTAGAACTATAACAGATTTTTGAAAGGCAAGATATACATAATTCTGAATTTCATTTTTCAATTTTCAGCATGTATTCAGAAACTATACATGTCATAAGCGAAACTTGAATATTGCTTACTAATATATTAAGTGTTCTTTTTAAAAACTCTCTCATTGCCCTGTATTATGGATATCATAGGATACTAATTTATTTTATTTTTTATTTTTTTATTTTTTGGTTTTTTGAGACAGGGTTTCTCTGTGTAGCCTTGACTGTCCTGGACTCACTTTGTAGTTCAGGCTGGCCTCGAACTCACAGCGATCCGCCTGCCTCTGCCTCCCGAGTGCTGGGATTAAAGGCGTGCGCCACCACGCCCTGCTACGATACTAATTTAAAGTCCCACTATTTTGTACTCAAAATACTCTCAAAATCTTTTAAAATTCTAGCTCTTTATAGTGTAAAATAGTGTCTATTCAAAAATCTATGTCCTTGGGAGCCTCAGAATATGACTGTATTCAGAAACTGTAACTTTAAAAATGTCACTATTTATGGCAAGGGCATAGTAGATTTGGGTGGGCCCTAAATGTAATGTTTGTGTCCTTATGCAAAAGGAGATATAGAGTACAAACTTAAAGGGGGAATTTTCCATCATCATAGAGGCACAGATCAGAAGATTGTCTGAGAAATGTGTTGCTGACTGCAAAAGAGCAACACAAAGTACAATCTTACTCAGTGCTAGAGGAACCAATCCTAATGTTTGGTTTTAATGTCAATGTAACACAAATTAGAATCACCTACATAGGAAACTTCAGTTGAGGATTTGTCTTAAACGCCTTCACGAGTCAGGGAAGACCCAATCTACCATTAATATCTGCCAAGATAATAATAGTCAAGGCAGAAAAATGATCACTCATTCACCTTTTGTTTAGTTTTTCTTCCATTCCACAGAGTTAAATTATCTTGTCTATGAGGCAGCTGATTCCTTCTCTAGTATCAGAACCAGCGTCTCCAGGTTTCCACGCTGATTGACTAAGGACTGTTGGGTCTCCAGGAACACTCCATGTTTTGGCTACCAGATTTGGACTGCAAAGCCATCAACAATGGATGACCTTGCCAGCCTTTCCAAAGGGAAGCAGACACTGTGGGACCATTCTATCTCTGAGACATCCAGGTTCAAGGATCCAGCTACTGGCAGGTTCTCAGACTCTCAGTGGTGAGTCAACTGACGTTTCTATTTCAGTGTAAGCTGACTTACTACGTTATTTTAATATATGACTATTCATACTATCGGCCCTGTTCCTCTCAAGAACTCTGAATAATATTCTTATTTATGTATTTGACACTTCTGTCAGCACTCTGACAGAACATATTCTATTATTACGTGTCACCTAGAATGTTGTTTTACAACACCCCATGGAAATTAACATTTAATTGATAGTAAAAGCCAAAATATTGCTGTATTAATTTGCCTGAGGAAACTAAGTTTCATCTGATCAAGTTGCTGTAGTTACAAACCAAAATTGGTTGAGATTATACTCTTTAAAAACCATAATATTATTTAATGTTATCATGAAATTGATTTCAGTGGACCAGTTCTACTGTTCTTTTCATTTTATTTATTATGGCTATTTATTTTAAAAATGGAAAAAGACTTGCATATTTAGAAAAATTATTAGAAACCTTCACAAACATACAAGATTTTCACATGAAAAATGTGAAAATCCACACAATAAACATCCAATTACCAACTAACAAAGACTGTAAAATAAAGGACTAGGATTTAGGAAGAGACATTTTTTTAAAAATCAGAACAGAAACAGGAAACATTAAAAATTTAAAATGAAACCTGTTTTAAATAGCCACTTTGTAAATTGAATGAACAGAGTTCAAAATTCCAAGGACCAGAACTCATTTGAAGTGAAAAGGAAAGACTATACTGAGCACATGAGTAGGGGATATCAAGGACCTCCAAATGCACACAGTAGTTCTAGGTATGAGCTTGTCTTAAAGTGATGACTGTGACATGAAAGAATTGCTAAGACTTTTTGGTTAACTAGAGAAGTATGTGTCACCGTTCATGATGTATTGGGACGATACCTTCAGGAAAAGATCCTCTAGATTCCAGATTATGTGGGGAGTGAAACACAAAGTAGGAATAATATTGCTTAAACTCAAAAGAAATATTGGGAACAAAACTTAAGAATCTAATATTTCTATAAAAATGGTGGTAAGAGATATATTAAAAATTAAAAACATCACAGGCACCTATTGTGAGTTTAATAATAATGTTTTAAACATGTAAAAGATTAAAATCTATTTTAATAGCTCACTAATTTTCTTATCTGAAACTCTTTCTATTTATAAATGAAGAAAGTTTGCAGGGTAATCAATGGTTTCTCCAGGTCCTCGTATGAGGTGCTTTCATCTGAAATGTTAAACAACAATAATGAAAATGTAAAAATATAATTATGAAGAGCTTTTGCAACAACATATTTTCAATGTTTCTTATGTTTCATTTGATGCATTTTTATTCCACATACAAAGTTCTCAAAAGTAAAAGAATCATGAAGGAAATAAATAAAGATTTGACCACAAACGCAGTGATGAAAATCAACCATTCTTGTTTTCTAAATAGATGGTGTGTGTGTGTGTGTGTGTGTGTGTGTGTGTGTGTGTGTGTGTGTG
>OU015744.1:139021396-139033458 GCA_907169655.1 Acomys percivali
ACCTGGGATTGGAACATGAAGGATGTGGGATGTCAGAGTCAAACTGGGATTTTTACCAATAAGTACATGAGATATGCTGATTAAAAATTATATGGTATATCATTGGTATATACCACTGGTATATATGGTAAGTAGAAAATTATTAATGTTAAAGTTACGATATTTGTTCTTTGTGAGTTTGAATTTTTAAATTTGAATAGTTTATTATAAGTGTGGAAAATACCTCCATTATTATTGTTCAAGGAGAGAGCATTGTTCTTGGAAATACCAAATCTTTGCTGTATCATGAGAAATTTATAAACACATAATTTAAATAAATAGTTCATATGATATTAATTGTGCATCCAATGGTTCAAAATTTCCTAATTCTATATATTCATTTATGATAAAATAAAATATTAACAAATTTTTATTTTGTATTTTAGGCTCTTTCTTTCTATGTGAAGGGAATACTTAGAGAAAAATTACCACATCATGGATATTTGTTTCCAATATAAACCAGTGGTTTACACATCTTCCAATACTCATTACTTACTTTAATAGATGACTTTACTGTAATATAACATATCAAGTAAAACTCTGATTTATAAACCAAATACTCAAAGATATTGTAACTATGTAACTTAATTGCTATGACATTTAGAAATCAATGTTTCTATCTGCTATATACTTCTCAGAAAACTGATATAAATTAATGGTAGCCAGAATTTGATTAAGAAGTATTTGAAATGGTCTGCCAGCCATTCGTGAAGTTTGAAAGATTAGGATAGGAATTTTAAAAAGTTAGATATAGTATCTAAACAACACAGAAAGAAGAGAGACCAGTGGGATCATTTGACCAAGCAATGGTGGTTACAAGTACCATTTCTGTTTTTCTTTTTCTTTTTTTATATTATAATTTACTCACATTATATCCCCATTATAATCACCTCAGTCTTAACTTCCTGTTCTCACCTTCCCTTCCATTTTCACCCTATTCCCCTCCCCTACACTTCTGACAGTTGGAGTCCTCCTCCCTACCCATCTGACCACACAGCCTATCCGGTGTCATCTGGATAGCTTGCATCCCCTTCCCCTGTGTTCCCACAGAGTCTATCTGGCAAGGGGAAGTGATCAACTCTAATGATCAAATTGACGGCACCAGAGTTCATGTCAGAGGCAGTCTCTGCTATTACCCACTTTCCCATGTGGGGAATGAGGTGTCCATTGTCTACATCTGAACAAGGGGTCTAGGTCCTTTGCTTTCAATGTCCTTAGGTGGTTCATTAGTTTGTGCAGGTCCCCCTGGGTCCATATCCACCAGCCTTGGTAGTCTCCTTGTGGAGCTCCTGACAAACCACTTCCCCACCCCCATGTCCCCATCCCCCAACTCCATCCCCCAACTCTTCCAGACAGCTCACAGCTCTTAGCCCAGAGTCCGGCTGTAATAGATAGTGTGAGGTTGTTTTACCACTCTAAGATTTGTTTGTTTGTTCGCTTTGGTTTCATTTTTTTTTTCTGTTTTTCCATAGTCCAATCCCAGGAACAACTACTGAAATACAAAGACAAATCACAAAAATGGCTTATATGATTAGTAAAACTACTAATGTTACAGCAAGAATATTAGCAGAAATTCATTAATAGATGAGTGAATTGCACACCACAGTTTTACAAAATAGAGTTATTATAGTTATTACAAAATATATATTATAAAATATAGTTATTATTATGTTTGCTCATGCATAATCTTGGTGGTCTACAACCTCTTGGAATGTGTTGGTTTAATATGTCAGATTTTTCTCATACTATTGATGATAAACTTAATGATCTGAGTAAAGAGATAAGCAAAATCTCTTAAGTGACCTTTGAATATCCATCATGATCAAGATGGCTTCTCCCCCCTCTCATCCTTCTGCATAGCTTTTGCTGTCCTAGACCCACTTTATAGGCCAAGATGGCCTCGAGCTCACAGAGATACACCAGCCTCTGACTCACCAAGTGCTGGGATTACAGGCCCAGCATGTTAGCTACTCATACTATTCTTTAATGCTTGCCTGCATTAATTAGAGTAGCCATGAGGGCAATGAGTTTTACTTTGTTCTATTTTATAACAATTATTTTTTCTTTAAAATGATAAACTACAGATAATGACTGTTGAAAGCAGGATCAATATTTCCCAGAAGCAAGTGTTCTGATAGGTTTTTCAGGCCAAAGTGATCAGCTTTAAAAAGCAACACTAAGTAGGCTCGGCAGGCTGTATTGTATGTACATATGCATATGTATTTAAGAGTAGCAATTAAACAAAAAAAGAGGACGTTAATTTGGGGGAGTGTTAGGACATGAGGGAAGTTGGTGGGGAGACAGTATAGAAAGTATATGAATATGTATACATGTAGAGTATTCTCAAAAAATATCTCTACAAATATTTTTATTTTGTATTTATTTTTAGTTTTTATTGAATGTCTATGATTTACACATCATGCGCCAAAATCCCGCTCCTCCCTTCAGTAAAATAAAACAGACAAACAGAAAATCTTTTCATGGAAGCTGTAGTGTATCACACAGTATAGCCTTTTGTTCACATATGTTTACTTTCAAATGTTCACTGCTATGAGTCATGGGTCTGGTTGGAGGCCCACACTATCATTACAGGTTCCTCACTGGGACTGTTGTTGGCTATCCTGCTGTTGCTGTGTGTCAAGGAGATTCCTAATAATAATTATTTATTTAATTGTTTTTATTTTTGCATATACATATATATTATTACATATATATACAATAAACTACATACAGCAAGAATAACCAAAAAAAAAAAAAACCAATCAAGAGTTATATAAATAATAAATTCATAGTGTTTTGGCTATTTATATTTGTCTACCTTGAAAAAAACACCTTCAATTTTTTTTGTTTTTAAAATGAAGTAGAAGAACAAGATAATTGGAAATAATATATTTATAGCTCCAAACTACACATCCAGCTATCCTATCCTAACTGAATATTAAGAAAACAATATTCTCTGTGTTAAAATGACTAAAGGCACTCATTCCCACTGAACTAGTTGTACAGAGCACATGAAAGACTTCTTTTTTAAATTATTTTTTTAATTAATTTTTTTATTTTTTACATATACATTTAGATTACTATATGTATATAACATAAATTACATACAACAAGAAGAACCACAGATCATTCAGGAATTACACTGATGTTTCATTCATAGTGTTTTGGCTATTTGAATTTGGCAGCCTTGAAGAAAACATGTTCCTATCTCAGTGAGTCTTAAACTCTGATCTATCATAATATCCTATGTCTATCAACTTAACACATCAATCTAGACCTAAAAATATCTTAACTCCTAAACAACTAGGCTTAATTGTGAACTCAACTATTTGGTCTTCAACTCCATCAGAGACTTGAGAAGGAGTAAAATTATTTACCAGAATGAACAGGAAGTGCAGGTTAGCAGCTTCAAAATTTAATTTAAAAAAATTAACAGAGACAGTTTACTGCCTGAACAGTCAGTCATCCATAGGTCTTTAAAACATTTTTGAAGGACTTCTTAAGACTGAAGAAAAAGTTAAATATATGATGCAAATCTAAAAATTAATAATGAAAAGCAGGAAAGCCATTATATGGAAATAAAATTAAAAAAACAGGACAAAGAATTAAACAAACAGCTCTTTTTTAAAATGTAGATAAAAATATATATATTCAACCAAAGACAGAAGCAAATTAGTAAGAACTAGATGAAAAGAGTCACAAAAAGTTAGCCTATGAAATGTAAAACAATCATTATTGCACCCCTCAATAATTATGTTTTAGTAAGTTGGAGAAATAAAAAGAGTTAATACTTTTTAAAATCATGTAACCTACAAAATTGAAAGAAAACTAGGTCTTCACTATTAAAGTAAAATTAGATAAACTCTCATCATGCACAAAAAAAAAAAAAAAAAAAAAAAAAAAAAACAGCTCCACTTTTAACAAACACCCTGAAGTAAGTTTTGAGACATCGAAAGAATGTGGGATACTTAGGGAAAACGTATCTGGAAAGAAGCACAGGCCAGGACTTTCTAAACAGGATTCTCCCTGCTCAAAAGCAATACTAATTTACAGGTGGGATTTTCTAAATTAAAAAGATTCTGTATAACAGAGCAACGAACAATTAATCCCACACAAAGATACAGCCTACAAAATGGATTAAAATAATTGCCAGTTAAACTTCTGACAGAAAATTAGCATCTAGAAGGTAAATAAACTCAGAAAACTAAAAGTGAAATCAAAGTCTAATGATCTAATCAATAAATGTACTAATGAAGTAGAAAATTTCTCAAAAGATAAAAAAAATGAATGTTCTATCTCCCCTTCCTTGGAAAGCCCCACCCTCTGGACCATTAGTAACCTCCTGACCTTGGTGGTTATTTCAAAAGAAAGACCTACACTTGAAGTTCTAAAAATAATATTCACAGAAGACAGAAACCTTGGGGCATTTTCTGTGTCTGGATTACCTCACTCAGTTATTATTCATTTTCATCCATATACCTATAAATATTATGATTAAACTTTAAATAAAAATATGATGGAGAAAACTGCATTGTAAATATGTATCATATTTTTATGATCTATCCATTAGCTTATGGACATCTAGACTGTTCAATACTTACTGGGATATTCTGAATAGATATGCTATATTCATGCATTAAAAAATAACTGTTTTCTTAGGGCATATGTTGAGTATGGGGCAACTGGGTTATATGGGAAACCTAGTTTAATCTTTGGAAGAACATCTACACTAGTTTCCAGGGGCTGGTCCAGTTCACATCTCAAATATAAAAGAAAAGGTGTACCATTTCTCAATATTCATGGCAGCATTGTTTTTATAATCTGTCATTCTGACTTGACTATGAAAACTTAAAGTAGTTTTAATTTAGTTCCACTATTATTGGGAATTTTGAACACTTGTAAATGCATTTCTTATCAACTCACACTTTTCTTTTGAAAGCACAATGCTATTCAGTTCCTGGATCATTGTTTAGTTCAGTTATGTATCTGCCTGATATTTAGTTTTCTTTTGAGTTTTTTGTTTACACTAGATTTTCACTCTATTTCAATTTTTTAATATTATTTTATTAATTTATTCTTGTTACATCTCAATGGTTATCCCATCCCTTGTATCCTCCCATTCCTCCCTCCCTCCCATTTCCCCCTTATTCCCCTCCCCTATGACTGTGACTGAGGGGGACTTCCTCCCTCTGTATATGCTCATAGGGTATCAAGTCTCTTCTTGGTAGACTGCTATCCTTCCTCTGAGTGTCACCAGGTCTCCCCCTCCAGGGGACATGGTCAAATATGAGGCACCAGAGTACGTGTGAAAGTCATACCCCACTCTCCCCTCAACTGTGGAGAATGTCCTGTTCATTGGCTAGATCTGGGTAGGGATTTGAAGTTTACAGCCTGTATTATCCTTGGCTGGTGCCATAGTTTGTGTGGGACTCCTAGGCCCAAATCTGCCTATCATAATGTTCTTCTTGTATGTTTCTAGGACCCTCTGGATCCTTCTACTTTGCTATTCTCCCATGCTTCTCTCATCTAGAATCCCAATAGGAGGTCTTCTGCTCTGTCCCAATTTCCTGGTAAGTGAAGACTTTCATGAGACATGCCCCTTGGGCTAGTACTATGTTCATAGCAGCCTTATTCATAATAGCCAGATCATGGAAACAGCCTAAGTGTCCCTCAGTAGAAGAATGGATAAAGAAAACTGTGGTACATTTACACTATGAAATACTACTCAGCTATTAAAAACAAGGAATTACCGAAATTTGTGGACAAATGGATTGAGCTAGAAATGATCATAATGAGTGAGTTAACCCAGAAGCAGAAAGAGTCAAATGGTATATACTCACCTATTTCAATTTTTAAAACCTTCTTATAGACTGCCTTTTCACTCAATTCATGGTGCTCTTTGCATAACAGTTTTCCTTTTTTATTTTTAAGACATCTATGTAATCATGTATTTTCTTAGATAAGGAATTAAAATCTACAGACCACATGGTGAGAGGAATACATTGATTGTTCTTACCACGTATGATGTAAGTATTTTGCTTTTTCAAAACTTGAGCTATTGAAGATCAAACAATAAATAGAGTTTCATAACACATCATTATTGACATTTAGAAATGAATATTCTTTTCAAAAAAAGATATATTAACATTATTATTATTATTAGTAGTAGTATTTTACATTATATATTTAATGGTGTATCCATGTCTGTGTATTTGCATGTGAGTACAGGTGCTTAAGGAAGCAGGAGGTATTGGAATCTGGAGTTAGAGCCCCACATCATGAGTCCTCTGTATGAGAGAAGTATGAACTTTAAACTGCTGAGGCATCCCTCCAGTCTCATAAATGGTGTGACCATGCAGAGTATGAGATAATGAAACAGAGTCATACTAATTTTACTACTATAAAGGCTGTTTTTTTTTTCTTTTCTTTGTTACTTTTGTTTTTGTTTTATTTTGCTTAGTTTTGATCCCGGTTCTCATTACATGATCCAGATCAGCCTTGAACCTAATATGACCCTGCTCTTTCTGCCTCTGCAGTACTGGAATTATAGGCACACATCAGCTTGTAGAGATAAAATATATTAACAAAAATACCAACAGAAAGTATCAATCCACAAATCTGCAGAAGTTACTTGCGTGTTGTAAAGTCAATTTGTGTTCTCTGACAGAAAATCATCTTGCTTGATTTGTTTTTATATCCTAACCCTGAATAATTAGTTTTTTCTAAAAATTAAAATTAATTTTTTTAAAAAAAATGTTTACTTATTTATTTATTCCTTGTACAATATTTGGCTTCCCTGTGAGCCAATAGGCCAGAAGAGGGCATCTGATCTCATATAGATGGTTGTGAGCCACCATGTGGTTGCTGGGAATTGAACTCAGGATCTTTGGAAGAGCAGCCGATGCTCTTAACCTCTGAGCCACCACTCCAGCACTCCTTAAAAACTAATTTCATACAAATTTTATGGTTTTGTTGCAGGCTTGCTTTAAGGGTATCTACCTGTTCAAGTTGTTTGCTTGATGTTTGGTCTATATCAAATAGTTATCTAATCCAAATGTATAAGCGGGAAACTAAAGCAATCATTCTGGAGAAATCATGATTGACCAGTCATGACCACAGGGTAGTTGAAAAGATGACCACACATACTGAACCCCTCAGTCTGGAATAACTGGCTACCCAGAACTGCCAGGCATCTTGGGACCCTAATGACGGCTCCTGGATGTCTCTGACATAAATATAGAAGGTAGGCATGCTCTTCATGCTCTGTTTAATCTTCAAGGTTTCATCTGTTTTTTTTTTAGGGGAACATGTTGCTAAGGTTTCCAAGGTTTCATGGGATTCCAAAATTTATCAGGACATATTGTTTTTTTCACAGTGACCAAGATCATAAGTTGAACTCATCAATATTGTGACAGTTCACTGATCTCTTACAAAAGCAATTTTATCTGCAACACAGTCAAAGTTTGTCTTTCTCATCTGGAGCCCTTCCAGTGTCACTTCTTAGAGGCCATGAGAAGACTGTCCTTCTTCTGGCTCAGATCAAGCAGAGTCTAGAGGAATCAATCAATAACTTCAGCAAAAACAATATCTTTTGTAGTTATGTCAACACCCAATTTAATCTTCATATCAATCAATGTGTAGTTCTGACTCAGTCAAGATTTCTAGAGTATTTAAAAAATATTGGCCAGAATGAGTCATGCTCCTCAGCCCACTGTGGATCATTAGTGGCATCTTCCATAGAGAACATCTCCACTTCCAGTACATAAAACTTACAGCCTTCTCTAACACCACAATTTAAGAACCAGTCAGATTCTTTGGCACAGTCATTCAATTGAAATCATTTCACACTGGGGTGCAATGAAAGCGGCCTCTCCGCATTTTCTATTGAAAGCAGTTTTGATACATGCTTCCTGTAACAATTGAAAGCTATGGCTGGTACGTTATTGGAGTTGGCAGCTTTGCCTTCCAGGTGGTACTTTCTGTGTTTCCAGCTATAATTCTGTCCTTGGACTGTAATAAGATTCATGCTGGATTACCTTGTGATTCACAGACATCTTCTGTTTTGCCCTCTAGAGCTCTCTACTATGCTCAGTACTAGTTCTGAACCATTATACCCCAGTCTGTTGAGGGTGGGAGAGTGCATAAAAAAAGACCATTTGATGAGAGTTGACTTATCCATTGTTGGTCTAGTTCCTCGTGTTATTAGATTCCTATTGAGAAAAATCCTTACTTGTGCTAGAAGTTGAGGCATACTCAATTTTTCTTTTAGAAATTTCAGGAAGTTGGCTCTCATGTAAAAGACCCTGATGCACTTGGAGTTAAGTTTTGTGTATAGCATGTAATAAGGATTCTTTTTCATTATTCTACATGTGGTTATTCAGTTTTGCCAACACCACTTGTTGAAGATGCTGTCTTTTCTCCAGTGTGTACTTCTAGAAAGTCGGGGCTTGTACACAAGTCAATTCTCTTCCATTGGTCAATGTGTTTGTTTTAATTTCAGAACCATTGTGGACCATTTACCAAATAGTACCATTTTACTATTGTATTATCACTTGAAATCAGAGATGGTGATGCCTTTAGTTGTGTTTTATTGTGTGGGTTATTTTTTTTTGGCTGTCTAGAGTCTTTTGTGCTATAGTTATGTCTTATTTGTGGGCCCTAGCTTTAATTTCTGTGTTTAATTTATAACTCAAGAGGCTAGGAAATCAGGAAGGGGGGAATTAGGAAGGAGAGCACTGAATGTGGCACGCATTGCTTGAAAGATGATATAGGTAAATGAAAGTAGAGTATTGAATACCAGAAGAAGAAAAATGTAAGCAAGAAGTGACATTGAAAGATAGAGATGGTAGATTACGTGATGAGAAAGCAATTTAACCTAAAGAGTGGCTATAGTAAAAAGCCATATGACAGCCTACTCTTAATCCAACTAAGAAATATAATTATAGAAGGATAACAGGCTACCAAGAAGAGACTTGATACCCTATAAGCATATACAAGGGGAGGAGGTGCCACTCAGTCACAGTCATAGGTGAGGGGAGTAAGGAGAAAATGGGAGGGAGGGAGGAATGGGAGGATACAAGGGATGTGATAACAATTGAGATGTAATATGACTAAATTAACAAAATATATTTAAAAAGAAATATAATTATAAAAGACAATGGAACACAAGCAATTTTATTTATTTTTTTTCAATGGGAATATTTAAGTAGCTAGCGTTTATTCTATGTAGAGAGTTCATTTGATTTTTTTTTTTAATAAAGACAAGGCTGACAGTTTTTTTTTTCATTTAAAAATATATTACAGTCTAAATCACAAGCAATTTTAAAAATGGGAAATAGTCATACAGAGGATTGCAATTTTAAGATAGGGCATGTGGATGAGGAGATAGGGGGACAAAATGGGTAAGAAATGTGTTACTAAAGAACAGGGATGTATGAAATTACCTTCTGGAAACTCAATAGTTAGTAAATGAATTTCAAGTTTTTTTAAGGGAATTCAAATGGATGTACCCTACATAGTAGAACAGAACTACTTCCAGAAGACCTAAATGACAAAGGAAAATCACAGTGCCAGGCATGGGAGACAAATAATTAGAACAGAGTTTGCTACCACCAAAAACATTTAAAAGTTCTTAAGTTTACTCCTAATGTGACAAATTTTGGGTGTGAGCATTGTGCTAATTTTGATAATGTAGCAATAAATTTCATTCATGAAAAACACTGGAAAGAACTCTTATCAGTAAGAGAAGAAATAAATTCAATCTGTTTATTCACTTAAGTTATAATAAGTGGAAAGAATTTCTACTGGGAATGCCTTATTATTCCTCATAAAAATTCTACTTCTACTTAACACATGAATCACAAGGAAAGAATATGTCATTTTCTTGCTGTGTCTAAATTTACAAAGTTAGCAGCTGAAGTTAACATTAAGTGATGGGCATCTGTGATTTAATTGTGATCTTTCCTGACACCTGTTAAATACTAAAAAGAGGCAAGAAGCAAAAATCAGTAGCATCAGACTATACTATTAAGTTGATTAAATGTCTTATTTTATTGATTCTTTTTTAGAGAAGTTCTTTCAATTTGTCAAAATTCAGATTCGTATTCAGAGAGAGTTCTGTATGAAGTGGTAGTTTTCTGTAATACACAATAGCTACTCAGGAAGAAAAAAATCATGAAACTTTGATCTGAAAAGATACATGGAAACCTCCAGGCCAGCGTCTGAAGTTTGTAGTTGATGAATTAAATGCAGTTAGAAAGAAAATTATTCAAATATTAACTTTATTCCTCATTTCATCAGTTTAATAGATTTGTAAATTGTTTAAATATACTGTTCTTTTTTAAGAAAGGCAGTCTCAAATTATGAGTTTTATGTAAATGATAGACCATCTTTGGGTAAAAGTTGGAGGGAACAGAACTTGTGAGAACTTCTGCACTTAGGAAATAAGCGGTTGTAAAAGGCATAAAACAAGCTTCACTTAAAATTGGTAAATTCATTTCATGTTCCTTGTGCACCAAAAGTAAATGGTGTATGAAATGCAGTAGAGCTTAATCAATAGCTAAAGGATCTGCTGATCTTATAAAAACTCATAGACATTATGAAATGTATTGGGGATTGATGAATAGGTCAGAGGGAGAGAGAGAGTGAAAAGAAAAACCATTACAATAGTCACCAAAAATTTCAAAAATGGGCAATGTAAAATTTAAATACTTTAATTCCCTTAAAGTAGAGTCCACATTTCTGAATGTAAATCAGTATCTATCATATATCATCTCTATGAACTTAAAATACCTATCTAGACCTAAAACTATCTTAACCCCTAAACAACTAAGCTTCATTGTAAAAATAAACTATCTTGCCTTCAAACACATCAAAGACTTGATAAGGAATTGAATTAATTACCTGAGTAAACAGGAAGTGGAGGTTAGTAGCTTCAAAAGTGAAAATAAAAATGACAGAGACAGTTTGTTGCCTGAACAGTCATCCCAATCTCCTGATAACATTGGAGCATCTTCTTCAGCCTTCTGGCCCAGTATATCTGACAGACATATTTCTGAGGCAGGAAAATTAATGACTTGCTTACCCTGTCCTGGTAGAGATTGACTATCAACTCTGCCTATATCCAAGTTTTCCCATTTTTAGGTAGATTTCTATCTGTGGCAGAAATGAGGACATTTTCCCCAGTTACTGGCTTGCCACATTTGAAGTCATCTCTATAAGGAGGTTCTTTGATGGTCATCATCTTCTTTGAGGTAGGTTAGGTGTTGACAGGAGTTAAAAGCTTCTTTAAATGCCATATTCTAAAACAAATTTTAATAAAAGTAAAGACTCAATAAATATTTTAATAGAAAGAAAGAAAGAAAGAAAGAAAGAAAGAAAGAAAGAAAGAAAGAAAGAAAGAAAAAGAAAAGCAGTCAACAGAGTCTTTGTCAGAGACACTGCCTTCTCCCCTTTGAAGGGGACCTATATGAAGACCAAGCTTCTCATCATCTATGTATGTATAGAGGCCATAGGTCGAGTCCATGAATGGTCCTTAGTTGATGCATCAATCTCCACAAGCCCCCCTAGGCCCTGGTTAGTTTACTCCGTTGGTCTTATTGTGAAGATGCTTTCTATTGCAATTCCTTCTATTCTTTCCAGCACTCTTGCACAGGACTCCTAACGCTCCACTCAAATTTTGGCTGTGAGTGTCAGCATCTGTTTCAATCAATTGCTGGGTTGAGTCACTCAGAGGAAAGCTGTGCTATGACCCTTTTTGCAAGTAAAGCAAAGTATCACTAATACTGTCAGGTGTTGGCTCTCTCCCATGGGTGGGTATTAGGTTGGGCCAGGCAATGTTTGGAGGACATTCCATCAATCGCTGATCTATCTTTGTTCCTGCATATCATGTAAGCAACAAGACACTCTGAGACTGGATCAGGTTAACACAAACCTCCAAAAAGAAAAAATAAATAAAACAAGAAAGGAAGGAGAAAGAAGAAAGAAAGAAAGAAAGAAAGAAAGAAAGAAAGAAAGAAAGAAAG
>OU015744.1:139033468-139068872 GCA_907169655.1 Acomys percivali
AAGAAAGAAAGAAAGAAAGAAAGAAAGAAAGAAAGAAAGAAAGAAAGAAAGACATAAGGAAATGACAGATGTTTTTCTCCACCTATTTTTAGCCTAATGTTAGACCAGAAGATAAAATGGAGGCAATAGTGGGGAACATCAGAGTATTGTATTATTCTACAAGTTGATCTTTTTATAGGAAGGAAGGTCCTTGTTGAGTTTTTCAGGTCATCTACCTCCATTCACAGGCACATTCAAACTAGTTGTAAGTAAGAGTTCCCAAGCAGTTGATCACAGGATGTCTATCCAGGGAAGAACACAATTTACAGACTGGAAAGGGAAAATACTTTTGTCTGTTTGATCTCCTGCGATAACAGATACTGACTGAATCTCACTTTATTAAGTTTAAAAATATCAAAAACTTATCTTTAAAATTAAGTGTTCTGTTTCTTATAGCACTCTCAGGGAAGAGACACTATTTGTCTCTTATAAATCCACAAATGACAAGATCATCTGTATATGTGTGCAGGTAATGAAGACAATGTCAAACAGGACTGAACAATAAGTCTCCTCCCCTGTGTATACCACTTGTTTTTTTCTCTTTATCTTTTTATCATTTCAGGAAAAGAAAACCTGTTATCTTTAGTGGTTCAGAGTAGCAAGTAAGTTGTGTTTATACATTATACTGGTAAATACTGGTAAAGCACTATGTGCTTTCTGAGCTTACTCAAAAATGCTCTGGAGATGGGACTTGGTTCTCCTACTTTAGGTCAAATAATGTTTGTTTCAAAGTATCCTCAAAAGTACTCTTCCTGAATGAGAGTAGCCCCCTGACTCTCTGCCAGGAAAAAGGAGGACAGCAACATTGCCCAATCATAGGGACATTGTACATTTATCCAATGAGAGTTCATCCATGTAGAAGACAGAGAGCACCTTCTGACTAAAACATGTTTTAGAAACTCACAATATAGTAGCTTCCATACCACAGTTTTAAGAGAATTCCCTAAGTTGATTTCTTCTGGGTCATATAAACATCAGTTTAAAGATGCTTTATTCAGGAACTGGGGCTTCTCTCTATTTGCTATTTTCCTTGTGCATTTGTTCAAAAGTAGGAGTGTGTCTATATTAATACATGCTTTGGCTTGTTAATGTAAAATAAAAAAGTCAATTGCTTTGTGTTTTTAAAAGAACATTTAATTAACTTACAAAGCCCCACAGTTTAACAGGTTGTACCCCAGGTAGTATTACTTTGCTACCTTTTTTGGTATATAGCTTTGGCTGAAATTTAAAACAAAAATAAGATAATGTTGTACTGTACTATCCTTCAAGCCAACCTAATGCCATCTTCATGATATCAACTGTGTCTTCTCACAAAAGTCCACTTCAGCTGGACTCTTTCTTTCTTTCTTTTTTTCTTTTGTTTTTGTTTTTGTTTTGTTTTGTAATTTTTTTATTTTTTGAGACATTTTTTCTCTGTGTAGCCTTGGCTATCCTGGCCTCTCTTTGTAGACCAGGCTGGCCTCAAACTCAGAGATCTGCCTGTTTCTGCCTCCTGAGTGCTGGGATCAAAGGCGTGTGCCACCACGCCCAGCTGGCTGGACTTTTTCACTGTTGACAATTCCTCAAAGAAAGACTCGTTGACAGGGTCAGTGTGCCCTCACCTTAGTATCCATGCACTTTTCTCGATGACATTATGGTCTTGTGTAAAAGTAAGGGCTTTTTTTCTATTACTGTCCTAGTTATCAAATAATGACACAGAGACCTGTTACATTTATCAATAAGCTTTAAAGAAGTATAGCAGGGCAGATATTACTTTATTCTAACCCATCTATACTATTCTGGCTACTTCCCAGCAACAAATCCAGTGTGACTTGTTATCCTAGTCTCACCTCACTGTAGTTGCTCCATCTATCTTTCCTCTTGGAAAATTTTTCATGGGACCCCCTAATGGATCTTCAGACTTCATTTTCTTTTTCTCCCTCACTGGCACACTCTAACTCGGATCAGAAACCCTACCTCCTGTCCTCTCTGTCCAGCTATAGTTGGATCTTAGTTAACAAATCAGAGATAATAGACAACAACTTTTACACAACATTGAGACAGGAGATTTTTCATAGAAATGACAATGCCCATGTCCAGACTGGAAGCAGATCTTTTGGCACATAAATAAGCATTGAATACACAGTGTGCAAGACCATTCCCTATGAGTCCTGAGATCTTGGGGAGAAACCAAAATTTACAGTTTGTAAAAGAGCAAGGAAAGGAGGCATTATCAGCGCAGATATGAGGAAGCCATTCATTCTGAATGAGAACTTTGCAATGTGGCTGCCTATGAATCAACTATGGTCTTTTCAGTAACACCCCACTTACGATCTATAAGTATGCCAAATAAAATAATTGGCTTCCCAGTGTGTAATTTCTGTGAAACTGAGCTTTGGTTTATCACTGAGATCTTATTAAGAGGGGTCAGTCATTACTTCATTTCTCACAGGGAAATTTTTTTACAACAGATTAGTATTAATAAAAGTGAATTTGAAAGTAGTAAGAGTTGATCAGTGGAATCGAATTGAAGACCCAGATATGAATCTACACACATATGGTCACTTGATTTTTGACAAAGAAGCCAAATCCATTCAATGGAAAAAGGATAGCATCTTCAAAGAATGGTGCTGGTCTAACTGAATGTCTATGTGTAAAAAAATGCAACTGGACCCATATTTGTCACCTTGCACAAAACTAAAATCCAAGTGGATTAAAGACCTCAACATAAAACCAGAGACACTAAGTCACTTAGAAGAAAAAGTGGGGAAGAGCCTGGAGCATATTGGCACAGGAGCCAACTTCCTGAACAGAACACCAACAGCCCAGGCCTTAATGTCAACAATTAATAAATGGGACCTCATGAGGCTGAGAAGCTTCTGTAAGGCTGGAGACACTGTCAAGAGAACAAAGCGACAGTCTACAGACTGGGAAAAGATCTTCACCAACCCTACATCTGACAAATGTCTAATATCCAAAATATATAAAGAACTCAAGAAATTAAACACCACCAAACCAAATGACCCAATTGAGAAATGGAGCTTGGAACTAAACAGAGAATTCTCAACAGAAGAACATCAAATGGCTGAGAAACACTTAAAGAAATGCTCAACCTCCTTAGTCATCAGGGAAATGCAAATCAAAACAACTCTGAGATTCCATCTTACACCCATCAGAATGGCTAAGATCAAAAACTCAAGCGACACCACATGCTGGAGAGGATGTGGGGAGAGAGGAACACTCCTTCATTGTTGGTGGGAATGCAAACTAGTACAACCACTTTGGAAATCTATTTGGTGCTATCTCAGAAAACTGGGAATAGGGCTTCCTCAAGACCCAGCTATTCCACTCCTTGGAATATACCCAGAAGATGCACCAGCACACAACAAGAAAATTTGCTCAACCATGTTCATAGCAGCCTTATTCATTATAGCCAGATCATGGAAACAGCCTAAATGTCCCTCAGTAGAAGAATGGATAAAGAAACTGTGGTACATATACACTATGGAATACTACTCAGCTATTAAAGACAAGGAATTCCCGAAATTTGGGGATAAATGGATTGAGCTAGAAATGATCATAATGAGTGAGTTAACCCAGAAGCTGAAAGACTCAAATGGTATATACTCATTTATATCTGCATACTAGCCCAAGGGGCAAGTCCCATGAAAGCCTTCCCTTACCAGGAAACTGGGACAGAGGGGAGGACATCCTATTGGGACTCTGGATAAGAGAACCATGTGAGAATAGCAATGTAGAAGGATCCAGTGGGTCCTGGAAACCTACAAGAAGAACATTATGATAGGCAGTTTTGGGCCAAGGGGTCCCGCTCCAACTAAGGCACTAGCCAAGGACAATACAGGTGGTAAAATTTAAACCCCTACCCAGATCTAGCCAATGGACAGGACAGTCTCCACACCTGAGTGGAGAGTGGGATATGACTTTCTCATGTAGTAAGAGTTGTTAGAAGAAACGATGTACTGTTTGTAGCTAAGAGAGATTTGTGTAAGACAACTAAGGTGGAAATCTGAGATTTTAGAATGAGAAGGAAATGTGGAAAGTCTAACGAGGTACTAAAATCTGAGTATTCATATAAATGATGGATATAAAAGGTGGATTTACAGATTATGTGCGTATATTAAAATTTTTATGTTTATATTTCAAAACATTAATATTAAATCTGTACTAAAACTATCTGAGTTTGTGATATTATAAGGGTTACAAGGAATGGCTTTAAAAATGAATATCAAATCAAGGCTTACTTGAAAGTGTTTGGTGTTGGCCCAAGCTTTATCTAAATATGACATAATAGTTTAAAAAATTAAAAAAAAACTTGATGTAACTGACTTTCTGAGCATTATTGATAACCATTCTTGAGGACATGCACTAATGTGATTACAATAATTAAAGGTCAATATTTACTCATATGCTTTAAAGCCTAGACATACTCAAGATTATATCTCCTAATGTCCTGTAGTTAGGGAAAGTCACCTGTGCTGTTGTTCAATGATAGGATGAATGGACTCTAACCAGTGTACATTTTGCAATATAAGTTGCCAAAGACAAGGAAAAGTTCTTCAGTTTTTCCAAGTGAACTGATGGAAAACCACAGGATTTATTCTTCTCAAAATAGGAAATAATAGACAAGAGGAAAGCTAGAGAAGCCATAGTTTCCTTGGATGTTTTAATAAACCCTGTGGACCAAGTCTTCAAACAGCTTAGACAGCAAATGAGAAAATTATCATCATTGGTCATGTGCATTCTATTAAACACTCAATAAGAAAGTTCAGTCAATAATTAAAGAGTTGATTTGCTTCTTCAACAATATACAGAATCACACTCTTCAGACAATAGAAATTTAAGAAGGCAGTTATTTCTTATATTTTTCTTCTTTATAAAGCAAACATTGCACAGATATAGGACAATATGACTTTAGCTCTATCCTATATTAGAGATTCTACCTGAAACCAAAAGAGGTAGCACTGATGATGTTTTAGCCTCAAAACTAAATAATGTCTACATTTTTCTCTGTCTTTCTTTAGGCTCCATCTAAAAGACCCCACACCTTGACTGTAGCTACTCATACAGCTATAAAAGTGCCTGAAAACACACTGGGTAGATAAATAGAGTGTCCAAATGCCTTCTACACATTTTTTCTTGTACACCTAGATAAGTGAAGGTTGCATGTCTCATTAAAGAAGCTTATTTTTTGGTAGCAGATGGAGGCTAATAAAAAGAACACAACTTTTCAAAATCGCAGAGATTCAGTGACTATGGAGTGCCCATCCCCCAATAAGATATATTTAGCATCTCTAACTCAACCCATTCGCTCAACGTTCAGTGAACAGATTGAAGAAGTCGATTTAAAGACTGTAAGGTCCAGAGTTCTAAGGGAACATTCACAAAATAATGTCTTATAAACATGACAGGTAATATGGTTTCCAGCAAAAGATCTGTAGAAGTTAATATGAACCAAGACTCTCCTACATAGAGGGGACACCACAATAGTACACAAAGAGATAGGAAGTCTTTTATTTTTGGAGGAGATAGAATCAGTTTATTTAGAGACAATCCCATTTTCAAGTTATGTATACCAAAAAGATAAGCCCGGCACTCAATTACATATGAATTGCACTAATTAGGATCAGTATATGTAGTGAGAGATGACAAGATTTGAGAAGGAAATATGGATGTAAGAGTGTGGCATGGAAGGAACGGGAAAAGTGAGGAAGGGGTAGTTATGAAAATATAATGTATGAAACTATGAAATCAATTCATTTAATTTTTGAGATTATAATACGGTTCCCCTATTGACCTCCTTTGCCAACTCCTCCCACTTGCTCCTTTCCTTATTAGATAAAAAATAGTGGAGGCATGCCCACATAACACAATCTTCATTTCATAGGCAAAAATGTATGCTCTCTACCAAGGAGCAATATCCCGAATCCAATAATTTATTCAAGGGTTCTATTTTATTTAAAGAAGGTGGCACCAAGGACTTTGCATTATAAAATTAATTTTTGTCTATATTCAAATAATTTGATGTAACATGACCTTAGTTGCAAGGGTTTTGTTGTTGTTGTTGTTCTATTTATGCTATTTATCTGACTTAAAACAAATTGATAATCTCACAATTTTTCTTGTGAACATGACCTACAATGTATCATCTAGTAAGATTGTCAAACATTTGATATAAACAACTGTATGGTTTAATGTTAACTTTAAGCAATAATACTGTTTTAGAATCTTTGCCCTGTACAACACAGAGAAGGAAATGTGTTAGCTTAGTTTTGTTCAATCTGAGAAGAATATTTTGAGGCTTTAGTTCTTCATTAATAAAATAAATATACAACTTTAATGTAAATTGTGTTTAGATTATTTTCTTAAATCACACCCTCTTTGCAACTCTCAGGGTGTTCATATTTTGAAAGTTGTTGTGATGAAGATGTGCATACATAGCAATGTCATGTTTTTCTTTCACTCCTCAATAGTCCTGATATATATATATATATATATGATATAGATATAGATATAGACAGATGACACTTGTCTAAATTTAAATTTTGATGTGATGAACTGATGTGATGAACTGATCTGAAGTCTAAGCAGATGGTTGTCACAAATAATATAAGTGAAATTTATGAGACATTTTCCAGTCTGGTAATAGAAAAGGAAATTAGTCACAAAGCACAGCTTATTGTTTATAAGAATTATAATAAACTGTTCATATAACATGAAGGAAGTTATCCTACTTATAAACCCAACCATTCTGTCATATTTAGATAAATTCCTAATATCACTGTTATAAATTATTAGTATCAGTTTATTATAATGATCTTTAAATTTTTTTAATTTTAATTTATTATAATTTATTCAGGATACATCCTGATTATTATTTCCTCACTTGTATCTTGCTGTTCCCTTGCTCCCACTCTCTTCTGTCATATTCTCCTTCACTAGACACCTGACAGAAGGGAACTCCTCTCCCACCGTATGACAACAAGTTATCAGCTCTCATCTGGATAGGTGCTTACTCTTCCTCTGTTTGTTCACAGGGCTTCCCCACCAAGGGAAACTGATCAATTTGGGAGCACCAGAGTTCATGTCATAGGCAGTCCCAGCTGCCCCATAACTGTGGAGAATGAGTTGTCCATTGGCTAGATCTGAACAAGGAGTTTAGATTACTGCATGCACTGTCCTTGGTTGGTACAATGGTTTGTTCAATCCCCTCCAGGGTTCATATCCACCAGTCTTGATGGTCTCCTTGTGGGATTCCTGAACCCTCTGGGTCCTTCAAACCTGCCCTTCTTCCATACCACTCTCAGAACTCTACCCAGAGTCCAGCAGCAACTCCCAACATCTTTAAGATCCTCCTCTGGGTGGAGTCTATATTGGGCTAATAGTCATCCATAAGTAAGTATAAACCATGTGTGTGTTTTTGGGTCTGGGTTACCTCACTCAGGATAATAATTTCTAGTCTATCCATTTGCCTGTAAATTTCAAGATTTCCTTGTTTTTAATAGCTGAGTAGTATTCCATTTTGTAAACGCACCACAGTTTCTTTACCCATTATTTGGTTGAGGGACATTTAGGTAGTTTTCTATGATTGGTAGCTGCTGAGACCCTCCCAGGAGCTTTCTGTGGATTTTCTGGGTGATCTGAGATCAGATCCACTTGTGATCGCAATTGTTGTGTCTGCTTGGTGCTAGAACCCACAGACCCTGGTGATTTTGTGAGACCAGGTTTGCTATAAGCCCAAGGGAATTCAAGAGCTGTCTACCAGCCAAAATATGGCACTACCAAGGGCACCCAGTGGCTGCTTTGACCTCTCCTGGAGATTTCTATGGCATTTCTTGGTGACCTGAGGCCAGATCCACTTGTGTTCCAAACTGTCATGCTTGCTTGGTGCTGGAACTCACAGACACTGGTGGTTTTGAAAGCCAAGGCTCATTCTATGCCCTAGGATTTCAGAAGCTTCCCAACATCCTGGCCTGTGGCACGAGACTTCAGAGGATGTGCAGCTATTTCTGTGGGGATTTGGGACTTTGTGTTTTTCCAGCTGTACAGAGGCTGGGCCCCAAAGTGCTCCCACACAATTTGGAGCCCTATCACCCATGGGTTACTAGTACTGGTGTTTTGTGGTTCTCAGACCAGTCCTTGGGTTGTTAAATAGTCACTGCTGTCTTCCTGATATAACAAGGTGTATGTTAGGTGCCATCATCTTAGACCTTCCCTATATGTGGAAGTTTGAAGCCAGCCTGGTCTACAGAGTGAGTCCAGAATAGACAGGAATATTACCAAGAGAAACCCTGACTTGATAAGACAAACAAACAATCTAACAAATACAACCAACCAAGAAAACAAACAAAAGCCATCATCAACAAGGCAATTTATAAAATGAAGGGTTTATTTGCATCCTGGTTCCAGAAGTCCAGAACTGTCATTGCAATATAGAGTGACAGCAAGTATGCATGGCTGCAGGAACAGTGAGAGCCCACATCTAGAGCCATAGGTAAAAATAAGACAGAGACAAATACTCATGCATGGCTTTGTAATGTCAAAGCTCACCTAGTGACATAGTTTCTCCAGCTAGACCACACCTACTAAACCTATGCAGACAACGTTATCCAACAATACCAACTGTTGAACAAGTATTCAAACTTCTGATGCTTTGGGAGATATTCTCACTTAAACTACTGAAAAGAGGGATAAAAGTTTGTGTTGTCTTATGTTGAAACCAATAAGATATATCAAAGTGTAAATTCTGAGAGGTATACATTGAGACTTTCACATTAGAATGCTACTTTTCATGTTTTGAGAATTCTTAAATGTAAAGTTTGAGCTGTACATTTTATATAGATAACTAAAAACTTAATAATATGAACATTCTTAAATATGAATCCTGGATTTGTATCTGTGTTATAAAAGGATTTATACCAGGTACAGTTATGTGTATGTACATTAATTTGCACTTGAGACACCCTTATCTCTTTCAGGAATTAACACCATGTTTTCTTCTTAAAGTGACTAAAACAGAATCATATCTCAACCACTTGTCCATTTAGGTCCCTTAGGTCCATCTTAGGGAGAAATAAATGTAACAAAAACAATACGAGCAATAAACTTGGAACACATACCTAGATCTAGCCAATATATTTTAAAAAATGTTTCAGTTTTCTATTTGCTGTGATTTAAGTGGCATAAGCTTCTTTCCTAAGTTTCTTATTAGAAGTTTACATCTCACCTGTCTTAGGAAATATATTAGAATAATTTGTGAAAATAAGAAGAGGGTTCCTACTTTAAAATGTCATGATAACTGAATATCTTTAAGAATTTCTTTCTGTAACAACATATATCAGAATCTAATTTTATTATCTTCTATACTAAACTATGATAAATTTCAATATTCATGAAACATTGAACAGACTATAGAATTTTATTGCTGTTTATATTTGAACAGTATGAAATACCCTTTCATCTTTTTTATATAAAGATTAGAGTTAAGATATGATATAGTTTAGTTTATGACTATGTGATTTTAATAAATAAATGAAAGAGGGACACTAAAATCCCACAAATACTTTCCAACATTTCTGCACATATATTTATTATTTTCTCTCAAAATGAAGCTCTGCTCAATTAAAGAAAACATTTCTCAACAATGTAATTATTTGTGTTACTTGTAATTTCAATT
This sequence comes from Acomys percivali, assembly GCA_907169655.1. Classification (NCBI taxonomy): domain Eukaryota; kingdom Metazoa; phylum Chordata; class Mammalia; order Rodentia; family Muridae; genus Acomys; species Acomys percivali. The sequence goes on from OU015744.1 coordinate 139,043,181, forward strand.
TTTCCTGTTTTTATATATTTTTCTTCAATATATTCACAACAAAATTATTAAAGTTCAGATTCTGGCTTTTATGGATAGAGCTGCTATGAACAAAGTTAAGCAAATGTTCTTTTTTTATGGTGGAATATCATTTCACTATATGCCCAGGAGTGGTATGGCTGGGTCTTGAGGTAGCACTATTCCCAAGTTTCTGAGAATGCACCAGACTGATTTACAAAATGGTTTGACAAATTTGCACTCGCACCAGCAATGGAAGAGTGTTCTCACTTCTCCACATCCTCACCAACATGTGCTGCCACTGGAATTTTTGATCTTAGCCATTCTGGTGGTGTAAGATGGTCTTTCAGAGTTGCTTTGATTTGAATTTCCCTGATGATTAGGGATGTTGAGCATTTTCTTTAAGTGTTTCTCAGCCATTTGGTATTCCTTGTTGAGAATTCTCTCTTTAGCATTATACTCCATTTTTAATTGGATTGTTTGGTTCAGTGGTGTTTAATTTTTTGAGTTCTTTATATACTTTGGATATTAGCCCCTTGTCAGATGTAGAGTTGGTGAAGATCTTTTACAGTACGTAGGTTGTCATTTTGTTCCATTGACAGTGTCTTTGGCCTTACCAAAGCTTTTCAACTTCATGAGGTTCTATTTATTAATTGTTGACCTTAGAGTCTGAGCTGTTAGTGTTCTGTTCAGGAAGTTGTCTCCTGTGCCAATGAGTTCAAGGCTCTTGTCCACTTTTTCTTCTAGTGAATTTAACATGCCTGGTTTTATGTTTAGGTCTTTAATCCACATGGACTTTAGTTTTTTGCAAGGTGGGAAATATGGATTTATTTGCATTCTCTATATATAGACATTCAGTTAGACCAGTACAATTTGTTGAAGATGCTATGAAAGATAAATTCTATGGAAGACAGACAGGCCTGGATGGATGTCATGCATAGACTAAGAGACCACAGGGCTGGATGGATATCATGCATAGACTAAGAGACCACAGATGCCACCCCAGACTACTAATCCTACAAAACTTTCAGTCACCACAGTTGGAGAAAACAAGATATTCCATGACAAAACCAATTTCAAACAGTACCTTTATGACAAATCCAGCTCTACAGAAGATGCTATAAGGAAAACTCCAAGCCAAGGAGGGTAGCTTTACCAAGGAAAACAAAGGAAATAAATAACCCACATCCACACATGCACAAAAAAGACAGGAAGCTCTCACAAACACACTCTACCAATACCAACACCAAATAATAGAAACTAATAACCATTGGTCATTAATATCTCTCAACATCAATGACCTCAACTCCCCAGTGAAGAGACACAGGCTAACAGAATGGATGTGAAAACAGGACCCATAAATCTGTTCCATACAAGAAACACACCACAGCATTAAAGATAAACCTTACATTAGAGTAAAGAGCTGGAAAATATATTCCAAGCAAACAGACCCAAGAAACAAGCTGGAGTAGTCATTCTAGTACCTAATAAAATAGGCATTCAACCAAAAGTAATCCAAAGAGATGGGGAAGGACATTTGATACTCATCAAAGAAAAAATACACCAAGATGATGACACAATTCTGAACATCTATGCACCAGATATTGGAGCACCCATATTCATATGAAAAACATTACTAAAGTTTACATCACACATCAAATCCCACATTTTAATAGTGGGGACTTCAATAGACAGATAGATCATTGCAGCAAAAACTAAATGGAAAGGCAACAAAACTAATAGACATCATGAATAAAATAGACCTAAGTGATATATACAGAACTTTTCACCCAAACATGAAAGAATTCACCTTCTCAGCACCTCATGCAATCTATCCATCACATACTAGATTACAAAGCAGACTTCAACAAATACAAATAGATTGAAGTAATCCCTTGCATTTTATCAGACCACCATGGATTAAAGCTGGAACTCAATAACGGCAGAAACAACAGAAAGCCTACAAACTGATGGAAACTGAAAAACTCCCTACTCAATGATATCTGGGCAAGGAAAGAAATAAAAACCATCCTAGATTTCAATGATTCCAAGGCACAACATACACAAACTCATGGGAAATGCAAGCTGTGCTAAGAAGGTTCACAGTGCTAAGTGCCTTTATAAAGAAATTGGAAAAATCCCATACTAGCAACTTAACAACATACCTGAAAGCTCTAGAACAAAAAGAAGCTGACTCATGAAAGAGGAGTAGACACCTGGAAATCATCACACTCATGGCAGAAATTACTAAATTAGATACAAAGAGAACAAATCAAAAAATCAAGATAACCCAGAGTTAGTTCTTTGAGAAAATCAACAACATAGACAACCCTTAGCCAAGTTAACTAAAAAGCCAAGGGCCTTATTGATTCACTGGAAAATTCTACTAGACCTCATAAAAAAGAGCTAATACTGATACTCATCAAACTACTCTACAAAATAGAAATGGATGGAACATTACCAATCTCATTCTATGAGACCACAGTCACCTTGATACCTAAATCACAGAAAAACTACAAAGAAAGAGAATTTCAGACCAATTTCTCTTATGACCATTGACACAGATATACTCAATAAAATACTACACATAGAATCAAAGAACACATCAAAAATACTATTTACCATGACCCAGTAGGCTTCAATCCAGGCATACAGGGGTGGCTCAATACATGGAAATCAATCAATGTAATGCATCATTACGTATAAGTAAACTGAAAGAAAAGAAACCACATGATCATCTCCTCAATTGACAAAACAGCATTTGTCAAAACCCAACACCCATTCATTTTTAAAGAAAGCTGGGCACACCTTTAATACCAGCACTCTGGAGGCAGAGGCAGGCTGATTAACATGAGTTTGAGGCCAGCCTGGTCTACAAAGCAATACCAGGGCATCAAAGCTGTTACACAGAGAAACCCTGTCTTGAGAATCCAAAATTAATTAACTATTTAATTAATTAAAGTCTTAGATAGAGCAGGGATGCAAGGCACTTACCACAACATAATAAAGGCAAGCCTATAGCCAACGTCAGACTAAATGGAAAAAACTTAAATCAACTCTACTGAAATCAATGACAAGATAAGACTGTCCATTCTCTCCAGATGTCTTCAATATAGGACTTGAAGTCCTCACTAGAGCAATAAGACAACTAAAGTAGATGAAAGGGATACAAATAGTAAAGGGGGAAGTCAAACTACCACAATTCATGGATGACATGATAGTATACATAAATAACCCTAAAAATTCTACCAAGGAACTCCTGGAGCTGACAAACACCTTCAGCAAAGTGGCTGGATATAAAATCAACTAAAAACAAAAAACAAAAAACAATAACCCTGCTGTGTACAAATGACAAATGGGATGAGAATGAAATTAGGAAAACTACACCCTTGACAAAAGCCACAAATAATATAACGAATTTTGATGTAACTCTAGCTAAGCAAGTGAAAGACATATGAAAAACAAAACAAAACAAAAGTCTTCAAGTCTCCAAAGAAACAAATTGAAGAAGATATCAGAAGATGGGAAGGTCTTCCAAGATCAGGATAAATAGCTTTGTAAAAGTAGACACCTTATCTAAGGCAATTTACAGATTCAATGCAATTCCCATCAAAATTCCAAGACAATTCTTTACAGACCTTCAAATATCAATTCTCAACTTCATATGGAAAAACAAACAAACAAACAAATATCTTGTACAATTAAAGATTCTTTGACAAGACAAGTTAACTCCTGGCAACACCCAGTCTGCCTCAAAGAAGACAAGCATCAAAGAGCCTCCTTATGGAGTTGGCTTCAAATGTGGCAAACCAGCCACTGGGCAAAATGTGCTCAATTCAATAGTTCCTGCAACTATGTCTGTCAGAGATATTGGGCCAGAAGGTTGAAGATGATGCTCCAATGTTATAGAAAGTGTTGGGTGAGTGTTCAGACAATAAACTTTCTCAGTTTTTTTTTTTCATTTTTGGAAGCTGCTAACCTGAACTGCGTGTTCACTCAAGTATTTAAGTTTTATCCCTTCTCAAGTCTCCAATGGGTTTTAAAGACAAGAGAGTTTAGTCTGTCAATTAAGCTTAGTGGATTAGGGATTAATATGTTTTTAGATCAGGATAGATGTTTTAAGTTAATAGAGATGAGATATGATAGTTATTAATCTCCATTCAGAAATTTGGACCTAACAAGATAGAAATGATGTTTACTTCAATATTGCCAAATACAAATAGTCAAATCTCTATGAATGTAATATTTATAAAATTCCTGATAGTCCCATGGTTCTTCCTGCTGTATGTGGTTTATTTTACCCATTTGTAATAATATAAATGTATATGTTAAAAAAGAAAGATCTTCTTGAGGTATCTCCATCCCTCAAGCTGTACTACAGAGCAATAGTAATAAAAACAGCATGGTACAGGCATGAAAATAAGCTGGTTGATCAGTGGAACCAAATAGAAAACCCATAAATAAACCCATATACCTATGGGCATTTGATTTTTGACAAGGAAGCCAAATTCATACAATGAGAAAAAAAGATAGAATCTTCAACAAATGGTGCTATCTAACTGGATTACTACATATAGAAAAAGTAAAGTAGACACATATTTATTACCATGCATAAAACTATAGTCCAAGTGGATTAAAGACTTCATCTTAAAACCAGATACCCTAAATCTCTTAGAGGAAAAAGTGGGGAAGAGCTTGAAATCATTGGCACAGGAGACAACTTCCTAAACAGAACACGAACAGCTCAGGTTCTAAGATTAACAATTAATGAATGGAACTGAAAATATTCTGTAAAGCAAAGGAAACAGTCCTCAGAACAAATCAACAACTTAAAGAATGGGAGAGGATCCTCAACAACCCAACATCTGACAAAGGGCTAATATCCAAAATATGTTTAAAAAAACAAAAAAACTCAAGAAATTAAACACCACCAAGCTAAATGTTTCATTAAAAAATGGCATAGAGAGCTAAACAGAGAATTATCAACAGAAGAATGCCAAATGTCTGAGAACCACTTAAAGAAATGCTCAGCATCCCTAGTCATCAGGGAAATTCAAATCAAAAGGACTCTGAGATTCTATCTTACATCATCCAAATGGCTAAGATAAAAAGTTTAAGTGACAGCACATGCTTTCAAGGAAGTTGTGAAAGAGGAACACTCCTCCATAGTTAGTAGTACTGCAAACTTGTACAACTACTTTGGAAATCAAATTTGGACTATCTCAGGAGACTGGGAATAACTCTACTTCAAGACCCAGTCATACCACTCCTGGTCATATACTCTAAAGATGCTCCATCGTACAAGGACATTTTCTCAACTATGTTCTAGAAGCCTTATTCATAATAGCCAGAACCTTGAAACAACCTAGATGTCCCTCAAATGATGAATGAATAAACAAACAAATAAATAAACCTAAAACCTATGGTTCATTTATACAATGGAATACTCTTCAGCTATTAAAAACAAGAAAATCTTGAAATTTTCAGGCAAATGAATGTAACTAGAGGAGATCATCCTGAGTGAGGTAACCCAGACACAGAAAGACAGGCATGGTATATACTCACTCATAAGTGGATATTAGCCATGTGATACAGGATAACCACATTACAATACAGAGCTTGCTGCATCAACCAAATTCCATGTATTATGTGAACCTAGAACCTCTGTCACATGTAGTAGGTAGGCAGCACAGTCTCCTTGTGGGTGTCACATTATGGTGAGCAGGGACTACTTCTGACATGGACTATAGCTCCCAGCATTGATCACATCCCCTCTAGTAGGGTGGACTTGCCATGTCATAGAGGAATGCAGATGAGACTTGATAGGCTGAGGTCAGATGTTAAGGGAGGAAGGCACCCCTTTCTGAGGACTATGGGAAGGAATGAGAGGGTATGATGAGGGAGAGTGGGATTGGAAGGCAATGAAGGAGCGGGACTACAATTGGGATGTAAAGAATTCAAGATGTAGAATAAGCAGGTAACTTATATTGTTAATCCATCTACATGGGAATAGCTCTGAGACTTAGTTGAGACATGAAAATCTATGGATACACAAGACTTCTTTTAAAAAATATATATATTTAATTTTACATATATTTATATTATTACACATATATAAAATAAACTACCTACAGCAAGAAGAACCACAAAACAATCAAGAATTATATAAATGGTACATTCATAGTGTTTTGGCTATTTGTATTTGACAGCCATGAAGAAAGCATCCTTTCTATCATGGTGCATCTAAAATTCTAAATGTAAGTCAATAGCTATCATATCTCATCATTATCAAGTTTTAGGTGTAAATAGATGTTAAGTAGACAATGCTTCTTGTTGGTCATAGAAACCCTGTGACTTACTAATAGATGCCAGTCTTTGTATGGCATGAATGAAGATTTGCAGATGTCTTTCTTTTGCTCATACAAAAAGGAGAGAAACAGCCTTAATTGATCTGTGTATCCTGCACAACTCATATATTTATAATTTCAGGACTACATTATCCTTTTGAGAAATTACATGCTTTCAGAACAAAAGAACTGGACACTGGTGCTAGATCAGACCTGAGAGGGTTCATTCCTCTCAGCACTCTGGATTCTGACACCCTGCATCATTCATGTTACAGCCCCAGGCACTTCAGTTGGTGTTACTCATCAAAACAGGACAGCTTTAAAGAATACTTCTTATCCCAACTGGTCCACTGTCCCACACAGGACTCCTATTAAGCCTGGAATTTCTCAACATTTAGAAACTGGAAGGCAAATGCTATTCCTAGCTTGTTTAACTATTTCTCTAATTTTATTTGGGCCCTTACTAAGGCATTATTTGCCTCCAAACAGCTGGAAGAAACATTCAGAGAACGATACTCCATTTCCCCTAATTTCCCCTGATTACTTCATGGATTGTCTTGCTGTATGTGGTTTATTTTATTTATGTATAATAGTATAAATGTATATGTAAAAAATAAATATAATAAAAAATTGCAAAAAAAGAAACCCTTACATCCCACCTTTGCTTCATAGGTGCTAGAATTAAAATTATATGCCACCATGCCTTCTCAGTGATGGTGTTTTATCAAAATAATAAAAAGTGACTAATTCTGTACTTAGATATAGCTGTAGGGTCTTGCATGGTAGTAATCCTACTCTCTGTTTCAGTAAAGAAATCTGATCTTTCTTCAATGGAGTATATATCATTAAATATTTGTTGCATCTTTTCTATCAAAAGCAGTGGCTGTAGCATCAAGCTTTTCAGTATAATTTTATCTTGCAACTGGACAATTTTTTTTCTCTACCATTTGATCTTTTTAATTATAGATATGCAAAAGAAGTATTAGTTAAAGCCATTGATATAGTCAATATTGGGCTATTTGATATCTTCTGAACTATATAAATCATTCCATTAGTTGCAAATTTGCCCTCAGGACAGTACTTATGGAAAATAAAAACAATAGCTCCATTCTTTAACATAATATCTCAAGAACAGTCTGTAGTCCAGTTTGTAATATTGATCTCCTCTGAAACTTTTTGTGTTGGGCCTCTATAGTCCATAGGTCTCTTAAAAATATTGATTTTTTTAGTCTTTACCCTGAAATACTGAGCCCTATCCATATATCATTAGCCATTATCCTGACACTGTATTTCTCAAGCCTTTTATCATATCCTGTCTCAATATTACACACCTGCACTCCACCATCAAGAGAAATTAGATAGGACTCTCAGGTTTTATCTGTTCAGATGGGTGTTCAACATTAACTAACTGGCAACCAGACCATAACACTCAGTGGTCTTCATGACCAGTGCCAGTGTCAGGGCCAGAACCATGGCAAGGGCCAGGGCTAGGGCCATTGTTCTCCTCATTATGGTCTATTTCTTCAAAATCAAGAAGATTATGTACTCAGAAATGTCTATGACCTGTACAACTTTTCTGCTGTGGTTATATAAGTTGGACTTCTGTGTATCAGAAAAAAAGACATGCTGGAATATGTTTCCAATGGTGTTACCATTCTTGAAAGCACCATTAGCAATGGGAAGTCAAGGGTGTGCATTTACCTAAGCCTCCAACTTGGGAGAAAAAGAAGCAATAACAAAAGTTCTGAAAATATTGTTAAAGGGGTCAAGGATCCATCTCAAGCCAGCAGCTGAACTTAACCTGTTATCCATGAGGCAAGGATGGATAGGTAAAGTAGTCATTGAATTTTCATCCATACTTTAGAGAGACACTGAGGTCAGGAAATGTATGATATTCGGGTAATGTCAGTTAATGATGTTCTAAAAGTGAAATGTGGGTTATGTTGGAACCCCAAGATGTTTGAGATACCAGAGTTGTGAGATATCTGACAAGAAGAGTTTCAAACAGGGAGTGGAACAAATCCTAAAGAGAAAAATATGTTCCAGAAACCAAAGCTAGAAAGGCAGAACTATCTAAGAACTTTAACCAGTATTTACTCACTATGCGGCCATTACTTCATTTTTGAAATAATGTATATTCTGTGTCACTGTGTGTCTGAGGTATGTAGTTTTTATGTTAATTTTTGTGAGGGTTTGCAGGTAGGCTGTTTCATTAAGTCTCAGAAGACACTTTAGATATTTAAATAGTATTGGGACCTGTAAAAGAGTGTGGACTGTTTTATTGTGGGGTTAAAACTGCTTATGAGACGCTCTTGAACCTACTGGGATCAGGGAATTAAATGTGTTGGTTTGAATGAGAATGTTCTACATAGGCGCAGATGTTTCAATACTTATGCCCCTGTTGGTGGCACTTTTGAGTAGATTTAGAAGATATAGTCTAAAGAACTATAACTGGGTCAGGTTTTGAGATTTCAAAGCTACATGCTCTTATCAGTTCACAAACTTCATCCTTGTGGTTCAAGATATTTGACATTAGATATTCCAGCTATCATTACTCATGAAGCTATGCTTCACCATTGATGCTGATGGAGTCTTACTCTGCTGGAACCAAACACTTCTACAGGTTATCTTGCCCATTGTATTTTATTATAGCAAGATAAAAGTATATAACCCACTCCTTTTGAGAGCCACCAGATCTCATCCCACATCACACCAGAGATTCTCTAGCTACCTCACATGACCAGAGTACCATTAAGCAACATGTGCTTCCTCCTACTTCCGTCCACGATTTGAATCCTCCCAACCCAATAGTTTCTGGTCAAGATCTGCTATTTCTTCCTGGATCTTCTCATTGAACTTATTTAGTTATTTACTTTATCCCAACCCAATAGTTTTTTTCCAAGGACTGCAATTTCTTCCTGAAGCTTCTCAATTTATTTATTTAGTTACTTACTTTAGAATTTTCCAGAACCTAGACAACTTCACATGAGGAAATGTCCAACCATTACACATCTGAAAAATATAGGAATCTCTCTCCCTTCGTTATACATCATGGCTATACCAGCTGATTCATCATAGCCTTCCATCACTCTATTTGGTGTTACTACTTAGGATCACTCCACTTACCTAGAGGAAATTGGTTCCAAACTTCTTGATCAAGTCACTTAAGGTACCAGCCTTTATATGAGAATAAGAATACATTCATGGAGGGTTTAGCCCTAATTATGAGGCAAAACAGAAAAAAATGAGATAACAATCTTACCATGACTTAACTTCTTTCTGAGAATGTAAATATCTCTGATAAAAGAAGAAAGGTAACTTGAAAAAAGGAAGAAGAACTGAGCTAAACATTCCAAGATGAACAAACCTGGATACAGAAATAAAAATAGCATGAAAAGCAAAAATAATACATCTACTCTCCAGAAACATAAATTCTATAGTAATGACCCCTAGTGTAAATGACCTGGAACAACTTTCAGACAAAAGGTGCATGGATAATGATTATAAGTTAGATTAAACAAAGAAATAAAAGACAAAGAAAAGAGTGAAAGTGAAATACAGTAGTAAGTCAAAGACATGAAAATAGACGTCAAGTTGCTAATGAATTGAAAGTGAAAATGCTGAAAATGTTGAAAATGAAAATTGTAATAATCTAAATTAAATATTGGGTGGAAATCCTGAGCAACAAAATGGATAATGTTGAAAATAATCATGTTGGTAATCGAAATCAAATCATAAGAATTTGTCAGTAAGAAATAAACAAAAGAAAACAACACTAAAATTGAGAGGCTTTGGCAGGAAATGAGGACTAACAGTGAGACCCAAAGCTGATGAAAGTGAAAAATATGAGAGTGCAGAATTCTCAGTCATATATGGGATCCCTTTACCACACCACTTCCTCCGAAGGCAGAGATGTCATAAAACAGAGGATGAAAAATTTGAAAAGAGAGCAGTGGTGATGGTAGTTATCTACAAGGAAACAATGTTTTTGTACACTGCAAGGAGCTGATGAAGTTCTGAGTGTTCTTAACATGAATGTATCTATATCAAAGACCTCAATGCTTGAGACTCATGGACATGGCAAAGATTTATCCAGGGAAAGATCAGAGGAATACCAAATCCTTTGTCTTGTCAATGCACAAGCTATTGATCAGTGTATGAAAAAACTATTAATAATATATTCCTCCTTCAATATTTTTATAACTTGTGACAGTTCCTCTAAAATTACCTCTCCCCAAGACTAGTAAGACTTCTTTTTGTTCTGTAAATCACAGATGTAACGAGATTGCTGGTAGTGTAGTAGATATTCTCCATCAAAGCAAGCACAGCCACTAGATCCCAACTGTTACATGTGTGTCTGTCATTTCTTCACTGTTACTTCTTCATTCTAGTTTTTTTACAAGTCAGGTTCCCAGAGTATATCCATTCTCAACTCAGCAGTTGGTCATATGGACTTATAAGGACTGTGAAAGCATGCATAAGATGAACACAAAAAGTAGAGGAGGCCAGATGTTATACCACTGGCTGAAAGGCTGACAATTTACAGCTACTGGGATAGACAGAGTCAGATTTCTTGAAAAGTATTACCCACATTAGTCAATTATTCTCCAATAGAAGGGCATACACCTATGAATACATGAGCAGCACAAATTGGAATAATATCTTTTTTAATTAGACAAAATATTGTACAGTTTGGGAAGGAAGGTGGATCTGGGAAGACTTTGTAGGTAGGGGTGTATGTGATCAAAACATTGTATGAAAATCCTCGAAGAATTTATTTTGAAATAAAATGCAAACTTTTAAAAAGGATAAAAGAATTTGGAAACTACCTAGCCCTTTCTCATGAACACTTATAGTAGTTTTCAATTGAAAATTAATCCTTTCACTTGCCCACCATGTCTCCTTAAAGCACACCCAACAGCTGTAAACTGTACCCTGTCCACTCTGTTTCATTTTCCAGACCACAACTTTCCCTGCTTTCATGGAGGCCTGACAACACAATCACAGGTGACAGCCAAGTAAGACCCTGGCCCTTGAAAGACAAGTCACCCCGTATCCTGTATTTTATTTTACCATCCACAACTATTATTTCTAGGCATGGGAAGGCTGGTGAATTATCTAAAACTAGACAGATAGTGTTACTGAGAATAGGCAGGTCAAAAGACTGTGAAGGCAGGTCTCACTGATTATACCTGTTTTAACAGGAAAGATCATCTGAGTTCTTGACAGATTTTCATATATTGAAATAGAAAGTAAAAGACTTGAAATCAAGCTGGGTTCCACTTCTGCTCTGAGGATGAAGGTATCCCATAAAATAAGGCAGCACTGGGTCCAGTTGAGGTATAATAACCCTCTTGCATTCAACCCTAGGTTGCTTGCTACATCTCTACTTCAAATATGAAAAGCTATGCTCAGATGAATTAATATCTTAGTTCACATAAAAGTTCACAGTTGTAGCCTTAGTGCCCTTTGATGGCTTTATGGCTTTTTCACTAGCTCAGAGTTAGAAAAGAGGCACCATATACTTCTGAATTTATGCAGTAAACAGATATTTACATTTTTCCTAGTTGTGCAAACCAGAAGACCAAAATTCATTTTTCTGTAGGCTTGTTCAATATAAGAGTCAAGAAGAAGGTTATTTCATGTTGATCCTAGCCTTATGAGATGTTTCTCAGTTTTTAAGAGAATATCAATGAAGGCACGACCTTCAAGTTCATAAAGCATCTCTCTGTATCTGATTTTGCTTATAAATGTCTCCTTTTTCTAAGGACACTAATCACCTTTGATCATATATTACACCCGCTGACTTTATTTTAAGCTTGTTCTATATACAAAATTTTTTAAAATAAAAATTTACATTATGAAATTCTGAGGATGGACAAGACTTCAAAATATCCAAGTTTCATTTGGTAGTAGGCTCTCTGGGGTTTTAGTGAGGTCAGAGGTCCTGGTATTTCTCTTCAAATTTGCCCTTGCTGACTAAACAGTTGCTTTCTAGGATTTGGACTTTTGAAATGGGTTTTCTGTATAACTTTGACTGGTATTCTTTCTATAGGAACCAGGAACAGAGACACACCTGATTTTTATGCTATTGAAATTGTGATAGTGTGGGTTTATTACTACCTATTTCTCTTTAAATTTTTTTATATCATACCTTTTAGATTTGAGGCAAAGATTATGAATTTCATTATAGCTATTTCTTTCTGGTTTGTATGAGAGTATGTTGAGATTCAATTGTTATCATTATCCTTCCATGAATGGCTAAAATAGTTTTTAATCATAATGAACATCATTATTGTTGTACTTTTATAGTTGTTTAAGAATTTTATTTATGTTCATAGTGCTTTTTGATCAAATATACTACTCATTTTTCCCATACAGCATGTCCTCCATCGCATCACAACTTTTTCTCTTAGGCTCATGTGCTTACAAAAAGAGGGGATTGTCACCGAGTGCTGCCTGCATGTCCATGAGTGTAAGAGCATTTACGAAATCAAGGATAATGTTCAGGGGCCAGACTCATGATAAGACAAACAAATAACTGTCTCTTTCTCTTACCAGATGTCAATTGTAAATTGCTTCTCAGCTATGGGTTGAATCTCATGATTCCCTCCATGCATGTATTTTGGCTGCACTGAGTATATACAGTTCTTCTTCAAGCAGACAGAGCTATGAATTCTTGTATGAAATGGCAACATCATTTTCAGGAAATTCAGTCTCCTATATGACCTCAGGTGCTTAAAGTCTTCTCAGTTGACACTTAAGCCTTAGGAAAAGAAGTGATTATCTCATTATATTCAGAACAGGCTTTTGGCAAATCTAGCATTACTTCAAAATAAAATTTTTAGGGAATCTAGTATGCATGGGACATATCTCAACATATAAAGACAATATGCAACAAGCTTATAACCACCCTTATATGAAACAGAGAAAAACTCAAAGCATTTTCCATAAAATCAGGGACAAGACAAGGGTGTCTACTTTCTCTCTTCCTTTGTAATATAGTTTGCAAAGTCTTAACTGAAACGGTAAGACAGCAAAGGGGATAAAATGTATACAAATAGGAAACAAGTCAAATTATCATGAGTTGCAGATGGTATATTTCAATATGCAAAAACCTCTAAAGCCTTCACAAGAAATCTCCTACAGCTGATAAACACCTGCAGCTCAAGGGTGGCATAAAATTAATACAACCAGAGAGGAACCGCAAGGACAATGTCATTAACAATAGTCTCAAAAATGCCTTGCAATAAATCTAACCATGAGGAGAAAGACTTGTACAATGAAAATTTTAAGACACTGAAGAAATTGAAAGAGACACAAGAAGATGGAAAAATTCCCATGCTCATGGATTGGTGGAATTCTTACTTTGAAAATGGACATCCTACCAAAAGCAATCTACAGATTCAATGAAATTCCTACCAAAAGCTAAATTACACATTAAAAATTAAACGTTTAAAATAATTTCCCCTGGAATTCCGTAGTGCTATATCTGACAAGTTGATCGGAACTGTCAAGTTTAATTTTTGTGTGCCTGAAGAATTTATTTAACCATCTGCCTACCACCCTTAGTAATAAAGAAAAAAATAAACTAAAAGAAACCATTCCAATATCTGTGAATCACCTAAGATAAGAATAGACTTTTAATAGAACAGTATTTTACTGTTTCAAAAATACATTGTAGTCTACGTTCTCTCCAAATAACAGGGGCAGAGAATGATATGAACTCATGAGCAGCACAAACTAATACTCAACATGCACTTAAATCAGAATCCTTTTCTGAAAAAGCAGCGCTGACATTTTTTAGATTACAGCTTAGACATACAAACATCCAGGTCCGTCTTTCTTTGTTTATTGCTGTGAAACGACATCATGACCGTGACAGCTTTTATAAAGGACAACGTTTAATTGGGGTGGTTTACAGTTTCAGAGGTTTAATCCAATGTCATCATGGTAGGAGGCATGACAGCTTGCAAGCAGATATAGTGGTGAAGGAGCCAAGAGTTCTACATCTTGATCTGAAGGCAGCCAGAAAGAGACTGCATGTGTTTCACATTGAGTGTACCATTTAGGATCATAAAGCTCCACATCTGCGGTAACATGCTTCCTATACTAAGGCTACAGATCTTCCAATAAGTCCAGGCCTCTTAAGAGTGCTCTAATTCCTTGTTCTTCAATAATTAATTTAATTAATCAATTTACAGCCAGATCACAGAGTCCTTTCTATTCTTCCAGTCCCATCCTCACATCCTTTCTCCATCATGCCTCCTCCCCATCTTCTCAGAGAAGGTTACCAGCCCACCCTGGCACATTACATAGTTCCAGACTAAGCACATCTTCTCCCACTGAGACCAGAAAAGGCAGGCCCAGCTAGGGGAAAGGGATCCAAAGCCTAGCAACAGAGTCTGAGAGAGGTCTTGATAAAATTGTTAAGGGACCCACATGAAGACCAAGTTGCATATCTGCTGCACATGTGTAGGTCACCTACACCCAGATCTTTGTTTGGTGGTTCAGTCTCAGTGAATCCCCATGGGCACAGGTTAGTTTCCCAGCAGGTATTCTCATGGTGTCCTCGACCCTTCTGCCTCACAATCCTTCATCCCATTCATCCACATGATTCTCCTAGATAAGCCCATTGCTCATCTGTGGATCTCCTCATCTCTGTCCATCAAATGATAGAAGAAACCTCACAGAAGACAGTTATCCTAGGCTCTTTTCTGCAAGAATAGAAGAGTATCATTAATAATGTTAGGCACTGGCTCTATTCCATGCCGTGGGTCTCAAGTTGGGCCAGTTATTGGTTAGGCATTCCTTCAGTCTCGGTTCTATCTTTACTCCTACACTTCTTGAGGGCAGGACAAATTTTGGGTTGAAGATTTTATGAGTGTGTGGGTGTCCCCATAATTCCACTGGAAGTCCCACCTGGACACAAGAACTGGCCATTTCCCTTGCTGCCAGGAGTCTCAAATAAGGTCACCCTGACAGATTCTAGGAGCCTACCCTTCTTAGAGATGTTACCCCACGCACACCAATTCCAGTTATGTCTCAACGTACTCTCTCTCCACCAATGCACTTCACACAGATGAGCATCATCATCATTTCCCTCTCAACCCTGTCCCCAAGCCAGTTAACTTCCTCCGTCTACTTCATATAACAATTTTATTTTCCCTTCTGAGTACAATTCAGGCATCTTTCCTTGGGCCTTCCTTGTTATTTAGCTTCTTTGAGTCTGTAGATTGTATCCCATACTTTATGGCTAATTTACACTTTTAAGTAAGAACATACAATGCATGTCTCTCTGACTATGGGTTATACCTCACTCAGGATGATCTTTTCTACTTCCATGCATTTGCCTGAAAATTGCATATCTTTGTTTTTAATAGCTGAGTAGTATCCCTTTGTGCAAATATACCACATTTTCCTTATCTATTCTTCAGCTGAGGGGCATCTAAGTTGTTTCCAGTTTCTGGCTATTATGAATAATGATTCTAAGAACATAGTTGAGCAATAATCCTTGTGGTATGGTCTAACATCTTCTGGTATATGCCAGCAGATTAGTTACAAAGGTTTGTACAAGTTTTTACACCCACCAGCAATGGAGGAATGTTCCCTTTGCTCCACATCCTTGTCGGCATGTGCTCTCACTTGGTTTTGATCTTAGGTATCCTGATGAGTATAAGGTGAAATCTTTCAGTCATCAAGTTTCATTTCTCTGATCACCAAGGACACTGAACATTTCTTTACATCCTTCTTGGCCATTTGAGCTTTCTCAGTTGAGAATTCTGTTTAGCCCTATACCTTAGTTTTAATTACTTAGTTTATTGGTGTTTAATTTAAGTTCTTTATATATTTTGGATATTAGTTTTTGGTCACATGTGGGGTTGGTGAAGATCTTTTCCTATTCTGTAGGCTGCCATTTTGTCTGATTAACAGTGTTCTTTGCCTTACAGAAGCTTCTTAGTTTCATGAGGTAATATTTGTTAATTGTTGATCATAATACCTGAGATGTTGGTATTTTGTTCAGGAAGGTGTTTCCTATGGCAATGTATTTAAAACTATCCTCCTCCATATTAGCTTCTAATATATTTGTTGTGTTTGTTTTATGTTCAGTGAGGTCTCTCATCCACATAAATTTGATTTTGTATAGGGTGATAGATATGAATCTATTGGCACTCTTCTACATGCAATCATCCAGTTACACCACCCCCATTTTTTGAAGATGCTTTTATTTTTCCATTGCATAATTTTTTGCTTCTTTGTCAAAAATCAAGTGTCTCTATGTGTATTGGTTTATTTTTGAATCTTTAATTTAGCTCAATTGGTCAGCCTATCTGTTTTCATGCCAATACCATGCTGTTTTTATTATTATTGCTCTGTAGTATGGCTTTTCATCAGAGACAGTGATACCTCCAGAAGTTCTTTTCTTATACAGGATTCATTTCACTATCCTGGGTTTGGAAATTTTCTAGGTGAAGTTGAGAATTTCTCTTTAAAGAACTACAAAGAACACTGTTGGAACTTGGGAGAGGCTGAGATTTCATTGAATCTGTAGATCCCTGTTTGGAAAATGACCATTTTTATTATGTTATTCCAACTGATCCATGAACATGGGAGATCTTACCATTTTCTGATGTCTTCTTTAATTTCTTTCTTCAGACACCTGAAGTTATTATTTTAAAGGTCTTTCACTTTCTTCGTTAATTTTTATTCTGTCCCTATTAATGCTGACAGATAGTAATAACCAATGATTGTTAATTCTTGTTAGTTTTATGTGTGTGGTAGAAGAACATATGTGTGTGTGTGTGTTTGTGTGTGTGTGTGTGTGTGTGTGTGTGTGTGTGTGTGTGTGTGTTCCTCTTCTTTTGGTTTTGCTCATGTGGGGTTATTATTTTCTGAGTTTTTTTTGGGTACATTTAACCTCTTTGGGTTGGAGTTTTCTTTCTAGTATCTTCTGTAGAGCTGGATTTGTGGATGGAGATTGTTTTAATCTAGTTTTGACATGGAATATCTTGTTTTATCCATCTATTGTGAATAAAAGTTTTGCTGGCTCTAGTAGTCTGGGCTGGTATCTGTGGTCTCTTAGGCTCTGCAATATATCTTCCCAGACTTTTATGGCATTTAGAATCTCTATTAATATGTCAGGTGTAATTCTGATAGGTCGGCATTTAAATGTTACTTGGCCTTTTTTTCTTGCTGCTTTTAATATTCTTTCTTTGTGTACATTTAATATTTTACTTTATGAGGTGGGAGGATTTTATTTTCTGGTCCAAT
The DNA here is from genome assembly GCA_907169655.1 of Acomys percivali. NCBI lineage: Eukaryota > Metazoa > Chordata > Mammalia > Rodentia > Muridae > Acomys > Acomys percivali. The sequence continues at coordinate 139,060,796 of OU015744.1, forward strand.
ATATTTGGTATTCTTTAAGCATCTTTCATGTTTATAGGCATCTCTTTTTTAGGTTGGGGAAGTTTCTTTATATTTGTTAGTTGAAAATATTGCTGGGCCTTGGAGGTGGAATTATCCTTTCTTCTATTTCTATTATTCTTAGGCTTAATATTTCCATAGTGTCCAGATTTCTTGGATATTTTGTGTCAAGAATACTTTATATTTATCATTTTTGTTGATGGATATGTCGATTTATTCAGTGCTATCTTCAATGCCTGAGATTTTCTCTTCCCTTTAATATATTTATTCACTTTATACACTGGTCATAGCCCCTTCCCTTGTCTCCTCCAAGGACAATCTTCTCTCACTCCTCCCCATGACCCTCCTCTACTCCTCAGAAAATGGGAGCCCCCTTACCCACCTACCACAGCTCAACAATCAAGTCACATGAAGATTGAACACCTCTTTTTCCCCTGTAACCTGGTAAAATGGTTTAAAGAGTTAACTCAATAAGAAGACAGCTTTATAAGGGGTCTTTAGTCATTTGATATTCCAACTAGTCATTGTGGTATTTACCATTTAAATTTTGTTCACCAAATTGCACACCCTTTTCTTGGTTTAACCATCAGGGGCTCCTAGCTTAGATTATGTGTGTCCTTTACAATACTTTGCCTGTTGTCTCTAGTATGAGTCTCTAAGTACACTGTCAAAAGTGCCAGGATGATGGTGATTCCTGATTGACAATGTGTAGACCATAATATGAGGAATAGCTGTGGATTCACCAGCGTGGGAATTTCTCTTTTTTACTTTTTATATAAATATATTTTATTAATTTTAATTAATTAATTAATGTAATTGATATTACATCTCAATTGTTATCCCATCCCATGTATCCTCCTATTGCTCCCTCCCTCCCACTTTCCCTCCTACTCCCCTCCCCTATGACTGTGACTAAGAGGGACCTTCTCCCCCGTATATGCTCTTAGGGTATCAAATCTCTTCTTGGTAGCCTGCTATCCTTCCTCTGAGTGCCACTAGGTCTCTCCATGCAGGGCACATGGTCAAATACGGGTCACCAGAGTTCATGTGAAAGTCAGACCCCATTCTCCACTCAACTGTGGAGAATGTCCTGTCCATTGGCTAGATCTGAGTAGGGGTTTGAAGTTTACTGCACATATTGTCCTTGGCTGGTGCCATAGTTTGAGCAGGACCCCCAGGCCCAGATCTGCCCATCATAATGTTCTTCTTGTAGGTTTCTAGGACTCTCTGGATCCTTCTATTTCCCCACTCTCCCATGCTTTTCTCACCTAGAGTCCAAATAAGATGATCTCTGCTCTGTCGCACTTTCCAGGTAAGATAATTTCTAAAGAAGTTTAGCTTAGTGAAAGTAGACAATCCTCTGATGATAGGCACCTCCTCACAGGTGGCTCAGCTATAAAGAAGAAGGAAGGAAAAACTGTGTGCTTGTCTGCCTTTGTTTATTCTCTCAGCAAATGGTCTGCCAGTGCTCATTCTGCTGACCTACACTAACATTAATCTCCAGCTTTGTTGGCCATCAAATGTGGACTCAATACCAGCCACTTTCCAAGAAAGTTCCAGACTAAACCTCTGATTACTGAGTATCCAGTTTTTAAAAACTAAGCAGCCACCAGGTTCTCAGCCTTTCATAGATGTACAAGACCATGATATTATATAACCCCTATAGCATAAGACAATCTAATATAGTTCCCTACCCAAATTATTTTGAGGAAAGTGGACACTAGGAAATATATTGGATTTTCCTACAATACAAATGCTGGTGAGTGAACCCTAGGAACTCAGAGGTGAATGATTTGAAGACATGATCTTTAGAGAGGTAATTGGTGCTCTGAGAAGAACAAAGTCAAAGAAACAGCATAGAGACATAGACCGACTTGTTAACCAAGGAGGCACTGGCATGGAGAGATGCCCATGTGATAGAGACATGTATTCAAGCTCTGGTCAAGGACAGACTCTCAGGAGATTCACAGCCCACCAAATCTTTGATACTGAACTAGCAATTGCGCAAAGCTAAATAACCCCTAATATAATTCACAGTGTTCCTCTGTGACAGCATCAGCAATAGAAACAGGAAGGTAAGGTAAGGTAAATAAGTTTCTTTGCAAGTATTATTTGTAATTCACTTGAGGGAATTCCGTCAAATATTTTCCAAACTGCTCCCTGACCTCTAATTTCCCTGATAGATCATCCTGTAGACTTTGTGTTTCAGGACAATCTTTCTAAATGGTACCAATCACTCGGGCTTCTTTCTTAAATACCCCATAAACTTAAGGTTTTAAATGACAGTGGTGTGAATCTCACAGCTCTGGACTCTACGAATCCATCCCATTGAGCTATGGGCATAGTGTGCCATTGCTCAGCAGTTTTTCTGGCTTTTCGATTGCTTTCTTCTTACTGTGGATGGTAAACTTGGGCCAACACTGTATATTACATCATTTGTTTTCCCATTATCTATATTTCAATTCCTATTTAAGGACCATTACTCTTGGGTCCATATGTAACCATGGTTTTCTTTGGTTTTCATAATTACAGTTGCAGACATGCTAGTGAGAGCTATAACACTTCCTTCTGAGTTGATCTCCACTTCTGTCTCCCCAAAGGAAAATTTGCATCATCTGTGTGACTTCTTGACTATCTTTGCATCCTATGACATTAACTGTGACAGAATCCATGATTTATCATGTAAATCTAGAAGAAGTCAAAAGACCCTATTTAATATTTCACATAATTGCATTGCAAAAATGGTATTTGTCTGATAATTGTGTTCAGAATATAAAAATTATTGCATCCAGGAAGGTTTATTCCTCCTCCTGTTCTTTAGAAATAGTATGGCATTAGTTTTTTAATGTTGTGATATATTACCATAAATGATACTGACAATCTGTCTGTTTAGGAATGATCTTAAAACAGCAACCATTTATTATAAATACAGTAGTGTTTAGAAACAACAGAGCTGGTGAAATTGGTTCAACACTTTTTAGGATTTATTCTTGATATGGGCAAAGATGCAGAATCTGGAAGTTTATGACATGCCACCTAACACAGCTATAGGATAACTTCAAATATATTGGGCTATTCTAAGGACATCTTGTTTCCCCAGGATGTAGACCTACTGCAAGGGACAAGGCAGTCTGTGTTTCTGATCCAATAGAGAAGAAAAGTCATTCTTTTAAATGGCAAACAATTTGAAGTTATATGTCATCACTTCTGGAATACTTGTATGATACCAGAGACTAGAAATGGAAAAGACTGGCTGAACACAGGCTGTACTCGAGGAAGTTTGGATGGAGGAAGATGGGAAATTGTGAATTAACTTACTCTGACTGTTGACATGTTATCCTTATTCTTTTTAAATTTTTTTTATTAATTTATTCTTGTTACATCTCTATGGTTATCCCATCCCTTGTATCCTCCCATTCTCCTTTCCCTCCCGTTTTCCCCTTATTCCCCTCCCCTATAACTGTTCCTGAGAGGGATTACCTCCCTCTGTATATGCTCATAGGGTATCAAGTCTCTTCTCAGTGACCTGCTGTCCTTCCTCTGAGTGCCACCAGGTCTCCCCATCCAGGGGACATAGTCAAATGTGAGGCACCAGAGTACGTGTGAAAGTCATACCCCACTCTCCACTCAACTGTGGAGAATGTTCTGTCCATTGGCTAGATCTGGGTAGGGGTTTAAAGTTTACCGCCTGTATTTTCCTTGGCTGGTGCCTTGGTTTGAGCGGGACCCCTATGTTATTCTTATTCTTCCGTTTATACTCTAATTATGTTTAGGTTTAAGCATAGCCTGTTGTTCAGGATGTTCACTCAATAATTTATGAACATTGTCAAGTTTTAAAGTAGTTTCAATAACTTTATAACAACTTCAAATATAAAATTTCTATGAAAACAATTTGCTTATTCATGGTTAAGAAATAGAGTGAGTGATAAGCAGATATAAGCACCAAGCTATTTGCATGATGACATTTTGTGTTGCTATGGTTAATTTAAGGCAGAAATACTTTCATATTTTAAAATACAGAGCAGACAGTGAACAATAAATTTATGAATCAGATCATTCATGTTATGCTACTTTTGACAATTAATATAATGAAGAAGGGCAATTGACTATCTCTGAGGAGAGCATTGCCTATGATTTACAATGATTAAAACTGCAATATGTTACCCTCAGTTATCACAGAACTTAGCTTATTCCCTAGTTTCTGTATTGCCTCATCATGCATAAAATTGCTACATCACGCATAAAAGTGCTCACATGAGATGCTCAGTTCTCTTTTTTGTTTTCTCCCCATTCCTCATTTTCTGGAATAAATTGTTCTTTCTTTATCCAAATTAAGTGATAAACCTGTCTGTTTTTGTCAATGAACTCCATCCAATCAACTTTATTTCCCAGGTCTATGTAAATATCTATTGTTCTTGCTTACTGTTTTCTCCTATCCAAGTCTGTCTTCAATTAGGACACCAGAATTGTACTTTTAAGTGGAATTACACAGGAAATATCTATTGGGAGATTGCAATTCCATTTTTGATCACTTCATAGTCTCCATCTTTATCACTTTGCCTTGTTTGTATAAGAGTAAACATGCAAATTAGTAAACACACACTTAAATTTTATTTTTAAAATGGCAGAGATGGTGGTGCCAAGCATGTATGGTATCTAATCAGCAGGATGGAGCCTAGGGACTGGACTGGAGCTCCACGCACAAGACCTAGAGCCCTCGGGGAGAAGGGTCCACACAGTGTAGAGAACAGGTGGGTCTTGCCTTGGGTCATCCAACTAGTCCAAAGAGGATGAGTGACCATTCCCCAGAGGCAGGCTCTATATTCACCTGTGAACTGCATCTGCACTCTATGTCTTGGACTCTGTATCTGGGACTGAACTGTGGGAGGTGAAGCACCAGCATTTGGATCTGCGGACCAGGGAGAACTCAGGATAACAGGTATATATGACCTCAGACTACCCCACAGGTCCACAGAAAGCCCCAGCATTTGCTAGACAAGGGCAGGGTCTCAAAAGCCGAGAGCAGCCTGTAACTGCATTCACTTTGACTAAACTGTGGGCTACAGAGCACCCATGTCAGTGCCTTCTGGGTCTTGAGGAAGCCTTATTCCCAGTTTTCTGAGATAGCCTCAGATAGATTTCCAAAGTGGCTATACTAGTTTGCATTCCCACCAGCAATTAAGGAGTGTTTCTCTCTCTCCACATCCTCACAGCATGTGGTGTCACTTGAGTTTTTGATCTTAGCCATTCTGATGGGTATAAGATGAAATCTCAGAGTTGTTTTGATTTGCATTTCCATGATGACTAAAGACGTTGAGCATTTATTTACGTGTTTCTCAGTCATTCCATATTCCTCTGTTCAGAATTCTCTTTTAGTTCCGAGCCCCATTTCTCAATTGGGTTATTTGGTTTGGTGGTGTTTAATTTCTTGAGTTCTTTATATGTTTTGGATATTAGACCTTTGTCAGATGAAGGGTTGCTGAAGATCTTTTCCCAGTCTGTAGGCTGTCTCTTTGTTCTGTAGACAGTGTCTCCTGACTTACAGAAGCTTCTCAGCCCTGAGGTCCCATTTATTAAGAGTTCCGCAATACCAGATGGTCAGCACTGAAATTACATACACACAAGTAACATACAAATTGATCAGATCATATTCATATGCTTAGGGGAGAGAGAGAGAGAGAGAGAGAGAGAGAGAGAGAGAGAGAGAGAGAGGAGAACACTAAAAATCAAATAAAAATGTATGGGATTAGAGGGAGAAAGGGAGGAATGGTCTAACAGTGTTTTAATTTACAAAGTTATTTGAGTGAGCTTAATAAATATTTTTCATCATATTGTCAAGTTAGACAACATTTACTGTGTAAGACATTTGACTTTGCATACTGAATAATTTTGTTAGGATGGGTTAACTGCAGCTAAAATAAAAACATTAAATACAATTGTTTCATCGTTCTTCTTTCTGAATGCAATTTTTATTTATGTGTAATAATATACATTTATATGCCAAAAAATATTTAAAAGTGAAAAAAAGAAAAATGACAATTTAATTTGTAATCATTGATTTTCTTGTTTATTATCTGAATACTTACATTTGGTGTAATGATATTAGAAGTTGCTGTTGATATGTGCACACATTTAAGTTAATAATTACTCTTCAACTGAGATTTTATTCATGTATAATGTTCTTTCTGATTCAGGAAATAGTGTTTGTCATGAAGTCTTGTTCCTGTTTTCAATTCCATTATTATTGACCATTTTAATTTGCAATATATATATATATATATATATATATATATATATGGATACATAAAAATATAATTGGTATTTATAAAATATTAACCTTTTTAGTTTTGTGACAAGGAAAGTCAAAAACCCAAAGCTTCACACATGAGAGGAAGCTCTGTTACTCTAAACTCCAATCTGAGCTACACATTTGAAAGAAAATTTAATTCTTTTCATTTTATAAGGTTGGACATTTGATTTTGTCCTGCTTTGGATTCACTTTGTGTCTTAGTTTAAAGGAAAAGTGCATATTTTTTCTTTAACTGTGAGAACAATCAGTTCTTATATTTTCACTTTAGAAGTTCTAATACAAGTTATTTATATTAAAACCCATCATTTATTGTGTATACTTATTCACAACTTTTGAGTAAGTTAATTCCAGAGACATTCACAGTAGTGGTTCATTATGTGTTAATTCAATTCTAATATTATTTCTGTCTTCCCATTAAATTCTCTTGAAAAGTCAGCTGATGGTATAAAGTGAGTGTAGAGAAAAGAAATTTACTTTGAATGAAATCATCTAAACCATTCACAGAAATGCTAATCTATGTCCTAGCCCTTATTTTGTTCTTCAAAGTTCCCTTACCCTTTGTTTTCTGAGACTGAGTCTCTTTAATTTTGAAGTAATAAAAGAATGGCTCTGGAAATTTAACAAAATCCTTATCACCATTTACATCATTGTTACAGATATCTGAAATCCTTCTAAGACAATTTGAGGCTCTCTATACTACTGAATTAATATAATTTAGAAGAATTTAACCCTTCAAATAGCATAATTAGTTCATTGTACCTTATAATTAGTACAAAATGTTTACTTTCATTTCTTCACATTTTTTCAAAAGAGCATAAACATTTTCAAATGTCTATCTGTGTAGCATATCTTGGGAAATAATATTTAACCCTTAATGAATATTTTCAATTATCCTATATTTTTCAGACAACCATCCATTGAGTGCAGTTTGTTTTGGTGACATGTAAAATTTCTCTTATTCATTCATATATCTGGTCTTTTAACTATCTATTTTTCTCATTCAATATACACTAGGCATTTACGTATATTTCTGAAGTTTAGATAGTCATCCAGAAACATTAACTACATTTCTAATTCACTTTGAAGATAACAAAAATGATTACAGTGTTTATATGTATAATTTAACAAATGGAACATGGGTAAAGGAAAACCATGGAACAGCACATCTGAAAGTTGCAGAACAAACAAACAAAAAAAAGTAGACACACCCAAGAGGAGTAGATCCTGAAAATCATCAAATTCAGGGATGAAATCAATATATTGGAGAAAAAGAAAACAATTCAAAGAATCAATGAAAGTCAGAATGGGTTCTTTGTGAAAATAAGCAAGATGGACAATCCATTATCCAAACTAACTAAAAGGAAGAGGGAGAATATTCAAATCAACAAAATCAGAAATGAAAAGGGGGACATAACAACAGACACTGAGGAAATCCAAAGAATCATAAGGTCTTACTTCAAAAGCCTATATTCCACAAAAATTGAAAACCTAAATGAAATGGACAGTTTTCTTGATAGCTTCCAATTAGTAAAGCTATATCAAGTTCAGGTAAACAAATTGAATTGCTCTATCACACCTAAGGAAATAGAGGCAATCATCAAAAGTCTCACAACAACCACCACCACCACCACCACCACCACAACAACAACAACAACAAAAGCCCAGGACCAGATGGATTCAGTGCAGAATTCTATCAGATTTTCAGAGAAGAGCTATACCAAGTCTCATCAAACTATTTCACAAAATAGA
>OU015744.1:139068882-139086807 GCA_907169655.1 Acomys percivali
AATGAACTCTCCTGCAATTGTCTTTGCTAATGTTTTACTTCTACATTAAGTTTTGCATCTGAAGTCCATTTGTGCCCATTTTTTTTAAAGCTCAAACTAGGAAATACTGAAGACATTATTTCTCTGTTGTCTGTCTGTCTATCTGTGTCTCTCTGTCTCTCTCTTTCTAAGTGCTACATAAAAATACATTTTATATTTTCAAGCATGAGTATTTGATAATCACACACAGCATCAGAACAGTTTAAGTTTTTATCTTTCTTCGGTTGTTCTACACTGAGTTTAGAAACTGATAAATTAATGTATTATAAAATGATGTAGGATTGAAAATGGAATATGTAATTTTATGACATTACCCAGTGGCTTTTATATTATTCTGTAGCAGTATTTACAAGGAATAGCATATTTCTTCATTTTAACTTTTGGCTAGAAATGATGAAACTGTTACAATAAATCACAAATCACTTTTTATGTTCTGCCTTAAAATCTCCAATTACAAAATAAATTTTATATTTATTTCTAAACATTTCCTAAAATATGGCTTAAAGAGTCATCATAATAATATTATGATTATCCATATTTCTAAACTGAAGCTGAGCCACTAAACTTTTATTTTAGACTGAGTGTATAAAAAAATGTAAAATCAAAAGATAAATGGAAAATTCTTTATTCTAAGCAATCTAAGTTTTACCCAAGCTTACATTTTAAAGAAAAATTAAAACACCATATAGTCTTAGAAGATGGACCATTATAAGTGCAGGTAATGTGCATGCAAACATCTTCATGGTCCCCTCTATTTTTTTTTTAATAAATCGTTCAGGAAAACTTCGTGACATTGAGTTTTTCCTGTGCTTTAAACAGAATCACTCAAGTTTTATGTAAGTCAAAAGTATAAGTATAATATTCTCCAAAGATTTTATAGTACTGATTTTACAACAAAAGTATTTTGAGCATATAATGATGGTAAAACATTTTTTAGATTAATGATAAAATTTCGATCTATTGCTATGACCAAAGAAGACATAGATTACAAACAACAGAAAGGCAGTATAGATATGAAATTGTGGTTCTGCTGAAGGCCTTTGTATTAGAAGCACTTTTAAGAATGCTACATAAAATGCTGCTACCTTACTTATTAAGGACACATGTAATAAGTTATAGAACAGAAAAAATAGAAACCCAGAGAATGAACTGTCTATTAATAATGCTGCTGCTGCTAGAATAAGGTTTTGCAGTGTGCTTGACTCTGTATTGTTTCAGTATGTTTTGTTTACAATGTGCCACATTATGTTTACCTAAGTGCACCCATGATTATGGCCATAACAACATACAACAAAATCTGTTCTACATTCCCTTGTAATGTAAAATATTGTATCTCCTGATTGTCGAAACTGTGCTTAAGTGCGTGTATTGTGCTTATTAATCTTTCATATACTACAATTTATTTTACAAAAAGTACATCCTAAATTGTGTTAAAGAAATATTGAAATGCAAGAGGTGTGCTTGTCACATGAGGTGCTGGCACTCTTCTGCACCCTATTCAATCTCCTTGATTGAGGCTCTGAAATCATTCATTTTTCACAAGTCAGGACTGACCTTAAATATTTTAGGACATAAGAAGAACATGAAATAGTTTCTTGTCCATGGCTTTGAACACTGCCATGATATGATTATTTCAAAGCCAAGAGCTTCCCAGTTTCAGCAGTACCCACAGCAGTAGCACTTTCTTCAACATGGGAAATGACCTCCCAGAGATAATGATCGTCTTATGTGGTAGTTCATGAAGAGAAATCATCACATGCACACGATCCCAAATGTGGCATAAAGGACTCATAATTGACGTCATCCTGTGGCTGTGGCTTCTTGTTCATAATTTCCAAGACTACTACCTTCAACTTGGACTGCATTGAACCCACAAGGAATGATTTTGCTTGCCTATAAGTTGTTTTGTCTCTTGTGCAAATAGTTTCTTTTATTACCAGGCAGATTGCATTTAATATCTAAATAACATATAGATCCTAAATGATTTGATGAGCTCTGACATAGATGGGTTACTGTTATAAAACGGGTTTCTAAGATGCTGTTTTTGTTTTTTGTTTTTTTTAAAGAGAGCTCTCATGTTGTGGCACTTGTACTTTCTCTGCAAAGTTCCACATTGTAACCATGGTGAGTGCATCCATCTGGGACTTTTAACAGAGGAGGTCTCTGAGCAACACTCTTCATGTAAGATTCTGGTTGGTGGTTAGCAGGAAGCAGGGTTATTGCTGGCTCCTGACTTCAGTGAGTAAAACTGTCTCTACAATAGGGATAATTGTTTTTCCAGTCTAGGATGGTGGGCACACATTGGGTACAGTCATGCCGTTTTCACCATGCATCTTCTAACTTAGAGAATGTTCTCTCTAATGCTAACTGTTTTCAAGATGCAGTTAAAACAAAGTTCCAAAAACCAAACAAGAAAGCAACCCTGGAAGCCTCTATCTTGGTTGGGAGAGAACAATTATTATATACAACATGACTTTAACCGGAACTCACTTTTTACCAATATTACTTTGTTTTATAGGCATTGATATTTTTTTAAAGGATTTTGAACTGATTCTGTGGTTTAATAATTCCTTTCTATTTATGCTAGCAACCACTGTGTACAACTTGTTTAGCTACAATGAAAACTTTTGGGGGACCTTTTAACTCATCCACTGCAACATGGTGCTCTCTGTAGAAGTCAATGGTGTTTCGGAATTCCTGGATTATTTTGCACAGCTGAGATATCATTTATGAAATATGTAATATTGTTGATTGGTTATTTTCTGTTAAGAAAAATATTATGATATGGATAGGAACCTCATAAAAGTTCTACATTGAATATATATATATATATATATATATATATATATATTTCCAATATCAAAAGTAGCTAGTTTATCTTTGAACCAGCTGCTATACCCATAAAATACCATGGATTATGTAATATAATCACTGCTCCGGTAATATCAAAATAACAAAAAAGCAAATGAGTTAAGATATTGTCGGAGAAAGCTGCTTAAATTATTATTGTGACATTTCAGCTTAATAAATTGGATTATGAAACGGGAAATATTTCAGTGATTCAGTAAAAGAAAATCAATCTGAGGGTATCTTCTCAATAGTACAACCCAGTTTAGTTAATTGCCCAGAATATATATTCATAATGTTGTACATGTCAACCACGTCAACTGCGCTGTCATACTGGTTTTACCAGTATGAGCTATTCTTATTTTGATCATATTATTGAATATGTCTTTAATGACTTTCTTTCTCTTCCCATTTCCCACTGTTGTATAATTTTATATGGTAGGGATTTAGCACAGTTGTGATACATGAGGAACAATTGTGACTGAACTTCATCCAGCTACATGAGACAAGTGATATTTTGAGTCTTTTCTTAGAAGAAGATAAGAAAATGCAAAAGCTATTTCTATTAGACTAGTTGGTTGCTGTACATTGCTATTTAGACTGTTGATCCTTGCTTATAAGAAGAAGAACATTTGCTATGTGTGATTGTTGAATAGTTAGTCATTAACTCACAGAGCTGAGAATTCATTCACCCAACATAGATTCTTACAAACTCTCAGGAGGAAATGACAGTAGTGTGAAAGTACATAATTAGGACATTTTGTATCTAAAATATTGAATATAAATTAGTTTACAGAAATCAAATAGCTTTTTTTAAATGTAGAGATTGAAGATGAAGGCTGGAGTACTGGACATGCATTTTATACCACATATGTGTTACTGAACACACAGCCCCCATACCTGAGTATGTAGCCTTTTTCTCATGTCCCTGCTTCTTACTCCTTTTTAGTATACTTTAACATAAAATATGCACTTAACATTTTTGTCCATATGACATGTTGGAACCATCAATGAGAGGAAGGTTGTAGATATACACAACTGAAGTTTTTATTTTACCCATAAATAATAATGATATAACAGTCACAAGAACAACAATGGAACTGGAAATAAATGTATTAAAGTGTTAAAGGTTTTGAAGTGATCCTTCATCTTGTAATCTTATTTGAATTACATCATTCTCGTCTTAGTGTCTTTCTCTGTTGCAACATTAGTCTGAGAACTAGTAAGCCTCACTGTTTCAAGTATTAGATTAATCTTTGACCAACATATATTTGGAATTAGAAGCAGAATTTTTATTTTGAAGTGGTAATAATTGTATAAGGGAGATGTTAAGGAACTGTAGCTCTATATGTAGTGTCTTTACAATGCAGGAACTGTAGCTCTATGTGTTCTATCTTTACCATGCAGGTCTTGTAGGTTCTATGAGTTTGGATCAAAGTTTTTGTGGGTGGGTTGGTGTGACATGGACTCTGTTGCCTGTTTTTTTTTATTAATTTATTCTTGTTACATCTCTATGGTTATCCCATCCCTTGTATCCTCCCATTCTCCCCTCCATCCCATTTTCCCCTTATTCCCCTCCCCTATGACTGTGACTGAGGGGGATTACCTCCCCCTGTATATGCTCATAGGGTATCAAGTCTCTTCTCGGTGACCTGCTGTCCTTCCTCTGAGTGCCACTAGGTCTCCCCCTCCAGGGGATATAGTCAAATGTGAGGCACCAGAGTACATGAGAAAGTCATATCCCACTCTCCACTCAAGTGTGGAGACTGTCCTGGCCATTGGTTAGATCTGGGTAGGGGTTTAAATTTTACCGCCTGTATTGTCCCAGCACACAACAAGAAAATTTGCTCAACCATGTTCATAGCAGCCTTATTCATAATAGCCAGATTATGGAAACAGCCTAAATGTCCCTCAGTAGAAGAATGGATAAAGAAACTGTGGTACATATACACTATGGAATACTACTCAGCTATTAAAAACAAGGAATTCCCAAAATTTGTGGATAAATGGATCGAGCTAGAAATGATGATAATGAGTGAGTTAACCTAGAAGCAGAAAGACTCAAATGGTATATACTCACTTATATCTGCATACTAGCCCAATGGGCTTGTCCCACGAAAGCCTTCCCTTACCAGGAAACTGGGACAGAGGGGAGGACATCCTATTGGGACTCTAGATGAGAGAACCATGTGAGAATAGCAATGTAGAAGGATCCAGTGGGTCCTAGTAACCTACAAGTAGAACATTATGATAGGCAGATTTGAGCCAGGGGATCCCGCTCAAACTAAGGCACTAGCCAAGGACAATACAGGTTTGCCTGGTTTTTTATCACTGCCCACTGATGGGACTGCCGTGCAAGGCTAGAACTCAGTCTTGATGTGACTTGATGAGCTGGGGTGGGTGGGTAGGGAGGCTCTGCTTTTCTGAAGAACAGGTTAGAGGATGAGAAGAGAGCGTGGGACTGAGAGGAGAGGAGGGAGGGGGCTTTGACCAGGACGTAGAGTGAATAAATCAATAAACTAATGAAAAAATGAAACAGCACAAGAATAGTAAGTCACACACACTCTGAAATCCCAAAGTGATCAACATTAGTTCTTATGTGAAGCATGGTGAAATCATGTAAATGGTGATTTGGTGCCCAGTTCCTCAGGAAGTATCACATGATAGACTATATCAGAATTTCAGACCTGTGGGTTTAGTTTCATGAAAAGCTCTGAGGTTTACATTTCGAAAGACAAAGTGAAAAGTTTGATATGGTGATATAAAGAATCATGAAATTGCTGTAGGATGCCAACAATAATTACAGTATCTTACAATTAGTATTTAAAAATTACTTTATCCATCCATTTACACTTACAGGGCATACAAATGAAATTATTTACATTAATAACAATAGTTGAGTGTCAAAAGAACTCTAGAAGAATAAATATTGAAAAATTAAATTGGCAAGACTATGACTGCTTGGAAAAACTAGTAATTAGGAAGAAGAACTAATAATGAATGAGCTAGTAAGAAAAAAAGAATAAAAGATGTATGGCATCATAATTTTACAGAAAACGTCACCCTCACCTTAGCATAAATGAAAATAATATACAATTAATTTATTATTTAAAGGACAATTTTATGGAAAATTATTGGAAGTTTTATTCCAAGAGAAAAAGGAAATATATAGTCACCACAAAAATCTTACAGTTGAAAACATGGTTATGAGAATGAATTCAATCTTATATGATTTTGTCAGAGATTAACACCAAATTTTCAAGCAGAAAAAAGAAAGACATATAATCAAGCATTTCCTTGATAAAGTAATATAAGAAAGTCTATCTTAAATGCATCTTATGAAGCTGAATTCATACTGATTTTTCAATCTCTTTGTGGCTATCAAGAAACATGAGAAACAAAGCAACCCATATTTTTTAGCCAATGTTTATCAACTGTTCTCATTCTATGACCCTTTAATACATCTCCTCCTATTGTAGTGACCCCAACCATAAAATTATTTTTGTTGTTACTTCATAACTATAATTTTTCTATTGCTATGAATCATAAAGTAAATATTTTTTTGAGATAGAGGTTTGCTAAAGTGGCTACAACACACAGATTGAAAGCTGCTTGAAAGTCCATACAGACATCTTCTCTATGATTAAGTTTTACTTTTTGAGGCTCTATATGTTACAGTTTCCAACCAATAGCACTATGGACTAGGGACCAAGTCTTTAATAGTTGTACTTTCAGATCAGATTAAAGAGCTTATAGTGATAGAAGAAGTACAGAAGAAACTTATATATGAAAACCAAGTTTCACAATTTTACTGTGTGACAATTAAGATTGTATGTCAAATTTTTACTATGATTTTTCTATGATGTATAATTGTATGTGTTACCTTGGCTGGGACACAGAATATTCATCTGACTCTATAATATCTTGCGTATGTCTATGAAAACAGTTTCAGGGAAGCCTTGAGATTTAAATTGGTAGACTTTTATAAACCAGTTTCTCTCCTGGATGTAAGAAGGCATCTCCCAGTGAGTTAGACAGAACAGAGGGCACAGCAGAAGATGGTCTTCCCAATGTCCACCTGAATGAGAGGGCTGAGGTATTAGTTTCCTTTCATCCTTGCTGCTGTGCTCCCCAGCTTTGAAGGCTGGCCTCTACACAATGAAATGTAGACACTAAAGTTTCTTGGTTTTCAATTATACAAGTGATGTTCCTGGTTGCTGCATATGTCAGACTTCTTAGCTCATTAAGTCATCATATGTTTGATTCAATCATCCTAATCTCATTTCATATATTTTCTCATGACTCTGAAGAACCTTAGACTCCTCACTGCCACATTAGTAATAATTACCTAGTAAATATAATAAAATGTTTAGCACTCAGAAGAAAGATACATGTGGACTCTCAAAATCATTCCAATAAGAGATACACATCAATTTCAGTAGTACAATTTAATATGCATTGAAAGAAATAAAGAAATATTCAGTTAATTGAAAATTTATTATCTGTATAGAAATATTAAAACCCCAGGGCCCAGATCCGCCTGTAGTTATCCAGGACCCTCTGGATCCTTCTATTTTCTCATTCTCCCAGGCTTCTCACACCTAAAGTCTCAATAAGATGTCCTCCCCTCTGTCCCACTTTCCTGGTAGGTAAAGTTTTTCATAGGGACATACCCTTTGGACTAGTGTCTCGATATAAGTAAGTATATACCATTTAATTATTTTTGCTTCTGTGTGAACTCACTCATTATGGTAATTTCTAGTTCAATCCATTTGTCCACAAATTTCGGGAATTCCTTGTTTTTAATAGCTGAGTAGTATTCCATAGTGGAGATGTACCACAGTTTCTTTATCCATCCATCTGAGGGACACGTAGGCTGTTTCCATGTTCTGGCTATTATGAACAAGGCAGCTATGAACATGGTTGAGCATATGTCCCTGTTGTGTGGTATTGCATCTTCTGGGTATATTCCAAGGAGTGGGATAGCTGGGTCTTGAGGAAGCCCTATTCCCATTTTTCTGAGAAAGCACCAGATAGATTTCCAAAGTGGTTGTACTAGTTTGCATTCCCTCCTCAAACTATGGCACTAGCCAAGAAAAATATAAGCAGTAAACTTCAAACCCCTACCCAGACTAGCTGATGGACAGGACATTCTCCACCGTTAAGTGGAGAAGGAGATCTGACTTTCACACAAACTCTGATGCTCCATATTTGACCATGTCCCTTGGATGGGGACGCCTGGTGGCAGTCAGAGGAAGGATAATAGGTCACCAAGAAGAGGCTATATACCCTATGAGCATATACAGAGGAAGGAGGTCCCCCTCAGTCACAGACATAGGGGAAGGGAGTGGAGGGGAAGCGGGAGGGAGGGAGGAATGGGAGGATACAAGGGATGGGCTAACAACTGAGATGTAATATGAATAAATTAATAAAAAAGAAAGATATAAAATACATGTACTGAAGAATAAAAAGAAATATTAAAACCTATAGAAAAATCTATTTACCAAAATTAATTTACATTACCAATATGCTTTCAAATTATACTTCCAACAAAGTTTATTACGAAAATTTGTGACTCTTAATTAAAAAGCAAATTTTTAAAAAATATGATGAAATTGTCTTATAGATATCATGTGCAAAAAGACCCCTAGATGTCAGCATCTGTAAATTGTGCCTCAGTTTATGCCTAAGCTGAGTAGAAGCTGCCCATTGGTCAGTGCCCTCTTTGAGATCTTTGATCTGTCAACCCCTACTGGGAAGATGCACTGTGGTGCATATTGTATTCTTTAAGTTTGTGTTGATGAAGAAACAAAGGAGCTCAGACAGAGCTATTCCAGGGAATGTGTTCTTTTCAGCCTGCCTGAGAGTTTGTAATGAGAGCTTAGGGTTTCTTACTATATAGACTACACTTCCTTTATATAAAGCTAACCTTGATTGGGATGGCTTGACTTGGCTCCCTATTTCTCACATCTGTTTCCTTCTCTTTCATCTGCACCCCTTCTTCCAGAGACCCTGTTCAATATGTCTCTCTGGATGGGACACCTAGAACACAAGGTGATGTGATAGATGCACAAGTGGAAAAATATGAAACAATGCCAAAGCTCTGAACAATACTCATATACACATGGAGACTGGATTTATAGCAGGATCAAAAACAAATGGAGTCCAGAGAATTTATGCTAATGATGACAACACGTTGGACTCTACTTTAAACTCTGCAGAAAATGACTTTCAAATGGGAAGAGACCTATAAAATCTATATAACTTCAAAATAGAGATTTGTGCTCAATTTTAAATTGTATGGCAATTTCCATTGTGGTATTTTTAACTGAACTATAGTGCATTACTTACCCATTTTGGCATAACTCACTGCATTATTAACATATGGTAAACACTTTTTTGTTTTGCTTGCAAAATACAGATAGGATGGGAATTCTATGTACTTTCTTGACTTTGACTGAGCATCTTCCTGCTTTTACTGAAAGTTGGCAGCTGCATTGGCATTCTCCAGTTGCTGACCATCTTGGGCAGATGAATGAGCTTTTGCCATACAATTAATTGCTCACCATCTTTATGTAACCAAATTAGTACACACTGCAGAGGTAGTCATTCAAATCTGAATATACCATGTAATGCACAGTTATTTCTTCAGTGTGTCTTGTACAGAGCAACTCAAAATCATATGTGTGTCCATACTACCTTCCAGGGACACATAAAGCCCAACCAAAAAGAGTAAACTTACATAATATATTATGGGAATTTTGGGCAGTTTTTTTTTTAACTTGACTGTGCAGTTCTCAAGCATGAATTGTGCAGAAGACAATGAGACATGCACCAGCTCAATTTCCCCATGTTCAATCAGTTGTGTTTTATTTTCAGCAATACAGTTTCCCATCACTTTGTGTAGAAAACATGATAGTCTTTGCAGCAGCCTGGGTTGTATGTGGGATTCCATGGGATCCATTTAGCCCACAATTCGATTAGATCCATACCTATACCAAGGCTTCTTCCAGTAATGAGAGAGGTCCAGTGGTGCTCTGCCTCCCCATTTATTTGACAATTTAATTCAGAGTGACTTCATATATGTATATAATTTAAGGAAGCTTCTACTGTATTAGGTTTCAACATTATCACTGAAATAGCCTTTAATTCTAGCTGTCCCTTCCCATATTAACTTCCTCATACCTCCACTCATAGTTTGATCTACCTATTTTTGCCTTTCCATCACATCTGTTCTTTTTCTTTTTCCTACGGAGATCTGTCTCCCTCCCCTAAATTCTTTTTTTAATTAATTTATTCTTGTTACATCTCAATGGTTATCCCATCCCTTGTATCCTCCCATTCTTCCCTCCCTCCCATTTTCCCCTTATTCCCCTCCCCTATGACTGTTCCTGAGGGGGATTTCCTCCCCCTGTATATGCTTATGGGGTATCAAGTCTCTTCTTGGTAACCTTCTATCCTTCCTCTTAGTGCCACCAGGTCTCCCCCTTCAGGGGACATGGTCAAATATGAGGCACCAGAGTTCGTGTGAAAGTCATACCCCACTCTCCACTCAACTGTGGAGTATGTTCTGTCCATTGGCTAGATCTTACTTTATATGTTACCTCAGCGGTTTTATGGACTGTAGCTTGCTTATTGATGACATCACAGATAACACCCACATATAAGTGTATACATACCATATTTGTCTTTCTTGGTTTTAGTTTCTTTACACAGAATTTTTTTTTCTAATTCCATCTGTTCAGCTGAAAATTTCATTATCTGCAAATTTTCTTTATCTTCTCACAGCAGAGTACATTCTATTGCACAAACTACCACATTTTAATTATCTATGCATTTTGACAGATATGTAGTTTGTTTCCAGTTTCTGGCTACTATTAATAGAGCATCATCATTGAGCAACTGTCTCTATAACAGGAAGAAGCTACATTTGTTTATATGTCACAAAATGATAGAGCTGGATCTTGAGGTAGATCAATTCTTAACTCCTTGAGAACTGCCACAATTATTTCTACAGTTGCCATACAAGTTTATACTCCCACCAGCAAAGGATGTGTGTTCCATTTACTCCATATCCTTTCCAGTATGAACTGTTTTTTGTTTTATTGATCTCAGCAATTCAGTTGGGTATAAGATCAAATACCTAAGTGACTAAGGATGTTAATCATTTCTTTAATGCTTCTCAGATGTGTGTGTGTGTGTGTGTGTGTGTGTGTATGTGTGTGTGTGTGTTTATGTGTGTGTTGGCTATTAGTCATCTATCTGGTATGTCATTAGTAAAAATCTTTCCCATTATTTAGAATCCCACCATGTCTGAATGCTGGTGTCCTTTGCCATATAAAATCTTTTCAGTTTCATGAAGTTCCATTTATTAATTGTTGATTAGGGCTTGTGCTAATGGTGTACTGTTCCAAAAGTATTTTTCTATGCCAGTGAGTTCAAAGCTATTGCTCACTTTCTCTTTTATTATGTACAGTTTAGCTGGAATGATGCTGAGGTCTTTGGTCCATTTGGAGCTTAGTTTTGTGCAGGGTGATAAGTTTGGCTCAATTTCAGTTCCTCTAAACACAGTTTTCCTGTTTGACTACACCATTTGTGGAAGACGTGGTCTTTTTCCAGTACAATATTTATTGCTTCTTTATAAAAAAAAAAAAGAAACAGGGTCATAGGAACATATTAATGTCATATTCTTGAAGAAAAATATAATTTTTGCTTTGTAAAAAAATGAAAACTAATTCAACTAGTCCATTCTAGTTTTATGTCAAATTGACACATGCTAGAGTCATCTGGAAGAAGGGGTCCTCAATTGCTAAAATACCTCCATAATGTCCAGAGGTAGGGTATTTTATTGAAGATTGATGAGGGAGTACTGAACATACAGTGGGTATTGCTATCTCTGGCTAGTGGTACTAGATTCTCTTAGCAGAAGGCTGAGCAAGACATGAGGACAGTAAGCAACACCCCTCCATGGCCTCTGCATCAGGTTCTGCCTCCAGCTTCCTGTCCTGTTTGAGTGCCTGTTCAGAATTCCTTCAGTACTGGCTTCAGTGTGAAAGTGTAAGCCTCTGGTTCTCCCCAACTTGCTTTTGGTCATAGTGTTTTACCAAAGCAGTCAAAACCAAAAGACTGACAGGCTAGAAAACAATGGTTTTAAAGGATTTTATGAAAATGTATTATTTAAGAAATTGCCACAAACCTCTCTTTAGAAATGTAGTTCAATAAATGTTTACTTGCTACCAGAAAAAAATACTAAAAAAAAAATTCATTTAAAGATTGGGAAAACTATTGTGGTATTGTTAACCCAACAAACTTAAAATTTGAATAAAGCTAAGTGTTAAAAATGTCTCCCAAATCATGTCTACCATATACACAATTAAAATTATTGTGTTTCATTTTGGTTATATTATATTTTACTGTAAATTACTTTTTAAAAATTCCTAGTTTTCTGTGTGACACAGATACCACACACTTCCACATTTTACTATGCTCTTATACAAATAAAATAAATCAGCTCAGGCATGTGACAGTAATGGGTGAAAAACGAGGTGAAGGCAACCCACATCATGAGCTCCTCAAAAGTTAACTGCTTCTAATTACTGACTTCAAAATATGTCAAATATCCTATGTGAATTTGCTTCTCATAAGTTTTGTTATAAACAGAAAGAAATATGTAAAATATATCTTTCTTTGG
Organism: Acomys percivali; assembly: GCA_907169655.1. Classification (NCBI taxonomy): domain Eukaryota; kingdom Metazoa; phylum Chordata; class Mammalia; order Rodentia; family Muridae; genus Acomys; species Acomys percivali. The sequence continues at coordinate 139,081,460 of OU015744.1, forward strand.
TTATTGTTGCAAATCTCATTGGAAAATGCTAGAAAGTCAGTGAGGTGCTATTAGGCTGTATAATCTTAGAAGCAAAACTGATGAACTAAGTTCAATCTTACCTATATATATTCCTACGTTTTTAACTACAGTCTGCTCAGTCGGTATTGTGTTAGTGTATGCACATTTTCAAGGCTAACTATTTGGTATTGGATAACCAATTTGTGTGCTCTTGTCTTGGAAAAGACTGGATTTTTAAAAAATGTAAATGTGTATATATATATGTATATGTGTGTTGTTGATCATTTAAATGTGATAATATATTTCAAACATCAATAATAACCTCACTATATTTGAAAACTAATACAAAATTTCTTACCTTCATTTACTAGAGAGTTTAAATGTGAAACTTTAAATTTCTTCTTATAAAAATTATATTGTTAAAGAAAAATTAATGAATCTTTCTTCTCAGAGTTATATTGGAGCCTGAATACAATTTTCTTAAAAGAATGTTCAGAGATTAACATAATATAACATGATTATAAACATATTAATACTAATAATTTTATATGAAGATAGCATTATTTATTGCTTGTGGTAGTATAAAGTGATGAGGCCTTTATGAAAATTAATATGTAAGTTTCTTAACAATTTAAAAATAGAAATATTATGAGACCTGACAATACCACTACAGAACTCTTCCCAAGAGAGATTTATATACTATAGTAGAGATATGTGCACATTTAATGTTAATGTTTCTCTATTCAAAAACAAAGGAAGTAAAAAGAATATAAATAGATAAACAGGGGTTTGTATATAATGAAAATATGGAACATAAATACAATAAAATAGAATTTTTTCAGTTATTAAAAAAACTAAGAAACAAATGAATTTGTAAATCATCTTTAATATTTAAAGAGGTAACACAGACTCAGAAAGATAAGTTTCATATATTTTTTCTCATATGTGACTCTTATCATTTAATTTTATCCTTTTCAAGATACATATTTAATTTTAAAACTAAAGTATAACTGCATCCCCAACTCTTTCTTCCCTTTAGCTCATTGCATGCCACTCACCCTATTCCCCCTCAAATTCATGACATCTTTTTATTTCATTGTTATTGTTACATATATATATATAAGAACATAAAAATATAAATACAACCTACTGAATCCACAATGTGTGGTATGCATATATTTTAAAGATTCTTTGACAAGACATGTTAACTGCAGGCAACACACAGCCTACCTCAAAGATGATGACAAGCATCAAAGAACCTCTTTATGGAGATGGCTTCAAATGTGGCAAACCAGCAACTGGGGGAAATGTCTTCATCTGTACCATAGACAGAATCTACTAAAAGTGGGCAAGCTTGGATGCAGGCAAAGTCGACAGCCAAACTCTGCCTAGACAGAATAAGCAAACCCTCATAGTTTCTGCCTCACTAATAACTCTGTCAGATATATTGTGCCAAAAGGCTGACGATGATGCTCCAATGTTATGAGAGTTTTGGGTGACTCTTCAGGCAGCAAAATGGGCTCTGTCTTTTTTTTTTTTTTTTTTTTTTTTTTTTTTTTTTTTTTTTACTTTAGAAGCTGCAAACCTGCACTTCTGGTTTACTCAGGTAATTAAGATTTATTCCTTCTCAAGTCTCTGATGGGGTTTAAGATCAGATAATTTAGTCTTATAATTAAACTTACTTGTTTAGGGGTTAAGATGTTTTTAGGTCTAGATAGATACTTCAAGTTGATAGAGATGAGATATGATAGATATTGATATACATTCAGAATTTTAGACTCACTAAGATAGAAAAGATATTTTCTTCAAGATTGCCCAATACGTTATGAATGTAACATTTATATAATTCCTGATTGTTTCATGGTTCTTCTTACTGAATGTAGTTTTATTTATTTATGTGTGATAATATATAATTGTATAAGTAAAAAAACAAATATAATAAAAATTTCTGCCACCTCCTGCTCAAATAATAATGATGAATATGGCATACAACACAACAACAATAAAAATCTATTTTCTAATATAGTCCTAAAGAGAATACAGGAAGGCATACGTCAGACTAAAGTGTTGAATATGTGCATCTAAGAGGCTTTAGTGAGAAAATAAATGAAGCTATAATTATCAGCACACAAATTATGAGTAAGAATGAAAACATATAATGACTGCAAAATCACACGTTTTAAAAATATCTCTGAATTAATGGTCTCAACCTTCCAATTATATGATGCAGGGAAATAGAATGGATGGAGAAACAAAGTCCATGAGTCTGTTGCCCATAAGAAATTAATCTTTGCAGATGGCTATAGTTTTGTCAAGTAGACATAAAACTGTCCAATATAATTGATATCTGGTCTAGTTGACCTAAAATAAGTCACTATTACGCTATAATGTGGAGGCAGAGAGCCATGGGACTGGGGAAACTGGTTCAGAGCAGGAGAAGGGTTGAGGTGTGTCCAAATCTTGGAAATCTCATCCAGAGATCTGCAGGAGTAGAATCAACCTCCTACATCATGTCCTGGGCCTTCACGTCCAAGTGCACATACTCCTGTGTCCACACCTTTGCCCACAAAAGGAGGTCATGTAGCCTGGTAGCCAAGTTAAACTTCCTCTCACCTTATAAGGTAATATCCAGCAACACCTGGAATTCCTCCTTATGCAAATGAGGTAAACTAAGTACCTGGAGTGTCCCCTTAGCCCCAAATCCCCTACCTATTTCCCAAAGGCTTAAGTAGCCTTTATTCCTCCAATTAAATGATCTGTCTCACTGAAACTGTCTCTCAAAAAGTCTGTTTCTTAGTGTGCTCATAGCCACCTGATGTTTCTTCACTCCTTTCCATCTGCCTCATTTCTCCTCTCAGGATCCACAGGTTGTAATCACAATGCTACAATGGGAAAACTGAGCCTGAACAGCATGCTAAGGAGAAAAGAGCAAGTGAAATATAAAGACAGCCCCATTGGACTATCACCCAGCATATCAATGGATACTCTCTAAGTCAAAATGGCTTGAATGGTTACTTTTTCAATAGCATCTGAAATGCTACAGATGTCAGCCTGAAACACTATATCCACAAAAACTGTCAATTACAATGGAGAAAGAGAAATATTCCTCAAAACAAGATTTAAGCCCTGTCTATCTACCAACCCAACACTACAGAAAGCAGTAATGACAAAACCTCAGTGGAGCTTCTCAAAGAAAGATACTTAAACTAATGTCATTGATGGGTGGCACTAAGATGGATGAATGTGTGATGAAGATTTGGGAAAACTGGAATATCTGATGGAAAAATAGAGGAGTTTGTGTACTATAGAGAAAGGTAGAACTGAATAGTCAATGGCAGTGAGGAGCAGAGAGTAAGATCTTTCTGAGGCTGCCACCAAGGTCCATGTCTGGGTTTATGTTCCTTCTGCATTTGGGGACTATGTTAATGTCTGTGACTAGTATTATCACCAAAGGCCCAGCAGTTGTCTGTGGTCTGGACTGCCAGAGGAGACCATGTAGATAGCTGAGGTTTATGTTACCATGGGGGAACATGATGATCTGAGAGGCCAGTGTTACCCGCTGAGACCATGTGGACATTAGGGACCATGCTGCTGCTGAAAGCCATATCTGGGTCTGTGTTCTTATGGCAGCTGGAGTCTATATTGATGTTCCAGGCCTATGGTACCACCAAAGGTCATGCAGATGTCCCTGATCTGGATTGCCTTCTGAGGCACTGTGCTGAGCCTGCCTGCCCCTTACTGGACATCAGATTACGGAGACCTGCCCAGCCTCTTGCCTCAGAAGCACAGTAGAGCTGAAGCACAAGGGAGCATGGATGAGCTGGTCCCAAAGGTATGAGTGAGGAAGATCAGGTCCTGCCCCTAGTCTGCTGTGTAGTGCATCGACGGGGAAAAGATATTTGCCTTGCCTCATCTCTCAATGCCTGTTGCAGGAGGGAAAGCTGGCCTGAGGTTTTGAGAGCAGGAGAGCTGTCTCAGCCCCTCACTGACTGCAGCACTCCAGAGAGATGGTCCTGTACTTCACCTGGGCAGCACATAGAGCTGTGCCTGGTGGGAAAGATGCAAGTGAGCTGACACTTAGGACATGAGAGCAGGAGATCCAAACATGCCCTTGTTGGCTACGTCATTGAGTGAGCTAGCCAAAGCAGTGCTAAAAAGCTTGCCTTAGGGTATGGTCACAGGGAAAGTGGCAGGCCAGCTAGCTCAGCTATTTCCCAGGCCCAGATGCACGGATTTGACTTGGTCTACTCCAACATTTACACATCTATGATCTACTGGAACATGAAAAAAGAACGTCCTACAGATCCAAAGCTGAAGAAACTTCATGACACAGGGTAACAATAGTATATCTGAAAAGAGTCCCTATGAGGACCCAGTGTAGATAGTGGAGCAGAAGCCAGAAGCCTCAGTACTGATCAATGATTCATTGCAGGTAAAGATGTGTGAGAAAAAAGGGTGTACTGTGGGGGCACAGTGTGATATAATATAGTTTCCACAGTAAGATTTTTAAAAATTCTATCTTATCTTACTTTATTTTTTGGAGGTTCAAAATGGCAGAGAGCCAATACAAAGGTTTGGGGCAATGAGTGGACTTAGGGCACATGGTGGTAAATTCATAAATAAGTGATAAAAAATTTTTTAAGACAGAAACCTTCAATCTGAACAGATTGAATGAGCCACATGCAAGATAACACAAAGAATAAATAGTTCCAGGTTAGCAAATAAAAAGAGGGAGGAAACACTACACTTCAACTGTAAAATAATAAGAATCAATTTATATTTCTTAATGACAACTCTTCATATTAATGGTTTCAATTCTTTTATAAAAAGACAGAGTACTAGAATGCATCAGGAAAAGATGGTTGATCGTTCTTATGCATCCAAGATGCACATAATATCAAAGATATATATTACCTCAGAAAGAGGGAAAAAGATATTTCAAGCAAATTTATCCAAAAAGCAAACAAGAAGGGCATCTAATTATCTGACAAAATATACTTCAACCCAAAATTATTAATAGGAAATATAGAAGGAGACTATATATTCATCAAAAGAAAATTCTACTAAAAGGATATAAAAACTCTCAAATAATTATGCACCAAATACAAGACATACTGGTTGATAGAGGAACCACTACTACATCTAAAAATAATATTGACCCCCACAATATGTTAGTGACTTTAATACATCACTATCCCCAATAAACTGGTCATTGAGATAAAACTAAATTGAGAAATGCTGGATTAAAAGACTGTAATAAATCCAATGAACTTAGCAGATATTTACAGAACATTTTATCCAAAGACACACACACACACACACACACACACACACACACACACACACAC
>OU015744.1:139086817-139186011 GCA_907169655.1 Acomys percivali
AGAGAGAGAGAGAGAATATGAATCTTCTTTGAAATTATTATAAAATTGAGCCCATATTTAAACACAAAGCAAGTTTCAACACAAATGAGAAAACTGGGAGTACACCTTGTATCATATCTGTCTACCATGGATTAAAACTGGATATTAATAACAACAAATGTATAAAATGTCTCACTCCTGTGTGAAACATAAGTCAAGAAGAAAATAGAAAAACAATTTTCAAATACTTAGAATTAAATGGACATGAAAACACAATACACTCAGACGTATGGGACACAATGAAGGTAATTCTCAGAGACAAGTTAATAGCACTAATTGCCTACATTAAAACAACAGAAAGGAGGTCTCTCATATTAGCAACTTAACAGCATAACTGAAAGCTCTAGAACAAACAGAATAATAGCCAAAAGAATAGACAGCAAGAAATAATCAAACTCCTGTCTGAAATCAATAAAATAGAAATAAACAATAATACAATACATTCACATCAATGAACTGAACAATTTGTTCTTTCAGAAAATTAATGGTTGATTAAACCCTTAGCCAAATTACTAGAAGAAAGAGAAGATACAAAATAATAAATTAGGACAAAAAGAGGACATATAGATATATTAGTGAAATATAGCAAATCATAATTTCATTAAACTATGTTTTCTTCAAACTGCAAACATAAAAGAAATTAATACTTTTTTGATATATACAACCTACCAAAGCTAAATCAACATAAGATAAGCATTTTAAACAGATACATAACACTTTATGAAATAGAAGCTGTAATTAGAATTCTCTCAACCAAAAAGAATATTGGGCTAGAGGGGCTCAGCATAGATTTTTATCTGACATTCAAAGAAACATGAACAATAAGACTCCTCAAATTATTCCTTAAAATAGAAACTGAAGGAACAGTATATATTTTTAAAAGGCTACAATTACCCTGATACATAAACCATAAAAAGACTCAACAAAGAGAGAATTACAGACCAATTTCCTTAAGAACATGAATGCAAAAATTCTCACTAGAATACTAGCAAATCAATGCAAGAACACATAAAATATTAATCACTATGTTCAAGTAAGCATCAACCAACTTGATTAAAGGTCGGTTCAACAAACAGTGTAGCTCAACACACTAACAGACTGATATACACAAAACCGACATAATTATCTAATTAGATAGAGAAAAAGCCTTTGACAAAGTTTAAATTTCATGATAAAAGTTGTGGAGAGACTATGTATATGAGGGACCTATCTCAACATAATAATGGCAATATACATCAAGTCTACATCCGACATCAAGCTAAATGGAGAGAAACTCAAAACATTTCCACTAGAATCAGGAAGAAGACAATGCTGTCTACAGTCTCCATAATTATTCAACAAAGTACTTGAAGACTGAGAAAAAGACAATTGAAAGATCAAAAAGGAAAGGAAAGAGTCAAAGTATCTTCATGTACAAATAATATTTTATATAAAATATCCTAAAAACTTCACCATGGAATTTACATAGCTGACATACACTCTCAGCAAAGTATCAAGATACAAAATTAAAACAGAAAAATCAGGACCCTACTTAGAAACAACTGACAAATGGATTGATAAAGAAATCAAGGAAATGTTATCTTTCATAGTTTCCTTAGAAAATAGCTGGGGTTAACGCTAACCAGACAAGTGAAAAAGTGAAAGATTTGTATAATAAAAACTTAAAAAAATATTGTATTGAATGATTTCCTAAGTTTATGGACCAGTAGGGTTAATATAGTGAAAATGGCATCCTACCAAAAACAGTATCCTGATTCAATACAATCCCCACCAAAATATCAACACAAGTCTTCACAGAAATTGGAAAGAAAACGTTCAACTTCTCATGGACACACACACACACACATACACACACACACACACAGAGAGAGAGAGAGAGAGAGAGAGAGAGAGAGAGAGAGAGAGAGAGAATATGATTAGACCAATCCTGAAAAATAAAAGACTTGACAGAGATATCACCATCACATATTTCAAGTTGCAATATAGAGCTTTAATGATTAAAAAAAAAAAAACAAAAATAGCATAGTATAGTTATAAAACCAGAAATATTTATCAGTGGAATTAAAACTGAAAGCCCAAAGTAAGTTCACACACCAACATACCCCCGACTTCTTTTCAAATAAAAGACAGAAATGTCCATTAAAAAAATTGACAGTATCTTTAACACATAGTGATGATCAACCTGAATGAACTAATGTAGTAGAATGAGATTATATCCATGTATGTCACATAGCACAAAACTCGACTTCAAAAGATCAAGGACTTCAACAAAATGTCAAATGCTCCGAGTCTGATAGAAGTTAAATTGGGAAACAATCTTTACTCATTAACACAGAAAAGACTTTCTGAAGAAGATACTGATAATAAAGGCACTAAGAGCAAAAATGAATAAATGGGAACTAATGAAATTAAAAAGCTTCTGTACGGCAAGGGACACAATCATTCAGACACAGTGTCAGGGTAGAGGATGGAAAAATATTTTCAACAACCATACATCTGAGTGTATATATCTAGAATATATAAAGAACTAAATTTATTAGACATTAGTAAAACAAAGAAACTAATAAAATGGGGTACATACCTAAACAGAATTATGAAATGTGAAACAAAAATGGGTGAAGAGCTCTGGGGTGGGTCAATATGGTGTTGAGGGTGGGGGCTCCCCTGTTCTGAAGGATGGGAAGTAGGAAAGGAGGAAGAGGGTGGGAGGGTGAGACCAAGAGGAGAGGATGGAGGGTGCTGCATTTGCATTTGGTATGTAAAATGAATAAATAAATAAACACATATAAAAAAAGAAATGTGCAACATGATTAGTCATCAGGAAAATGCTAAGCAAACCTACTTTGAGATATCATCTTACATCAATCAGCATGGCCAATAGCAATAAAACAAATGGATTCTTATGTCGGCAAGGATGTAGAATTAGGAGAATACTCATTCATTGCTGGTGGGAGTGAAAATTGGTATAGCCACGGTGTAAATCAATGTGAGGTTCCTGAGAAAGCTTAGCATATGCATACCTTAAGAGCTAGGTATTCAAATATTGAGCATATTCCCCAAGGACTTTACCTTCTATTACAGAGACACTTGTTCATGCATGTTCAATCCTGTTCTGTTCATAAACCAGAAATTAGGAAGAGCCTAGATGTTCACAAAAAATTAAGTGTACAACAGAAAAAAATTTCAGCTATTAACAAAATGAAATCTTAACATTTTCATGTAAGTTGATAGAGTTAGAAGCATATTCATTCTAGGTGTGGTAACTTAGACCCTAAAATTGTATATATTTTCTTACATGTTGATGTTAATTTTTGAGCCTTTAATATACATGCTACCAATCTTGTAACCACTAAGGTTAGGTATACAGTAAAGTACTAGAGGGTGGATATCTCAAGGAAGTATAAAATATAATACAGAGTTATGGAGAGATGGGGAAAGACTGGAATGGAATGACTCATTGGGGAGGGGGAGGAAGATAGAGCTTAGGGAAGGATTATGAAGAAAGACAGCTAACACTAATGTCCATTTCTAAGGCCATATTGAAAGTTACTACATTACAAACTTCTTAAAATATGTACATATAAAAGAAATTTAAATGAAGTCAACAAATAAGGGGGAGAGAATGTCCGTACTAGACATATTTTTCCTCCATGAGACTTTCAGTGCTAAAAATGGCTTGCATCTAATTGAATTGTTGCCCAAAGAAAGTACATAGAAACATCCAAACAACCCAGGCTATTGACAAGGATATTGATTGCTCTCTCAAAACTGATGGAAAGATCCCATTACTGAAGACAACACCTACATTACTCACAGAGCATGAAGAATTCAAGATGGTGACTAACTACAGTTTTGTCCCTACTTATTAGTGTTCAGGGTACTAGAAGGTACTATGTGTTCTACCAGAGAAGTAGGTAACCACAAACGTTTTTACCTACTAACATAGAGATTCACAACAGTGACTAGCCTGCATGATTTACTAGTGCAATAGGGCACATATGCGGAGGAGTAACTGACCACTAGCTGATTTTATTTAAGGCACAGTTCTTGCCTGATACTGCTCAGTTGACTAAGAACCTGAAACCAAATAGGTCATGGGCCTAGTGAAAAATCATTCCATTTTTCTGATATAGGAACAAAGCAATAAAATGACTCCAGACAATATTCAGTGTGTAATTCAATGACCATCAGAGATACGTTCTCTTGCAGTAGATGGAGACTAATGTGGAAATGCACAGTTGTAAAATCTACTGAGAGGCATTGGGACACTGAGTACTAAATGGTATGACTTAATCAAAACTCCCATCTCTTCAGGGCTCAAGGAACAGAACAGGCGGTAGAATGATTGTAAGATCCAGAGTGGATGGCCCTACAGAAACAGTGCCGTTCAAACACAAAGGAAATGATATACATATGAACTCACAGATACTGTGGCAGTATGCACAGGGCCTGCACAGGCTCAAACGACATAAGGTCCAAGAATTGAAAAGGGGAAATAGACATGAGCTCCCATTGCTAACATAGAAACTATTTTAAATTGGCAATGACTTGTAAAAAAAAAGTTAGTTTTCTCCAATGGAGTCTTATTGGTGTATTTAAACCACACTTAAGGGTAGGTCCCATCATCAGCAGTAGATGACGATATGGAAAGAATTCAATGGCATATTTTAGGCATATGTTTTATCTTACTGGTCTTTTGGTCGCATATGTTTTCCTATTTTGCATTGTCAGTTTTGCTGTTGTGTGAGTGTGTTTCTTGTACTTTTTCTATTTTAAACATCTTGTTCATTTTTTTTATTTCTCTGTAGTTTTATAAAGAGAGAAGGAGAGAAAGATTGTGTAGAATGGGCAGACAGGAATGTGGGGCTGATCTAGAAGGATATAGGAGCGGGGAACTGTGATCAAAATATATTCTATGAAAAATATTTTAAATAAAATATTTAATCTCTTCACAATGTACAAAAGCCTCTCTAAAACTGAAATTTTTCTGTAAAATACCTGAGTCTAATAACTGTTTATTAAAAAAAAAAAGCTAAATAAGCTCTTATTCCAAGAAGGAATAAGTAGGGCACAGTTACAATCAAATCAATACAAAATCAAATACAGTAGTTTAAAGTTTGGAGTCAGATTTCTGGCATTTATTCCATTGCTGAGGGAGGTTGGGGCCATGACTGAAGATGGGATATAAAACAGGAACCATGGAATAATAATGCCTACTGTCTTGCTCCTCACAGCTTGCTCAGCCTCTCTTATTCCACCAACACCCACCTGCCTGAAAGGGATACCACTGCCAGTAAACTGGACCATTGCACATCAATCATTAATCAAGAAAGCTCGCTACAGTCTCTAGACTTGCCTATAAGCAATTCTTATACAGGCAACTTTTTCATTCTTTTTATTTTTTTTTTTAAGACAGGCTTTCTCTGTGCAGGCTTGGCTATCCTGGAGTCCCTCTTCCAAAATGATTCTAGTAAGTGTGAAGTTGATATAAAACTAGCACAATATACATCATCTTGAAGTGAGTTAATGGAAAAATGTACTCCAATCATGTGAAACCAGGGAGCACACAGGCACTGATATCCTAGTATTGCATAATTTAGACCTAAAAGTAATCAGAAGAAATGAAGAAAGGCAGTCATTTTCATCAAGTGAACTCTTAACCAGAGAGGTATTGTCATCCAAAACATATATGTACTAAAATCTGATGTGTACAATTTTATGAAACATGTACTAATGAAATTAAATCCACATTGAAACACCAAATTCATAGTAGTCTGTGATTCCAATATCCTAATTTCACTAAGACAGGTCATTTGGACAAATAAACAAACAAAGATGCTTTAGAATTAAATGTCAGTGGCCTGGAGAGATGGATCAGCCATTAAAGGCTAGGCTCACAACCAAAAATATAAGAATTAAATGACAGCATACATCAACTATAACTAATAAATAACTACAAAATATTCTATCCAAACACCAAATAATATAATTATATTTAGCAATCCAAGAAAATTTCTCTAAAATAGTCCACATTGTGGAACACAATACAAGAATTAACAAATTAAGAAAAATTAACTCTGTCTATCTTATCTAACCATGATGCAACAGACTTAAAATTACAGCAAACAAGTCTTTACCCAGCACAAAAACTTGACATGATTGAATAGTTCATTACTGAATGATGATTGGGTCAAAGAAAAAAATCAAGAAAGAAGTTATTTTAAATACTGCAACTAAATAAAATAAATAACATAATACAACTAAACCCCTTAGGACATTAAAAGCAGTCCTATAATGGGGATGTATAGCCTTAAGCTCTTACATATAAAATCAGTAAGATCACAAGTGAATGGTTTTATGATATAAATCAAGAATTTAAGAAAATAAGTCAAAACAAATAAAAATTCAGTTGACATCAAGAGATAATTTTGACACATTAAATACTGCACCTGTTTACTTATAACTCATTATTACAAGAATACCATGTCTTTAATTCATCTTTTACTCTTTCTTCTTAGTACTGCTTAAGTCTGTAATGATGAATAAAGTGTAAGAGGAAACTAATTGTAAATATAACCTCCCAAAAAAGTGATTTGTGAAAATAACTGAGTTTTTTTCTAAAAGGCCATATATGTAAGAAAATATTTTTAAGGTTTAATAGTCAAGTTTTATTTAATAGAAAATGTTAACACTGAGTTAAATTTAACTCTAAGGGAAAGGGAGTTGGTGGAAGAAATAGAAACTTCACACCAAAGTGCCAGCTTCAATTTAAGTTCCTCTCCGCTGGTAACTTACAGTGCAACAGTGGTGTGGAAATACATTAGATTTATTTTTCTTTTAAGTGTATTCCACAAAATATTTGGGGGAGGGGTGAGACAGGGATTCTCTATGTAGCCTTGTCTGCCCTGGACTTGTTTTGTAGACCAGGCTGACTTTGAACTCACAGAGATCCACCTGTCTCTGCCTACACCAATGCTTGCATTACAAGGCTGTACCACTGCACCAGGCTCCATAGCGAAATATTTACAACCATGAAAATACTGTTTAATTGTCAAATCACCCATGACGTTTTACAGGCTACAGAATTTTGATTAGTAGACAAAATAATAAATATTTGTCTCATGAAATTCATAATGTAGCAATGACACCAAACAGCTAAATCAAGGCAGAAAGAATGTTGAGTAGGAGTGTGGGAACAACTACCATAGTAAATGCCCGAATCTTTCCCATCCTAGTATCATTTTCCCTCTTGTCATTCTATATGGACTGACCATTCCTGTCTGTCTTATTCAATAGTCCACTCAGTTTTTCATTAATAGTTCATTAGATTCTCCTGAATTCTCTTTGGTTATATATCTTTGTATACCTTTGCAAGGAATGTAATGTACATTCCTCTTTGGGTTATCCTGGTGTTCTCATGGCGTCTGTTGTCTGTTTGTATTTTCTCCTAATACACACCCATAGTTTTCACTTCAGGTTTAATCTGTTCCTCATAAATGCTATATCCATCTAAAAATGTCACCGACTTTGTTCAGATGAGAAAATTGAGAGTCAGAGGTTGGCTATAACAGTCTCTGTTGCACATTTAATGAAGAAAAAAAAGTAAAGATAAAAACCAAGTAAATAAAGTTGAGTATTTTAATTAAATGCAAATAAAGCATTCCTGATGTAACATGGAAGTCTACTTTGAAGATATCACTTTTATCAATAAAATATTCTAGGAGTTACAAATTGGAATCCAATATTCCCAATTGAGCTTTTCTTTCAACATGTCTCTAAAACTCTTCAGTAATGAAGTACAAACTTTCATTATTAATATTCTCATAGGTTATACATAAGAAAATTATTTTTACATTGGTTTAGAGCCAAAAGAAACATTAAAATTATTTGTTAAATTAAAGAAAGACTTTTTGAGTTCTTTAATATCCCTGACATACATTCTTCCAACTTACAGATTTCCCTTATGGTTTCTTTTAATCAAAAGATATGATTTTAGTACTCCATAAGGACTTTCATGCACATAATATTGTAATTTTAAAAGATAGACATCACCATTTTATGTTATTTAATCATTAAATATATACTGATTCTTAGGGAAGAAATTTGAATAAAGACTATGAATAATGCAATATCCAATATGTTCCTATTGCATTTTAAGAAGATGGGTTTGCAAGAATATTTGTGAACAAAGTGTGCTTACACTGTGACATGACATTAAGCTGGAAAGATAATATGTCCTTGCCTGGCATGTGTGCCACTGGTGAACTTTCAAATTGAGAAAAAATAAATTGATATTTTGTATTTGTTTTTAAAATTAAATTTATCCTTGATAAGAGGTTGTATTTTTTTTTTTTGTCCTGGACACTACAGTTTGATGACATCTCAATTTCATTTAACCTGTTTCATTGACTATCAGGCCTATTACTTTCTGTGATTAACTGTATAAATGTTTATTATGGAATACTTTTTTTCTATAATAAGGAAATGGGAAAAAATGAGTGGAATGTTAAAGTCTCATCTTCTATCATTAGCAAAACCAGATCTAAGTTTAAAACATCTGATTTTTATCAATATACTCATCTGTAGTATATATAAATTCGAAAGTAATCTTTATTTTAAGCAGTGCCTATTTCCCTTAAAACAACCGATCAGGGTTTTCATTTGGGCCATTGAATGCTTTTTGTCATGAATTACCAATTTTTTCTTTGGCCTTCATGATCTCTTTCTAACATTTCTATTAAACGTATTTCAAATTGTGAAGAATATTCTTGTGTGTATGTGTGTGTGCATGTGTGTGTGTGTGTGTATGTGTGTGAAATACTTTACTTTTCCTTTATCTGAATTATAGCATGTTGAGTAAATATTTTCAGTTGGTAGCTCGTAGGAGTTTTCTATTTTCTTGTCATATTCCCTTTTTCAGCATTTTGAATATATCTTCTGACTCCCTCTGGCTTGCAAAGTTTCTTCTGTACAACTCTCTGATGGTCATATTCCTACTTACACATGATATAATATATTTCTTTCCCCTTGTTGTTCTTATCAATATTCTCTATGTGTATTAAATGTTTTTAATCTTGTGTGTCTTGGTGAAATCATCTATATGTTAAGTTTTATCATGTTTCTTTTTTTTTTTCTTTAATGTTGCATCTCTGGTTAATTTCAAGGTTTATTTTTTTCTGAAATTAACCCTTTAAGTAAAACTAATGTTAATGTTTTTATCATTTTACTTTAGCTTGTGTATAGGATTTCTATTTGTTTCATTATTTCTATTCATAGGTCAAATTTCTTTTTTTTTACAGTTCTTTTTTTTTAATTTTTTATTAATTTATTCTTGTTACATCTCAATGGTTACCCCTTCCCTTGTATCCTCCCATTCTTCCCTCCCTCCCATTTTCCCCTTATTCCCCTCCCCTATGACTGTTCCTGAGAGGGATTACCTCCCCCTGTATATGCTCATAGGGTATCAAGTCTCTTCTTGGTGACCTGCTATCCTTCATCTGAGTGACCCAGGTCTCCACCTCCAGGGGACATTTTCTAAATTTCACTGAATTTTCTATTATTATATTGTTATATTTTGCTGAAGATATTTTCAGTAATTTTAAGCCATGCAATATATGTGATTTTTATGTGGCAAATGCTATTTGTCTCATATTTTTTAGATAGTGTCACAATTCCTCTATTCTTCATAATGATGTGCCTTCCATTATGGTATGAATATTTGAGGAGATTTTTCCTTTCTTTCACATTGGCATAGTATTCTATATTATTATTCTGCCTTTGGTGTTTAGCCTATGGATGTTCTAGAATGGCCAGGTTTGGTTATCCTGGACAGTCAGATATTGTGGTTGTTTCTATCACTAGATTTAGCACTTAATTTTTTTCTGACGTTCAAACTGGAAAAATTAAACTTTAAGACATGCCAGATATGTGATCTGATAATTTAATTAGATTTTTATTTGAGGATAGATTTACTCACCATTCAATTCTGATATTTAAGTTCTACTGCTTGACAGAGACTCAAGATATACCCAAATATTACGCAAAAATATTTTCTTGGGATCAATTTGCCCAGAAGCTATGGTCTTGTTAAGTATATAAATGAGCCATTCAGAGGTCATTTCTCTGACCAGAACTGACTTTCCTTCCACAGTCAGTCTTGCCCAGAAACCTAACATCAGGTGCAAAAAAGGTGAATACTTTCGTAGATGGGACTGTTTTTGGCAGAGTAAAATTGTTTGCCCATATAAAGAAAGACTAACCCTTAGGCTCTGTCAAGTGGATAGAAGTTGTCATCTACCTACTACGTGGTATCCCTTAGGTTAAGATTTAGGAGATAGCAGGTCCAATAGTTGACGAGGATTCAAGATTAGCTGCTGTCCGTGTTCTTAAGGAAAGGACTACATCGGATTTATGAGAAATCTATGAAATGAGCATTGGGTTCCATCGGGTACCACAGCAGCAGGAGTTAGGATGCCGCAATATAACCATTTGAGGATCATAGTAAAATTCTCTTATTTTGGTGACTTCTATACCATGAAGCTTAGTTAGACCCTTAACCTTATTGTTTTTACAGGAATTTACAATGAGCCAGCTTCTCAGAGACATTTAATAATGCTGAGGAAGAAGAATGACTATTTCCATTTCTCTCTTCTCCTTCTCCTTCATCTCCTCCTCCTCTTCCTCCTCCTCCTCCATCTCTTCCTTCTTCTTTTAATATCATAGAAACCACGAAGCAGGGAAATCCTGTCTATCTGTTGCTATGTCAGTTTAGAAGACAAAAGAGGGTGAAGCTCTCGAAACACAACCAGTTTTTTTTTAACCTTCTAATGCCTTTCCATTTTTGCAGAGCATATAGGATACCTCAAGCTTAGTTCCAAATGTGAATATTGATTGAGAAGTTCACATCAATAGATAGCTCGATGAAGTTTTTGTGTAGGTAGATGAGGAAATGAAGCTTAAGTCTTCTTATTTAATCATCCCTTGACAAGAAATTTATTTCAGAATTATCTTATATGGATTTAAGTTGACTGTAATGCTAGATTTTGTTTGAAGATACTTTGTGTTTCACAGAGAAATGGTTCTACCTGTACTATAACATGATCAAAATGGTGAAACTTTGGGGTAAGATTCATAGCTGTATCTGAGTGAGGGTTGGATACAGTAATAGAAGAGACAAGAGAGACCTTCTACTGCTTACTGGCCTGAACTCTTCCTATTCCCTGCCTGACCAGAATTTTCTGTACATGCCAGCCACCTTCTCTTACAAAAGACCCTTAACCCTAATACTGATACATTTCTTCTAACACACACACATGTGTGTGTGTTAGTATGTGTGTGTATTTTCCCTAACAAATATTTTATGCCACATTTTCTGAACTTTGTGGATGATATACATCAAGTGTAAAAAGCCTATTACTGCAAATTAATGCTGACATAGATTATAAATTATTCGGGGTAAGATTGCCAACCTCCCTATAACAACACACACATCATTCCTAGTGAAGAGAATCATCACAGAGTTTTCACATAGAACAAAGCAAATCACAGGAGGGAGGAAGGGAGGAGAAGAGGAGGAAGTCAAAGTTAAAATGTGCATCATCACAACAGATGTCTTGTAACCCAACACAAACCAATAAGACAATGAAGCAGAATAGAGGACACATCACTAAGACCACACATCTATGACCACTGAATATTTGCTAAGGTGCAAAAAACACACAGCAAGGGAAAGAGAGAGAGGGTAGAGAGAAGGGGAGAGAGAGAGAGACAGTTCCATTAAACAAATGGCACTTGCAAATCTGAATTTTTCATTTAAAATCCAAGGAAGTAAGATCCATATTTTCCATGCTGCAAAAACATGAATGCAAAATCAATAAAGACCTTAGATAAAATCAGAATGCTGAAATTTAGAGAAAAACAGAAAAGTACTCCAATATTTAGGCATAGGCACGAATAAAAGTCTAATGACCCTGGAAACAGCCTCAAATTAACATTCCATGAAATCAAGAAGTTGAAAACTACAAAGTAAGCCATCATACAGAACAGGAGAAAATCATTGTTAGTTGTCTGCCAAGACTTTAATGTTTAGAATAAAAAAAATGCAAAAATTATATACCAAAAAACTATATTTCTAAAGTTTTGTATAAAGGAAACACAAATAGCCACTACAAGTTTTAAAAATTCCTCAGCATCCTTAGTTTTCAACCTCAGAAGTGCAAACTAAAATTATATTGAGACTTCATCTCATCTCAATCACAACATAAAATAAATGATTACAAATGCTGAAGAGGTTCTGTGAAAATAGGCGTCCTTAACCATCTCTGTGGGAATGTAAATTGGTACAAACAATACATAAGTATAGAAAAATTTAAAAACCTAAGAGAAGAATTACCATACATTACCCAGTTATAGTGTTCCTGTATACACACACGCACGCTCACACACACACACACACACACACACACACACACACACACACACATATAAAACCTCACAGGATACATTCAAATCCCTGTTTATTTGTTTTGTGTTCGTATCTAGATTCCCATTAGTAAATGTATAGTTAATGCAAGTGTGGTAATATACTTATTAAAATTTAATTAATCCTTAATATTTAAATACTTAGTGTTACAAGGATATGGATAGATCTTGGAATTATTATGTTGTGTAAAATAAGCCAGATTTGAAAACAAAAATAGTGTACTATCTTTTATATACAACAATAGCTCAATGCATATTTGTATGTATGTATGTATGTATGTATGTATGTATGTAAATATACAAATATATAAATGTTAATATGAGTTAATATGGGTCTAGAAACTAGACACATGTTCATAAAAAGAAAGAGTGAGGGTTGAAGATAAGGGAACACATGAGATATGAAACCCTGCAAAGGTTCTGCTGAGATTGATGGGGTAACAGTGAGGAAAAATCATGTGCAGGAAAAACAACAAGGAGCAGTAGCGGAAACAAACTAGGTATGCAATTCCATACTGAGTCCTCTTGTGTAAGACAGTGAAATGAAACAAAATAAAAGACAATAAAATGAGACTCCAGTCAAATCCCTGTAGTAGTCATGAGGATGCTTTCATTTACAATTACGATGACTCTGTATGTAAAGACAAATGAAAGATCACATAATAGTTTACAGATGACTTCGCATAACCACAAGAGTTCTTCACATTTGTTGATTTGCTCACAAAAGAGTAAAGTCATTTCTAGACTGGCATGCATAGTGATCTCACATGCATTTTCATGTCAAATGTAACAGTCCTTGCTAAATTAGTCTACCTTCAATTTTAGTGGTGCATAATCATTAAGCAGGAATTTATTTTTTTCTGAATTCTACCTATTCTAGTATGCTTTTAAAAAGTGAATAGTTCTATAGAAAGAAATTGTTCCTCTTCAGATTAATACTATGAAACATTTGGAATGGTAAAAAGTAAAAAGTAAACGCCTTTGAAGGGTTTCACATCTCATGTGGTCTATTATCTTTAAGGTGTCTATTTTCTTGACTCTAAAACTGAACTTATATTTACATTTATATATTTACAATATACATTGTTGTTATTCATTTTAAAGAATAATTTAATTCCAAAATCTAAAATCTATAAACATAAAATAAATTATGAGTAACTATTTATTTATGGTTTTCACATATTTATTTATCTTTATAAAATTGTCAGAATAAAAGATACTTGCAACGGCGGCTGTCATCCTTGGATTCAGAAGTTAAGACAGGTGAAACACAAATGTAAGGACCGTCTGTATACACAGAGAAATCTTGTCATAAAATTGTATGTATTAAGGAAAAAAATAAGTTTTGAAATAGTTTGTGGAACACATCTTTAATTTACTGAGTTTCATCCATTAAAGGCATCCTCAGAATTTTAGATGTGTTTTGTAGTGTATATGGAGCACAATGAGATGGTTCTTATGGGTTTGCATCGTGGAATGAATAAATCAAGCTAATTTGCATACATATCATTCAATACCCCTCTTTTTGTGTTAAGAACATTTAAAATATTCCCTTTGTGCTATTTTAAGGTGTGTATTATCATTGATTATAGTCACATGCCGTTCAGAAGATTTCTAAAACTCATTTCTCCTTTATAACTGAAACTTTGTACTTTTTAAGATCACCATTCCATTCCAACTCCCCTATTATCTGCTACTTTTCTATTTTATACATTGCTCTGTAGCTTCATATATAAATGTGTGCAGTGTTTGGATTACAAAATAGCCCATCCCCAAAACTTCATGTGTTGATAAGGGCCTAACTAAAACAGTAAAGTTGAAAGGACTTGAGATCTGATGAGCACTATAGCATTTGTAATGGAGATGCAGAATTCACAATTTGCCATGCTGGTTTTGTTTCTTGCTTTGGTCCTGTATTTCCTCATTATGCTCCTTCTCCTCTCTTTTGAAATAGTAACGTATATCTTGTGTTGTTATATTCCAGAATTATATGTGATTTGCTTCTCGATTTTCATATTGCAGGGGATTATAGATAGTAACAGATTGCCATACAGTTTCAGAAGAGATGTTGAACTTTAGAGTTTCACACTATGCTGAGACTGTTATTAACTATGGGGACTTTTAAAGTTGGACAGAAAATATTTTACATTGTGATATGGCTATAAGCTGACTGGAGCATGGGAGTAAAATGTGGTGGCGGGTAACACATGCAGCTGAACTCCAGAGAGCTTTCTTCATGTGATTCTTCTCAACCTTCAGATTATAAATTATCTGATGCTCTGAATAAAGTTTGCTGTTACATTGTAGGCTCAATTTATTAGCAAATATATTTTATTATGATATTATTAATCAAGAATACCCCATTTATGAACCGACTAATCTAAACAATAGGTAAAGAAGATTAAAGAATACAATAATGTAACTATAAGGATATGAGTTCTGAGAATAATTCTCTTGGCATAATCAGCAGGATTTCTTCTGCTGGAAACTGGCACAACCAGAACCCTGAAACTCAGCCTGAGCCGGAAGCCTTGAAGCTTTCCCTCAAGTGGTTCTCTCTAGGAGCATCTCAAAGTGGAGCTATGAACAGCCAAAACTATCCCAAGTCTTCAAAGGCCCAGTCTTTTGTTCTTGGCTCACATTTATATCTCCTCTCAGAATTTGTTCAAGGCTGTTTTTCAGCTGGTTAACAACCAATCTCCCCCACAAGGTGTTTCAACTTCTAAGAGAGTAAACATCACCTGCTCTTTTACAAGGCTTTTTCTCATCCCCCACTTGTGATCTAAACAAGAAACCTTGTCTTCTTGTATGCCACCATGCTTCTGGTCATGAGACTAGTGGACTAAACCTCTATACCTGTAAGCCAGTTCTAAATAAATGTGTTTCTCTATCAGAAGTGGTCATCTGTATATTCACAGTAATAGAAATTCTAAAAATTCTATCAAATATAAAGGATCTGCAGGCACCTGTACTCACACAACCACAGAGAAGCATACATAATTAAATTTGTTTTGAGTAGTTTCAGGGTCCATATTATGCTTGCTTTAGTGCACACTCTGAGCAATTGAAATAAACCAGGGTATCTGCACTGGGTTATCATTATCCAATAATTTTGTTAGTAACTTTCCCTTTTTCTTAGCCTTTGAAAAACCAACAACATATCTGTTTATACAACTACTAAAAGAAACATTGGATTCCTGTCAGGGAGAAAATCCAGCCATAATGAAAATGTATTGCCCTTACAGAGGACCCAGGTTCAATTTCCAGGACTCATTGGGATTCACATCACCTATGACTCCAATTCCAGCTAATCCAATGACCTTTTCTTACCGTAAGTACCCTAGGCACTTACACGTCACACATATACAGATTCAGGCAAAAATATTTACATGTAAGATAACAAGATTGTAGAAATGTTTCTTCCACAATCTAAGTTGGCATTTAGGCCTTTTATTGTTGGTGTGGCAGCTGCCTTATACATTATAAGTATTGGTTGGATCACTGCCCTTCACACACCAGATTCCAGAAATACATGTATTGCTGGACTCACCAGCCTCATTCAACCATGTCTCTGCCATTGCAAAGTTCTGGACCAGGACATAATATCATAAAAGAATGATATGTAAAGGTAGAAAAATCACCACAAAGCTATGAAAGCAATGAAATATTGATGTAGATAACTACAATATGTTCTTCTTAACATATTTACACTACGATGTATGGAGGAATGTTGCAGAATATTTTATCCCATTGTGAACACCTACAGGATGAACTGGAAAAATCTTTATCTAATTGTGATATGGATCAGCCTATGATCCTAGAGCTTTCTGTTTACTGTGGCAAATACCTGTGGTATGGTTCAGCCCTAGCTCACATCTTTAATCCAAAAGTTTTCTATAAAGGAAATAAACAAAATTAGCCATAGGTCAAGAGGTAAAACAAGCAACCGGCTGACAGGGATTAAACAGAAAGGAAGGACATTGAGATGAAGGGTATTTAAGACAGCATGGAGAAGCAGGAAGAGCATGTACCTTCTGGGACGTGAGCTGAGTAGGAAGGTATGCTGGGTACTTTGTCAGCCTCTTTGAGCTACCAGGCTTTCACCCAGCTCTGAGTCCTCATTGATAATATCGAATGATTGGTATTTTGTTTTTTATAACTAAAGATGAGACTTGCCAGTGCTTCAGGAACATCCGGTATCTGGATCACACCTGTAGCCACACCCTTGAGGAGGTCGGCTGGGGCACAGGAGCATGTGGTTCCAGCATCCAGCCCACTGCTCTATCCACCTCCTGAGAAAAGCTGCTGGGATCCCAGAAACATCCAGGCCCTGGCTAGTGGGTCTATCTACCTTCTCCAGGAGGCCTCCAGGGGCTTCCATCTGCAGTCTCTGGCCCACAACTATACTTTCCTCCCAAGGAGGGTTCCCAGGCCCCAGAAATATCCAGCTCTTCCCCCCTTCCCAAGGAGACCAGTGGGAACAAGAACACCAAGCAAACACCACAGACAGATAACCTAAAGACCAGCATAAGAACATGATAAACAAGAGCCACGACAATTTGGTACCACCAGACATCAGCAATCCTAGTATAATAAGCCACGGATATCCTAAGACAGCTAAAACACAAGAATGATATTAAATATATTCTTATGAATATAATAAAGGTCCTTAAAAATAAAACAAGTAAATACCTTAAAGAAATACAGGAAAATACATTCAAATAGAGATCTTTAAAAAGGAAATGAATAAATCTCTTAGAGAAATATAGGACAATATAATCAAACAGATGAAGGAATGAATAAAATGGTTCAAAATTTTAAAATGGATATAGAAATGATAGATAGAACACAAATTGAGGGATTCTTGAAAATGGAAAACTTAGGTAAATGAGCAGCAGCTACATAAATAAGCTTCACCAACAGAATACAAGACATGGAGGAGAGAATCTGTTGCATAGAAGATACAATTCAAGAAATTGACACATCAGCCAAAGAAAAATTTAAATCTAACAAGTTCCTGACACAAAACATGCAAAATCTGAGACATTATGAAAAGATGAAACCTAAGAATAATAAGAATAGAAGAAAGAAAAGATTCCCAGTTTCAAGGACCAGAAAATATTTTCAATATAATTATAGAAGATAAATTCCCCAACCTAAAGAAAGTGATGCCAATAAACATAAAAGAAGCATACAGAACACCAAATACACTGGAACTGAGAAGAAAATCCTCCTACCACATAATAATCATAACTGTAGTGAACAAGAAAAAATATTAAAAGCTGCAAGAAAAATTGAAAAGGAACATATAAAGACAGACCTATCAGACTCACACCTGACTTCTCAACTGAGAAGATAAAAATCCAGAAGGGCCTGAGCACATGTTTTATAGATCCTAAGAGACCACAGATGTCAGCCTAGACTACGATACCCAGCAAAACTTTTAATGAACATATCTGAAGAAAACTAAATATTTCATTGTCAAGAACAAATGTAAACAATATCTATGTACAAATCCAGCCCTAGAGAAGATACTAGAAGGGAAACTCCAATGCAGCTCCTTCTGGTACATGCAATCAATCAATCAATCAATCAATCAATAAGTCTACTGCAATAAAACCAAGATAAACACATACACACACATACACACATGCACACACACACAACCATGAAAAACACGAAAATAAGAGGTCTTACAATCATGGGTTATTAATATTTTTAATATCAATGTACTCAATAACCCCCAAGAAAAAACTTACAAGCAAATAGAAAATTGCAAAAATTAGATCCATCATCCTACTGCATATAAGAAACACACCTCAGCAACAAATATAAATATTACCTCAGAGTAAAGGACTGGAAGACAGTTTACCAAGCAATTAAAGCCAAGAAGTAAGCTGTAGTATCTAGTATCTAATAAAATAGATTTTCAGCCAAAATTAGCTAAAAAGACATGGGAAGGACACTTTGTACTCACCAAAGCAAGAAACCACCATGATGATATCTCTGTTCTGAACATCTGCATCCCAAATGCATGTGCAGAAGCTGGTGGATTGGTGTGAGTTCAAGGCCAGTCTGGTCTACAAAAAGATTCTAGGACAGCCAAGGCTACACATAGAAACCCTGTCTCAAAACACCAAAAACCAAACCAAAATGAAAACAAACAAACAAAGAAAAAAATAAAACAAAAATAAAATAAAAGAAACATTACTGAACCTTAACTCCCCTATTGGAACCCACACATTAATAGCATGAAAGTTCAAAACCTCACTTCCAGATAGATCATCTAGATTAAACTAAAAAGAGAAATAATGAAACTAACAGATGTTATGCATCAAATGGAACTAACAGATATCTATAGAACATGTCACTAGAATGGAAAAAATATGTCTTCCTCTCAGCATCACATGGAACCTCTCTAAAATTGACCATATACTCAGTCACAAAACAAGCCTCAACCAACACAAAAAAATTAAAATAACCACTTATATACTAGCAGATCACCATAAATAAAAACTGATTTTCAATAACATAAACAAGACAAAACCTACAAACTCCTGAAAACTGAACAGCTCTCTAATCAATGACCACTGGGACAGAAAAGAAATAAAGAAAGAAATTAAATGCTAAAATTTGATAAAAAAGAAGGCACAACATACTCAAACATATAGAAAACAATGAAAGCAATGTTAAGAGGAAAATTCATAGCACTAATTGCCTTTATAAAAATGTGGAGAGATCACATACTAGTCTTTTAACCACACACCTGAAAGCTCCAGAACAAAAAGAAAGAAACACACCTAAGAAAAGTAGACAACAGCAAATAAACTGAGGGCCGAAATCAATGAATTAAAAACAAATACATTAATACAAGTGATCGATGAAATCAGCACTGGTTCATTGGGAAAGTCAACAAGACATATTAATATTTAGCCAAACTAAATAAAAGGGACAGAATATCCAAATTAGTAATATCAGAAAAGAATGAGGGCGACAGGCAATACAACTTCCAAAGACTCATCAGGGCTTACTTTAGAAGCCTTTACGCCACAAAATTCGAAAAGCTAAATGAAATGTACAATTTTCTTGATAGATTCCACTTTCTACAATTAAGTAAACATCAGGTAAACAAGTTAAATTGACCTATAATCCCCAA
The DNA here is from genome assembly GCA_907169655.1 of Acomys percivali. Classification (NCBI taxonomy): domain Eukaryota; kingdom Metazoa; phylum Chordata; class Mammalia; order Rodentia; family Muridae; genus Acomys; species Acomys percivali. Next base: position 139,106,493 of record OU015744.1, read on the forward strand.
AGAAATATAAGTACTCATTAAAAGTCTCCCAACCAAAATATCCCAGGACCAGATGGTTTCACTGCAGAGTTCTACGAGACTTTTAAGAAGTGCTAATACCAATACTCCTAAAATTATTCTTGCAAATAGAAACAGAAGGAACATTGCCAAACACATTCTTGAGTATACAGTAAGCCTAATACCTAAACCACACAAAGAATCAACAAAGAATGAGAATTTCAGACCAATTTTCCTTAACATACTCAATAAAATACTCCCAGACACAATCCAAGAACACATCAAAAACATCATCCACCATAATCAAGTAGGCTTCCTCCCAGTGATTCAAGGATCACTCAACATAGGAAAATTCATTACTGTAACCCACCATATAAAGAAACTGAAAGAAAAAAACAACAACAATGCAATCATCACATTATATGATGAAAAAACCTTTTACAAAACCCAACACACCTTCATGTTAAAAGTCTTACAGAGATTAAGGATATAGGCCACATACCTAAACACAATAAAGGCAATATACAGTCAGCCTAGCACCAACTTCAAATTAAAATCAAAGAAACTTAAAGCAATTCCACTAAAATCAGTGTCATGACAAGGGTGCCCACTGTCTCCATAGCTATTCAAAATACTTGAAGTTCAGGCTGCATCAATAAGACAAATAAAGGAAATCAAGAGGATAAAATTTGGAAAGGAACACCTATTAGACCTAAAAACATCTTAACCCCTAAACAACTAAGCTGATAATGACAATATGTGATGGAGACTGATTTACATTCAGAAATTTAGATGCACCAAGATAGGAAAGAGGTTTTCTTCAAGGATGTCAACTACAAATAACCAAAACACTAAGAATACAACATTTATATAATTCCTGATTGTGTCATGGTCCTTCTTGTTATACATGTGTAATAATATAAATTTACATGTAAAAAATAAAATTTAAAAAAATTCACTTGTACAAGAAAAAAGTTTTGGAAAGGAAAAAGACAATGTATTGCTATTCACAGATGATAGTGACCCCAATAATTCTACTACAGAACTCGTGCTGCTGGTAAACACCTTCAGAAAAGTAGCTGGATAGGAAATTGACTCAAAGAAACCAGTAGCCTTCTTTATTCCAGTGATAAATGATCTGAGAAAGAAATTTGGGGAACCATCCCTTTCACAAGAGCCACAAACAATATAAAATATCTTGGCGTAACTCTAACTAAGCAAGTGAAAAACCTTGTATGACAAAAATTTCAAATCATTGAGAAAAGAAATTGAAGAAGATATTGGAAGATGGAAATATCTCCCATACTCGTGGATTGGTAGGATTAACATAGTAAAATGGCCATCTACCAAAAGCAATCTACACATTAAATGCAATTCCCATCAAAATATCAACACAATTCTTTAGAGACCTTGAAAAACAATCCTTACTTTCATATGATTAAAAACAACACCAAAAATTACCCAGTATAGCTACAACAACCTTTACAATAAAAGAACTTCTGGAGGCATGACCATAGCTGATTTCAAGCTGTACTAGAGAGCAATAGTAATAAAAACTGCATAGTATTGGCATAAAAGCAGACAGGTTGGTCACTGAGATCAAATCAAAGACTCAGGAATAAACCCACATACATTAGGACAATTAATTTTTGACATAGCAATCAAAACCTTACAATGGCAAAAATAAGTCATCTTCAAAAAAATGGTGCTCGTCTAACTGGATGTCTGCTTGTAGAAGAATGAAAATACATCCATATTTATTACCGGGCAAAAACTTGTCCAAGTGGAACAAATCAGATACATTGATAGCAGATAACTAGGGATATTCTTGGACTCCTTGACAAAGGAAACAACTTCCTGAAGAGAACACCAACAGCTCAGGCACTACCATCAACAATTAATACTTTGAATAAATTAATATATTGAAAAGTTTCTATAAAACAAAAGAATATTAATAGGAAAAAAGGCACCCTATAGAGTAAGAAAAGGTCTTTAGCTAACCTACATTGAACAGAAGGCTAACATCCAAAATATATAAAGAACCCAGAATATTAAACACCAACAAACCAATTTCCACAATTAAAATTGGGGTACAGAGCGAAACAGAGAACTCCCAAGATATGATTCTCTAATAACCAAGAAACATTTAAAAAATGTTTAAAGTCCTTAGACATGACTGAAATGCAAATCAAAATGACCCTGTGATTCCATCTTATACCCTCCAGAAAGCCTAGGATCAAACACTCAAGTAATAACACCTTCTGTGGAGAAGAGACCTATAAAATCTATATAACTTCAAAATAGAGATTTGTGCTCAATTTTAAATTGTATGGCAATTTCCATTGTGGTATTTCTAACTGAACTATAGTGCATTACCTACCCATTTTGGCATAACTCACTGCGTTATTAACATATGGTAAACACTTTTTTGTTTTGCTTGCAAAATACAGATAGGATGGGAAATCTATGTACTTTCTTGACTTTGACTGAGCATCTTCCTGCTTTTACTGAAAGTTGGCAGCTGCATTGGCATTCTCCAGTTGCTGACCATCTTGGGCAGATGAATGAGCTTTTGCCATACAATTAATTGCTCACCATCTTTATGTAACCAAATTAGTACACACTGCAGAGGTAGCATTCCTTAGTCATTCAAATCTGAATATACCATGTAATGCACAGTTATTTCTTCAGTGTATCTTGTACAGCAAATGTAGTAGAACCTTTTCTGACTCTGAGGCCTGCCTTTGAATCCAGTTCTCCTAACTGGGCTGCTTTCTTTGGCCTCGGTGGGAGAGGAGGCACTCAGTCCTGCTGTGACTTAATGTGCCAGAGTGGGATGTTGCCCATGGGAGACATCTTCCTTCTGTGAGGAGGAGAGGGGAGAATTAGGTGGAGGAGTGTTTGTTGGGAATGTGAAGGAGAGGGGAACTGAAATCAAGATGTAAAGTGAATAAATAAATTTTAAGAAATAATTAAAAAAATAAAACATCCACATGTGTATGATCTTTCAGAAATGTTTTTATCTATATCATATTGGGATACAGTAACTAAAAGCAAATGTAGTTCTTATACTTCTGTTGGCCAAGAAGAACAAGGGCACAGAACACTAACAGATTCATTGTCTGGAGAAGGCACCATTCCTGGTTTTCAAGTGCACATCTCATTTTGGTGATCTTGCATGATGTAAAGCAAGAAAAATAAGAACATTCATCTTGTACTCATTTTTCTAAGGGATGTTTCTCATTAAAGCCTCCATCTTTATGTTCTAAATATCTTTTTTTTTTTTTAAACAGCATCATCCGCTGAAGGTAATAGACACTAGCTTCATTGGATCAGCTATGTCTACTCTCAAAATTGATCATAGCTAGGCTTGTTGATAGTCTTTTATATTAAGAGATAGAAGGGTCACAGAACCCTTACCTGAGTCTCCAGCCATTCTTTCCAACAATTTGCATGCAATTTTATCTTAGTTTCATGAGTCAGAGAAGAGTTACAGTATATAAGCTAAGAAAGACTGTATGGCCAGAGCAATGATGAAGATTTTCTATTGTGGCCTTTTTAAAGGGCACATGTACACTTATATGAGTCATCGCTCACCCCAGCTCAGTAAGCAAGCCTAGAAATACCAGTGGTTTCCTACTGTGAGCTTTGGTGAGTTTCCTTGATTTGTTTTGAAATCTTAGAAAAAAGGAGTAGACTTGTTTGTGTATCCCCCAGGAAGGAATTTTAGTAATACTTGATGTAGTAAACAGGATTTGAAATAATGGAAGATGAGTTTTGGAAAAACAAATGTGTTTTCCCTGACATGGTGAATGAGATGAGTAACTGAAGTGAAGCTCTACTTAGTGTGGGATTGCAATGCTTGCAGAGAAAATATAGTTATCATTTTTGCTCTCTACTGGGTTCGGGGTTGTGGTAGTGGCATGGTAAAATCAGAGGGCAATGAGATATGTAACCAAGGGGAGGACACCTGACCAGGGCATGACAGTCTTTTTCTAGGCTTTATGAATTGATACACCTCTCTAATGGGTGGGTTCGGGCCTGAGAATAAGGGATGCTTTGATAACATATGAAAGACTAGAGCAGACATGACAAGCAATTAGGACAGAGGTGACAGCAAGAAGTTACAGTGACACTTAGAAGCTTCTTTGAATAAACTGATATCTGTATGAAACCTGTGAAATTGGCACTTTAGAAGGACACAGTTTGTGTGAGGGAAGAATTCCCAAAAGGAGTACAGTACCACTGACACTCAGGTTTTACTTTATTTTATTCATTCAATCAAAGTTCATATTTTTAAAATTATTTTATTCTGTTTCTTTCAAAACATATACATTTATATTATTATACATGAATAAGATAAACTACATACAGCAGGAAGAACCATGCGATAATCATGAGTTATATAAATGTTAAATTCATAGTGATTTGGTTGTTTGTATTTGTCAAGCTTGAAGTAAACATCTTTCCTACCTTGTTAGGTCTAAATTTCTGAATGAAAGTCAGTATCTATCATATCTCATCTCTATTAACTTAAATCATCTATCTTGATCTAAAAAAGTCTTATCCTCTATGCTCCAGCGTCATAAAGTATTCACCGAACTGTCAGTAAACTGTCTCAGAATTTTTTTTTTTTTTTTTTTTTTTTTTTGGAAGCTGCTAACCTGACCTATTGCTTCACACAGGCATTTAGGTTTTATTCCTTCTCAAGTCTCTGATGGGCTTGAAGACCAGATAGTTCAGTCTTAAAATCAAGGTTCATGTTTTGATTATTCATAGAAAATAGGATTCTTTGTGTGTGTGTATGTGTGTGTGTGCACACACTTGCGCATGCATGTGTTGGAATTTTTAATATATTTCTTTCACAAATATATTCTGATTAATTTCCCTTCCCCAGCTACTCTCTGATCTCCTCACCTATTCAAATTCATGTTTCTCTTTCTTTCATTAGAAATCAAACATGAATCTAAAATAAAATAAGATAAATGAAAGCAAAGAAACAAGAATAGGACAAAACACACAAATAAACAAAAAAAGCTATAGAAAAAGCAAAGTTATGGCATTGTATACAGGGACACACACAGAAAGCTCCTACAAACAAAATAATAAATCATAATAAAGATATATAATACATTTTAAATAACCTGACAAAGCATTATTAGACAGAAAAATCTCCATAAATATCATTGAGTTTGTTGGGTGTGGTCATCTGCTGCTAGGAATCTGAGCTGGCATGTAATGTGGTTTGTATGCCCACTAAGACTTTACTGGAGAACATTTTTTAAATTAATTTTTTAGTTTTTATTTTTGGTTTGGGAGCTATTATAGATTGGAGATACTTTCTGGGTTAAGAATGCGGCTTTATGTCTATTGCCTTTCCCAGCACTGTCACCACCTGTGGCTTAGACCTGTGCACACCCTGTGTGTGCTGCAGGGATGTGTCTGTCTCTGGGAATTCATATGTACACCAGTTCTGTCTAGAAGGCCTGGTTTTCTTGGTGTCTTCCATCCCCTCTGTCTCTTCCAATATTTTAGCCTCCTTTTCCCACAGTTTCCTGAGCCCTAGGGGGAGATATTTGGTAGAGACATAGTATCTAGGACTAATGTTCAAAGTTCTTTCACTCTGAGTAAAAGAACTCATTGCTGAGTTCTGAGTCTCCTTATTAATTCCTATCTATTGCAGAGGACACTGACATATGAATATAAATGGATGTCATTAGGGGTTACTTCACTGTTACCTTCAAATGCAGGATGGTAATATCTGGTTTTTGTATAGGTAAATGACATATCTAGTCTCAGACATCTGAGCAGTTTGGGTATGAGTTCCATTTTATGCAGTGAGTCTTAATTCCAACTAGATTGTGGTTGATTATTCACACAATTTTTGTGCCACTATTGTACCAGTGTATCTTAAAGGAGGTAACCCTTGTAGATAAAAGTCTTTTGCTGTGATATTGTTTGCTTTTCTCCTCTCATAGCGTACAAAGTATCTTCCAGTATAATGGACACCAGGTGGTTGAGGTAAAGTTTTTTGGTAGGCACCAGTTCAATTTCTGCCTGTTGGAAAGGTATGTAGGTGATGTCTTCAGAATAGGGCCTTACCATCAGTTTTGGGTGAGCAATCTACAGTCTTGGCAGTAGCCTGTGCTGTTTGGGGATTTCCACAGAGCACCTTTGGACAAAACCACTTGCTTTGTAAGATTCATCTTACATCTGGCTCTACATTGTCTGATTACACAGTATCGTGCTCAGTTTTTGTCAGCTTGAGGCAGTCCCTTAGGAAAGCATTGCACAAGATTATTGAAACCATTTTTACTAAGAAGGAATCATAGTATTGATATAAAGAAGGTAGAAGAAGGTAAAGCACATAGCATATATAGTAATCTGAGCATGAATGCCTGATAGAATAACTAAAAGACAAGAAATAAATGTATGATGGAAGGAAATAAAAGTATATATATATACCTCTGAAAAGTTAGTTGTGATATAAGACAGGTAATATCTATTGTTCAGAGAAAAAGATCTTGATAATGTGTTAAAAATTAAGTTTAAAAAGTCAAGACATAACAAGAATTGTAAAAGAATTGTAACTTCAAAGAAAGTCTAGATCAGTGATTATATTCTGAAATAAAGTACTGACAACAGTTGGGGTCTAGTGAAGATTATTAGTACTGATTTAAATTCATTTGCTTTTATTTTCAGCAACTTCAGTAAATGAAGACTCTGAAAACAAAGGGCATAGAATTGATGAGTGACTTACCATCTGTGTGCAAAAATAGTCAACAGGCTTCTAATTTTAGTAATGCATTTTGTACACTAAAAGGCCTTTATTAATTTCCCCCTTGAATACTCCAGACAAATTAGGTCAAACACAATAGAACATATGTCTATTTTAAATGGTTGCATGGTTTGTCATGTATTATCTCATCCTGTTGTAATGCCAAGCACTGACATGAAAGCAATTTGTGAATTTATTTTCTGTATCTAATATACCATGATTAATATTATTAATACGATTTACTCAATTTCATTTTATGGGGCACACAACCGTTTTCTGTTTTACATATTTTAATTAGAAATAAAAATACATAAAACTTGGCAAATATAATACACACATATTTACTTAAATATAAAGTGCACCTATAAAGAGCTATGACTGTTAGATTTTTTGAAGTTGTGACAAAATATAGGAGATAAAGTCTTAAACATAAAGACAATTTATTTTGTCTTGCTGTTTAAGAGAATCAAGTTTGTGGTTGACTTGTTCTATTCCTGTAGGTCCTGTAGTGAAGAAGAGCATCTTGGTGGTTGGAGCATGTGAAATCAGAGCTGTTCACTTTGGGGCATTTAGTAAAGAGAGAGAGAGGGTAAATGAGTCCAGCTCAAAGTAAATCCTCAAATATCTCTCTGTCTCTGTCTGTCTCTGTCTCTGTCTCTGTCTCTCTGTCTCTCTCTCTGTCTCTGTCTGTCTCTCTCTCTCACATGCATACACACACACACATACAGAGAGAGAGAAAACACACACACACACACACACACACACACACACACACACACACTGTGACCTGCTTCATCCAACTAGGCCATGCCTCTTAATTTTCCATAGAGCTATGGACTGATTCACTAGCAATAATTTATTTATGAGGTCAGCATACTCCCAGTTTCATTATCTGCCAATAGCACTAGTAGCTGAAAAAGAAAAACATTTTAGCACATGACATAGGCCTATGAGACACTTTTAGAATTCAAACTATCAAGGACATACAGAAGAAGTCGGGAAATGATATACACTAACATTTCTGGCTGAAAATGAGATAATACAGTCTATATTCAGGTCATGTGATTCTTTAACATATAATGGGGTACTTATTAAGATCCTAGTAAGCAAGAAATTTACAAAGCACAAACTAATAAGATACAAGATAATGTAAAAACTTTGTTAGAAAATAAAACACGCTCAGTTCCATAACCTTCTCTCTGGAGGAAGCCTACCAGCTCCAAGATCACCCAGGTCAGTGAATCCTCAGGTATTGCCAGATTAAACCCGCTGTCAGCTTTTCAGTGCCTATTGGATGACACAATCAGCAGAGGTGAACTGTAGGCAGAGTTCCCCTCCTACGGATCCATAACCTTGCCTCTGGAGGAGGCCTGCTGGCCTCACTAAAATCCATTCCTGTGGGTACCCAGGAACATACAGGTTAGAACATGATCAACCTTTCACCTGGTTGCTCGGCCCTGCTGACACACAACCAGTATATGAACATACAGGCCTGTGGGTGCCTTGGAATACCCAGAAAGAAGAAGTAAGCAACCTGTTGTTCTCTGACCTCCACTATCAGGACCAAGGCTGTGCCTGCCCCACTTCCAGGAGTCTTGTCAGCATCAGGAACATCCAGCCAAGGCCAAGGTTAATCATGTGGCTAAAAGTAAACATAAGAATATATTCAATGCAATCCAGGATGATATGGCATCATCAGAGTCCAACTATCCCATGATACTAAGAGTTGGATACCCTGACACAGCCCACCCAATAGAAGAAGACCTTAAATCCAACTTTTTAAAGAAAGTAGAGGCCTTAAAAGAGGATATAAATAAATCCCTTAAAGAAATACAGGAAAATTCAATCAATCGGGTAAAAGAAATGAATAAATCCTTTATGGAAATCCAGAGAAGTGCAAACCAAGAGGTGAAGGAAATTAATAAATCTGTATAAGACATGAAAATGGATATATAAGCAATAAAGAAAATGCAACAGAAGGAATCCTGGCAATGGATAATCTAGTCAAGAGAACAGGAATTGTAGACACGAGCATCAACAATAGAATACAAGAGATGAATGAGAGAATCTCAGGAATGGGAAGCATGATAGAAGAAATTCATACATCAGTAAAAGAAAACGTTTAATCTAAAAAAGTTGCTGACACAAAGAATCCAAGAAATGTGGGACATTATAACTATGAAAAGACCAAACCTAAGAATAATATGAGTAGAAAAATGAGAATATTCCCAGATCCATGGCACAGAAAATATATTAAAAAAATCATAGAAGAAAATTTCCCCAACATAAAGGAAGAGATGACTATGAACAAATAAGCTTATAAAACACCAAATAGAAGTTATCAAAAAGTAAGCAACAGAGTCTGTGTTGGGGACAGCCCCTATTTCTTTACTAGGGAATGCACATGAAATCTGAGCTGAAGGCTTTCGTGGGACATGCCCCTTGGGCTAGTATGCAGATATAAGTGAGTATATACCATTTGAGTCTTTCTGCTTCTGGGTTAACTCACTCATTATGATCATTTATAGCTCAATCCATTTGTCCACAAATTTTGAGAATTCCTTGTTTTTAATAGCTGAGTAGTATTCCATAGTGTATATGTACCACAGTTTCTTTATCTATTCTTCTGCTGAGGGACACTTAGGCTGTTTCCATGATCTGGCTATTATGAATAAGGCTGCTATGAACATGGTTGAGGGGGATTACCTCCCCCTGTATATGGTCATAGGGTATCAAGTCTCTTCTTGGTAGTCTGCTATCCTTCCTCTGAGTGCCACCAGGTTTCCCCCTCCTGGGGACATGGTCAAATGTGAGGCACCAGAGTATGTGAGAAAGTCATATCCCACTCTCCACTCAACTGTGGAGAATGTCCTTTCCATTGGCTAGATCTGTGTAGGGTTTGAAATTTACAGTCTGTATTGTCCTTGACTGGTGCCATAGTTTGAGCGGGACCCCTGGGCCCAAATCTGCCTATCATAATGTTCTTGTAGGTTTCTAGGATCCTCTGGATCCTTCAACTTTACCATTCTCCCATGCTTCTTACATCTAGAGTCCCAATAGGATGTCCTCCCCTCTGTCCCAGTTTCATGGTTTGTGAAGAGTGTCATGAGACATGCCTCTTGGGCTAGTATGCAGATATAAGTGAGTATATACCATTTGACTCTTTCTACTTCTGGATTAACTCACTCATTATAATCGTTTCTAGATCAATCCAGTTGTCCACAAATTTCAGGAATTCCTGTTTTTAATAGCTGAGTAGTATTCCATAGTGTAAATGTACCACAGTTTCTTTATCCATTCTTCTACTTAGGGACACTTAGGCTGTTTCCATGTTCTGGCTTTTATGAATAAGGCTGCTAGCTGTCATAATTTTCACAACCACGTTCCTATACCTTTTATAACACTAGAGAGTGAAAATGTTGTGGTATGATATGATAATTTAATCCTGAAATTTTACATGTTTTCAATAAACTCTTCCTTGAAATGTGAAACTTCCTTTAAAGACAGGAAGATTTCTCTAACTTGCACACATTTGTCAACACTTCCAGGCAGTCATTTTTTTTCTTTAACACTCTAGATAATTGAGTAACATTATTATGTCATGCAGTTAAATATCAAATTAGTCCTGACCATGCGGATGATGTTGAGTTTGTCAATTTATCCTTAATAATCTGTCAGATGTCTTTTTATTGTCAAGGAAAGAATTGTGTCATAGTCATTTTTACATATTTTAAAATCACTGCTAAAGGTACGGAAACTGCTTGGTTACAAACAATGCTTCTCTTATACTTAATACTGTGAAATTAACACATATATAAATGAGTAGCTAGATAAAGAATGTCATTATATCCATTACAGGTCTGTGATATTATTATTAAAAGTATAAGTCTTTCATAATATAAAATTAGAATGTTCTGTTAAGTCATGGACATTCTCACATGTGAGTGAATGATAAACTTACAAAAAGCATTTCCATAAGTCATCTTATATACTGTTTATCCATTGCTGGTGAAGAAATGGTGTGAACAGTGTGAACAGAAAAGTTTTCTTATATTAGTGGATTATGAATTATGATACCATATCACCATTAGTTTTCAAGGGGACTGTAATGGTTTTCTGTTTAGCTTAAAAATGAATGTTAATTGTATCCTACTTGGTAATTCAAATGGAAATTCATGATTCTTTTTGAGGAAAAAATAATTTCTGAGTTAAGATGTCCTTATTCAATTTATAGTTTAGTCACCAAATGCATAAATTAAGTATCATTTTACATGGCTGTTGGATATTTTGAAAAGACAGTGATTTATTTAACTTAGTGGTATTCCTTTGGAAGATCATAGATCTTTACCAGTGTCTGTCTAGCTAAACTAATGTCTGGTGTATATCAGTTAGGAGCATGCACAAGAGTTTGTCTGACAATACCTATTTCTACTATCTAAAGGTATTGGCTTTGGAATTTAATGTATAGCGGTAGTATTTCCTTAACTAATATATACGACAATGACAATTCCCCTGTGGTAAGCAGAATTGTGTGCATCTCCTCACCAAAAGTTGTACACATCTGCATGACAGAAATTCTGAATATGTTATTTTACATATCAAAAGAGATCTAGCATCTCCACTAGTAGTCCCTGGGAACATGCAGGAAGCCATTACACCACCTGCTGCTCTTCTCGTTCATCTCCTCCAAATCCAATCTCACAGTCTCAGTCACAGGCTTGTATCACACCTTCTGCTGAAGCCTCGTCTGCCTTTATGTCACTATCTTGAGCAGATCACAAAAATCTTCTCCTCCAATTATCTTCCCAACTCATCCTGCTGTCCAAGTGTCCAACTGCATCAGGACTTCCATGGGAACCTGTCAGCCAAATCTGCCAGAAAAGCAGGTAAGAAGTTTCATTTCTTTTCTCTCCCTCCTTGGCTCCAAGTAAACCATCAGTTTCATCCCCAGCTCCAATTCCAAACTACCTATTATGGCCTCTCCACAGAATACAGGAGATGGAAGAGAGAATCTCAAGCATTGAAGACACAATAAAAGAAATGGATACCCAGTCAAGGCCAATGCCAAATCTGAAATGCTCCTGGCACAAAACATACAGAAAATCAATGACACTATGAAAAGACCCAAATCTAAGAATAAGAGGAATAGAAGGAGAAATACAGAAAAAATATTTTCAATAAAACCATAGAAGAAAAATTTTCTAACCTAAAGTTCGAAATGCCTATCAGGAGACAAGAAGCAAACTGAACAGTGAGCAGCAGACTGGATGAGAAAACAAAGTAACCTCTGCACATTGTAATTAAAAATACTAAACATACAAAGCAAAGAAAGAATATTAAAAGTTAGAAGGGAAAAAGAGCAAGTAACAAATAAAGGTAGAACTATTAGTCTTACACCTGACTTCCTAATGGAGAATCTAAAACCCAGAAGATCTTTGAAAGATATTCTACCTAGAAGCTTGAGGTTTGAGGGGAGGGGTCTGATAAACACAATCCATTTAGGCCTGAGTCCTCCAAAGTCTCTTATTGTCTGTACATTATGTAGTTGTTCATTTCTATGCTACTCACCTAATTCTACTGCAAGAAGAAGCTTCTCTGATATTAAGTGATGCATTGATATGTGGGTATGCTAATATGTCATTAGGAGTCATTTTATTCTTATGTTCATTTTGTAGAAAAATAGCATGTTTTCTCTTAGGACATGTTTTGTCTTTGTTTCTTGGGTCACTTTAGTAGTGTCAGTATGGGTTCCGTTTCATGTAGTTACTCTTAAACTCAAGTAATTATTAGTTTATTACTTTCATATCATGTGTCCTTTCTTTCACCCTTGTAATGTCTGGTTCCACCTAGAACCCCCACCCTGAAACATTAGTAGCATTAAAGTTTTGTCTTATATAACATCCTCATTGATAGCAGACTGTGTGCATTTGTGGAAAAGCATGCACTTTTTGCACATAGAAACATATTCACACTTACCAGTTTACTGAGGATGACCAAATAAATATAAAGAAAATGTGGAGTAAAAGATAAATTCAAATCTATCAATAAATAACAGGGGTATATGGTAGAATAAATTAGTAAAACAAATAATGTTATTCTTGAAAAAATATTACATTAAACCTTCAAATGGTCACAACTCTATACTAAAATGTAAAGAAAACTTATTTGCTAAAATATGCATGCCAGGGACATCCTTTGAAGGAACTGGCTTTCAAAAGCTCTTTCAATAAAACTGGAATAATTTATGTGATGGAGGAATCAGTGTGTGTGTGTGTGTGTGTGTGTGTGTGTGTGTGTGGGTGTGTGTTTGCGTGTATCGTTATTTCCTTTAAGGTCACATGACTGCACAGTTCAGAATGACTTATTTTTGTATGGGACAATGGTTTTTATTTTTAAAAATCAAGTTTATTTTATGTGTCCTCCAACTCATTCCAGCAGTATTGTTCTTTACTTTCTGCTTTTTATTATTATTATTATTTTTACTTTTATATTATTACACATAAATACAATAAACTACCTACAGCAAGAAGAACCATGAAACAATCAGGATTTATATAAATGGTACATTCTTAGTGTTTTGGCTATTTGTATTTGTCATCCTTGAAGAAAACATCTTTCCTATCTTGGTGCATCTAAATTTTAGAATGTAAATCAATATTTATTATATCTCATGATTATTAACTTAAAGCATCTATGTAGACCTAAAAATTCTTAACCCCTAAACAAATAAGCTTAATTGTAAAATTAAACTACCTGGTCTTCAATACCATCAGAATGAATTTTTATTGCAAGGCTGAGTCTCAAGCCTTTTCTGTGGTCCATAGGTACAGTTTAGACATATTTTCCAAATCCTATACCTCACGTTTGCCAAAAATGCTAGGAAAATGATATTAGAAATATTGTATCTGAAAAGCAGATGGAACAAACTCTCCACCCCACTGGCATGATTCCCCTTTAGTCTAAGAATTTATGTACCCATTCACTGTCATGATTGTTAAAGTTTATATTTTTTTAGTTTCCTGCTTATTGTACACCAGCTTATTGTGTTAAATTTTATAAAAATCGCTCATGTGTAATGTCAAAACTACATGGAATGTATGCTCTGGCTTGATTTATACATTGTATTAAAGAAAGTAATGTTGAAAATGTCAATGATCATTGCCAAGGCCAAGCATGACTTAAATGCATTTTCTTCTTAGTTTTATATAGTAGAGTTGCCATGGAAACTGAAAAAGGAACCAAATTGCTTGTTGATTCTGTGAATGCTTTATCTACTGTCCTTGCATTCTGATGCTTAAGTGAGAAACAGAGCAGGTAGGATATCACATATTCTCTCAAATATGGAGATTGTTCCTTTACATATTCTAATGTTAGAAATAAAAGGTGTTTCTTATTTTTAAATGTGTTTTATAACTCATTCTTTTGAGTGACACAGTCTGTGATTTATCATGCCACAATTTTTAATTTCAGAGGTTTCAAAGATTACAGCTTATTGCCTAATATTCACCAAACTATGCCAGCTTCTTAGATAACAGACTTTGCCATGTAACTAAATTCAAACCTGTATGCCCAGAGTGGGTGGATATACATGACAGCCAACTATGACTCCTTCTGCCTGTTCTTAAGAACAATATGATAAAGAGAATGTGATTAATTTTTCAGCCTGAATGGCTATCATTAGCAAAAGCATGGAATCAGAATTATTAATAATTTTCAGTAAAATGGTGCTAGAATGCAGCAGTGAGATGCCAGGAAAAGCATATGACACGAAGCAGAAAGTTAATATGATGAATTGGAGCTGATTAGTAGCATAAGGAATATTCTAGCAGTGTTACTAAAAGGGCCCAAAATGAATGATTCTGGTATAAAGTGTTTAAGTGCCTTCAAGCAGGATTCACTGTCAGATATAACTGGTTTCTGAGGGAAGGATGCTTAAGTGGGAATGTTTATGATAGAGACTGTGTTTACTCAGACTTTCTCCTAAACATATCCCCAAGGGATATCGGTATATATGTGATTTTTCAGTTCACACGTATTTATCTCTCGAGAGAGGAAACTAACCATGCTAAGAAAAGGCATTCCAGGAAAAGAAGTAATATAATGAATTGAAAACTTCAAGGAATCAAAGTGTGTCTGGAGGTAGGAACACAGGAGAAATCCAATATGGAAAGAATGGATAAATGAGCATTTACAAATGAGATACGGTATACACACATGCATAAAGAAGTTGTGTTTCTGTATTATTTAAAGTCATAAAATACATATACATATAGGCATAATAACTGAGATCAAAAACATCATTTTTGAATAGAATAAATAAACAGATAACATTACAGCACAACACTGACACATCTTTGCAGAATAAGAATATGTAAGTTTAATCATAAATGTTAGAAGGTATAAAATAGTATTAGAATTATGGATGAAATTTAACTTCGAAAAAAAATAAGCTTCTATACGGCAAAGGACATTGTCAACAGAACAAAATGATAGTCTCCAGATTGGGAAAAGATCTTTACCAACCCTACATCTGACAATGGGACAATATATCTAAAATATATAAAGAATTCCAGAAATTAAACACCACCAAACCAAATTATCCAATTAAAAAACAGGGTATAGAGCTAAACATAGAGTTCTCAATAGAGGAATATAGAATGGGCTAGATGCACTTAGAGAAATGTTCAATATCCTCAGTTGTCAGGGAAATGCAAAAAAAAATGACTATGGGATTCCATTTAATTGCTATCAGAATGGCTAAGATAAAAAAAAAAAGCTCAGGTGACAGCACATGCTGGAAAGATGTAGAGAAAGAGGAACACTCCTCTATTGATGGTGGGAGTGCATACTTGTATAACCACTTTGGAAATCAATCTGGCACTTTCTCAGAAAATTGTGAATAATGCTACCTCAAGACTCAGCTATACCACTCCTGGGCATATAACTGAAAGATGCTCCACCACACAAGGACACCTGCTCAACTATGGTCATAGCAGCTGTATTTGTAATAGCCAGAAACTGGAAACCACTTAGGTGTCCCTCAACTAAAGAATGGATAAAGGAACAATGGTCCATTTAAACAACAGAATAATACTCAGCCAAATTTAAAATCTTGAAATTTGAAGGCAAATGGATGAAACTAGAAAAGATCATCCTGAATGAGGTAACCCAGACACAGAATTACATGATTGGTATATACTCACTAATAAGTGGATATTAGCCAAATATAGATGTCCCCTGAGAGACTCCACCCAGAGGGGCATTGGGGCAAATGCTGGGACTCCTAGTCTGATTTGGGGCAGAGTCATGAGAATCAAATGGAAGAGTAAGAAATGGAAATACCCAGAGGGTTCAGGGGTTCAGGGTCTCCCACTAGGAGACCAGCAAGACCAGTGGATCTGGACCCATGGGTGCCTGTACAAATTGAGGCACTAACCAAGGACAATGCATGCAAAGAACCTAGACCCATTGTTCAGATTTATCAGATGACAACTCATTCTCCAAGGTTGACCGGTAGAGGTGCAGGGACTGTCTCTGACGTGAATTTTGGTGCCCAGAATTTTAACACTTCCCCTTGATGAGGAGGCTTTGTTAGTATACAGAGGAAGGAGAATGTAGGATATCTGGCTGAGATAGGATAGTCTGTGGTTAAATGGTTGGTGAGTAGCCCCCTCTCCATCAGAGGTATAGGGGAGAGGAATAGGGCAGAATAAGGATGGAGGGTGGAAATGGGAAGATAGAATTGCGGGAATAATAATCAATCAGAATGTAATCTGAATAGATTATAATAAAAAATGAGTAAAACAGTAAATGACATAAATTTATGGAAATAATACTCTGACAGCATCTGGCATGTTGCACAATTTTATCCTTATAAACAAAAGTATCAATATCCCAAAGCATCTTGAATGTTAAAAGAAATGACAACATTGCAGCAAATCAGAATGCCCAGATTCATTCAACTAGAAAAAATTAAAGGCCCATGAATAAAACTAGGTACATGGTTGACAAGGCTACATCTTTAGCCCAAGACACTCAGAGAGGAGTTGGCCTCAGGGAGTTCCTATTAGGTGAATGAGACTCCAGGAGATGAAGGTACTAAAAAAAATATTTACTTTGTCTTCGTTCTCATTTGCTGCCTACAAATTTGTTTAAATTATCTTCTATTTTCCATCTTCAGGTCAATTCTGCCATGCATATTAAGAGATGAGAACATGTACATCTTAGCCTGAAGCTCATCCTCTGCAAAGTCTGGACGAGTTGTCAAACTGGCAAAGTGCATGATCCAGGAGGCTACTATAAGCAGTGATGTAGCTATGATGTTTCTCTGGAACACATGTATAGTTTGTGTACAACTTCACTGGTTTTTCTAAGTTATCTTAAAACACAGACTTTAATGAGGAAAATTTTATTATAAGAATTCTCAGTATAGATATAAATCTTTATTTTTATTAGTTCTTCACAAATTTCATAGAGTGTATTTTAATCATAATCATTCCCCTGTTCAAGTCCTCAACATCCACCTTCTCAGCCTACCCAAATATCCTGTTTGTTCTTTTCTACTTGTTGTTTGCTTTATTTTTCTGATCATGTCTGCTTTTTGCTACACAAACATGCTTGGATGTATGGTAATCACTGGAGAGATTTCCACTCTTAAAAGAAAACTGACACACCCCTTCCTAGAACCAATCAACTGACAAAAGCTCCTTAGTTAGACCTGTGACTTCATGACTACACCTCATCTCCGTGCTAGCATTTTGTCTTGTTTGAATTTACATAGGTCTTGTGAATTCTGTCTAAGTTGCTGTGACCCAAGTTAAAGAATTATAGAGAAATTAAGCCTTTGCTCAGCTGGAAGTTTCAGCCCTGCTGACTGGCTTTCACTGTACTGAAAGGTGTTATATATACTACCAGAGGAGAAACAGAATCATCAATCTCATTCCAGTTATGACTGCTAGGATATACAGTGATTGCTTGTCTGGCAAGACACACACAATGGTTTAATAGTCTCATGAATATTATGGGAGTAACTAATTATTTCATATTATATTTAAGGCCTGCTCCACAAGTTAAAACTTGTATTTGGCACCATTATGAAGACCAAGGATCTGTGGCTCCTTATGTCTTAGTTTCTAAGGAAAACCTACTAGCATTATTCTTCTAAACATACAATATTACATCAGCTATCAATGTCATTATATCCATAGATTGGTATATCTCTCCTCCTTTATCAGAAGGCTTCTCTTTGTAGGAAATGATGATTGATACAGAGAATCAAAATACTGAAGAAATATGAGCGCATATTAGTATAATCCCCAGCTGAATGATCTATCCAAAGACAGCTCATGTTTGGAGAGTGTAGGTAACAGTGGAGTGTCTGCATGATACATCTTGTCCCTGCACTCCTATTTTGCAGAAACTTTGCTCCAAGAGGAGCTTTGGGACTACATCTCTGTCCCAAAGTGCTGAGGTCAATTGACAATAGTGACCTCTGAAGCTCTATGCTCAAGAAATCTTTCATCCCTTCTGTTTTTAATCTTTGTTGTCTTGTCTCTGTGATTGAACAAAGAGTGCTTGGACCCAGACACTTAGCAGAACATTAGAGAAGTTGTCATGCAAGCTTCAATTCAAGGCCGTGGATTTGCTCTTCAGCTCAATAAAACAATGTCACTGGAATATGCACTGTAGATTACCAGTGAAATAATCTTGAACAAGAAAAGCTGATTCTCAAATTCAACTATTGCATCAAAGCTATACATAAAACAAATGAACTAGGGAATTTCCAAAATAAGGTTATGTAAACCTACAAGTAACTGTACATTTAAAATATTTTTTAAAGAAAGAAGAAAAAAAACAAAAACAAAAAGGACTGGAGAGTCACACTAGTTTTTTTTTAATCAGAAAACTCAAAATACTTTTAAGGCATTTTCTTGTAATATACTACTATAATTGAAATCTAGACAAAAATAAAATATAAATAATAGCATATGTAGATAAAATCTACAGTAATAAAATGATTTTGAGGCCAAAGGATGACAGAATTAGCAATGTTATATGGACTATTTTGGGAACAACCAGCTGCCAAATATAATTAGTCTGTCTTTGTGTTTAATAAAGTAGTATTGAAACACCCTATGCTGATCAATTTATGATTGCCTTCTTTGCCTTAAAAAGACAAAGTCATGCCATTTGAACATAGCTGGTTCAGATTATGAAAGGGTAAATATTTACCGCCTGTCTTTTTGTAGAAAAAAAAAAGTTTGCTAACACTTCAATCAGCATTTTTTAATGAAAGCAATACTAAATTGAGCACAGGAGCGTATGGCTGAAGTATTTTCAGTGTATTCACATAGATGATGTGTTCTGAGACGAGATCTCTATTCCAGGAACCCCAATCTCTGCATCCTGCTAACACCTCAGATCCTGTGGACCTGCTGCCTTCACTGAAGCAGCTGAGGCTTGCTAACAGTATCACAGCCAGAGGCACATGAGGCCCCATGTACTTGTGCAAAGAGAAGCAAACATAGTTTCTCTTTAGTGTATAAGGTGAATAGGACATACTGCTTTCATTCACATTTCATTGCCAAGAATTTCACTGTCACTAGACCTGCTGCAAAAGAAAAAAAATCAATCTGCTACTTATAGACCATGTTAAAATGCAGAGCACTGCTTCATTCATTAGCAAAAGTACACATATTTATGTGGGAAACTATCTATCACTACTGCAAATACATTCAGCACTGTAGAACAAACGCCTAAACTAGTAGAAAATATAGAGGTAAACAAAAAGGGACATGAGTGGGAAGGAGACAGGATAAAAACTAAAAAGGCAGAAAAATGATGGTAGAGGGGAAACAGAAACTTTATGACCATTTGTGTAAACAAGACCCAGGTGTCTCTGCGGCAGTTAGACTTTCTCCGCAGGAGCATGCACCAGCCTGTGGTACCTTCAATTGAGTGTGCAATGTTAAAAGTCAAGGGGCTCAGATGGTGTTTTGCTTTCCTGTCGTGTGGCACATGGAAGCTTTCTCATAGAGAAACTCCTCCCCTCTGTGCAATTGCTTATCTCTAAGGGGAAACTTTAAAAACCTGTGTGCACATGCTGTGTTGTGTCCCATTTAAGTAATTATCTTCCTAAGTTCTTGTTTCTTGTGCCATTAAAAAAAAAACATTACTTCCTTAACTATGTCTGTTTTACTGCTTAAGTATAGTACTGTCCTGTTGTGAAACTAAACAAATGCTGAATTAAAGAAAAAAAGTCTTTCCTTAGAAATAACTATACTACACATCCATCCTGAGAAGGAGAAATTAAAGAACTCAAAAGAAGCAAAATTGTAAACTTCTAATATGATCATAAAAATACAGCTAGGTATACAGGAGAGATAAAAAATAGAACGTTGTGAGAAAAGAGTAACCGCATCCTGCATAAGCAGAAGACAGGAAAGGTCACATGGCTGTTAGTTTAACATGTGATGCTTGTCCTAAAGTCAAGGAAATGTACTTAATGACCAGATGACAACATTGGAGGAAAAAAAAAAACACAAGAGAAAGCTAATGCTAGAAAAAGTACCACATTTAATATTTTTCATGTTTTGCTATTTAAAATAATTACATCATATCCCCAATTCCCTTTCCTCCTTCCAATACCTCCCCTTGTATTCTTTTAAATATATGGTGTCTTTTTCTTTAATTGTCAAATATGGGTGTCTAAACAAAACTTGAACAATGATAACATGAATGGACACACAAACACACAAAGAAGAAAGCAGGAGGGATCCAAACCTGCACAAAGATCCACATGCAACCCTGAACTGCTGAAGGCAGGAGAAGTGGTCTACTCCAGAGAAGAGGCCTGCAGTTCCTTACAATACTACATTCTGTCTGAGAGTAGTTCATTCTGCCTTTGAACATACAAACCCCGTGCCCTGGCCTCCAGAGTGCTGAGATGACAAGATTGTAAGCTGGAATTAAGTATAAACAGACCATTTTCTGAGTTGTATGTTGATAAGCAACAATATTAATTTGGATTTAAATATTAAACCATTACCCAGAATTCCCACTTTTGATGAAAGCATTAAGATCAGAAGTTTGAAAAGAGGTGCACAATGTTGCAGCATTATCTAGGTAGACAAAACTGGAAAGAGTTGATGTTCTTGCTAAATTTATGTCAATTTGACACTAGGTATACTCATATGAAAAAACCCTCAATTGATAAACTATTACCATGAGACCAGGTTGCAGGCAAGCCTGTAGGACATGTTCTTAATGATTGATGTAGGAGTGTCTAGTCTATTGTTGGTAGTGCAACTCCTGGATTAGTGCTTCTGGGTTCTATAAAGAAGCATGCTACACAAGTCATGAAGAGTAAGCCAACAATTAGCACTTTCCAGAACCTCTGCAATCCGCTCCTATCTCCAGGTTTCTGTCCTGCTTGAGTTTCTGCCTAGGCTTTTGCCTTTTCATAATGGATGGTGATGTAAGATACATGAGCCAAATAAACCCCTCCTTCCAACTTGTTTTTGAAACAAAATTTTATTTATTCATCTCTCATGTAATACATGCTGACTGTAGCTTACTGCCTTTCCACTTCTCCCACTTCCCTTCCATGTTTCTCTCCCCTAGATCCACTAAACTTCCCAATCTCCCCAAGAATAAAGCAAGTCTCCCAGAGATACCAACAAAAACAGTACAAGAAGGTATAAGACCAATCAGAATCCTTTACATCAAGGCTGGGAGAAGCAGTCCACTGGGAAGAAAAAGTCTCCCAAACAAGGAAAAAAGTGAAAGACACTCTCCACTCTGACTGTCAGCAATCCGTCAACAAAAACACTGTGCCAAGAACCATAACATAGTGGGTCTGAAGAGATCGCTTAGTTGTTAAGAGCACTGTCTACTTTTCCAAAGGACCAGGGTTCAGTTTGCAACTCTCATATCACAGCTGTCAGTAACTCCAGTTTTAGGAGATCTGGCATCCTCACCCAGACATACATGCAGTCAAACCAATTGTACACATACAGGTAAAAAGAGTTTAAGGAAAATGAGGGAACATTGGATCTGAGGAAGTTGGAGGGAAGTTTGGAGGAGGGGAAGGAGCACAGCCTGTAATCAAGATGTATTGTATGAGAGAATTGATTTTAAAAATTAAATTAAATTAATATTGAAAAGGCCTAGAGTGTTGACAGATAAGGCATTCGCCTCCCAAATTTCTTTTGATCATGGTGTTTCATCTCAGAGATAGTAACCCTAAGCAATATAGTTGAATATTATTTAAAACATTTAATAACCCCCCCCATGCCCGAAGCAATGAGCAAAAAGACATCTTGATGGTGGTGCTGCCATTATATCTGTCAGAAGCAGACCAGTTGGCAGTCCTTTATTCATCCTCACTTGATAGCTGGCTTGATGGTCAAACCTGTTTTAGGCCTAGGATGCATAAAAATCAAATCAAAATCCCTTGGTTTTCAGCAAGAGGTGAGGAAGACAGAGACCTGACTTCCACCATGCCATGCCAGGCTGTGGAAGACATCCACAGACCTGCCCTTAGCCTCATGGCACAGGTGGGACATAGATACACAGACCCTACCTACCTACCACAAGGCAGTGAGGGAAGAGGAAGACAGAGAACTGCAGACCTCCATGCCACGCACAGACATGACATCTGGTACACAGCCTAGATGGGACATAGACACCTTCTTGCTACCATGCCATGCAAGGCCGACTGAGGAAGTCACTCAGAGGCCCACCAACAGCATAGGCAGCTTGCAGCTGGAGTCATCACAGTGTGCAAGTACGGGGTGGACAGACAGGAGAAAAAAGATATTGCACCTTGAGCTTTATGAAGAGAGATGTAAATGCAGGCTCTAGGGTGGAGAGCCTGTTGTGAGGGATCAGCCACGCCACCTGGGACCATGGTTAAGTCTCACCCTGAGCTTAGGTCCATTAAAGAACACAGGGAAGACCTTGATGGGGTAGGTGACAGGAACCACCTGATGTCTGGCCCTGCTCCTCACTGGTTGCAAGCACCCTGAAGATCTGGCCTCATCTCTCACAGGTAGCAGAACTGGGAGAGAGAGCCCTATACATCACTCAGGCAGCACAGTGGAGCTGGCACTGAGGGTAGGGGTCGGGGTGAATGAGACCTAAGAGTATGCATGTGGAATAGTTCACTCTGGCAGTCAGGATAGTGGCCCGCAGACTGAAGAATGCAGGAGAGCTATCCCTGCTCCTGACCAACTGCAGCACTCAGGAAGGCTGCTCCTACACCTGGCCAGCAAGTAGAGCTGGCCCTGGTCAAGAGTGCTTGGTTGAGTTAGCCCTTAGGGTAAAAATGAGGGAGAGTTATCACTGTCATTCATCTGCTGTGAGGTGGCATCAGCATTGGGGTGATGCCCTCTGCCATTTATCCCTCACCACCAGTGGTAGTCAAGAAAACAGGAAATGGGATCACAAAAGCAGGTAAGCTGGCCTTGCACCTTGCCAGCTATAGCATTTGAGAGAGTGGACCCTGCACCTTGCCAGCTATAGCACTTGAGAGAGTGGACCCTGCACCTTGACTGGGCAACACAGTAGAAATGACCCTGATAGAGGGAGCACAGGTAAGCCAGACCCAAGGACCAGAGCAGAAGAGGGCTGGCCATACCACTCATCTGCTGTGAGGTGCCCTGGATGCAGGCGTGTTGCCCTTCCCTCTCCCCCATTACCACCTGCAGTAGTCTGGACAGTTGGCCTGAGGGAATGAGAACAAGAGAGCTGACCTGGCCTCTTGCCAGTGGTGGCATTGGGTGAGCTAGCCAGACTAGGGCTGGAAAGCAGTGCTGGTGTGAATAAGGGAGACCAACATGCTGACCAGCTTAGGCACTACCCATTCCCAAATACTGAGCCTCGAGTTGGCCCACCTTGAAAGATATAATATCTTCAAACAATAGAGACACATGAAATGGTCAGTCTTGCTGCAGGGTCTCCATAACACAAGGCAACAACAGGAGGAGGCCTTGTGAGGATTCAATATTTATGGTGTCTCAGAAGCAAGAGATCTTACACCAGACCAATGACATATTGCATTGAACATTTACAAGTGATGATGTGTGGACAGTGGGATATATTGTGAGACACACTGTCACATACAACAATATTTCCACACTGAGATTTTTTTCTATAATGTGTGTGTGTGTGTGTGTGTGTGTGTGTGTGTGTGTGTGTGTGTGTAACATTGGAGCAGGAGATTGCAAGGGTGACTATGTTGGAACAAGAGAGATGAATGGGACTGGGACACATAACATAAAATTCACAAAGAATCAATAAAATGTTTTAAAACATTTTAAGAAACTAAAATTTTATGTTAAATAATATTAAATGACATATATGTATCCATAAAAAGTAATTAATTAAACCTGTATCTTAAAGATTAGGAAACACTTAGGTCAAAAAAAGAGAAATAACTCTAAAATAAATTTCTATATTCTACCTCAGATTTTCTACCTCAGAGAGTATGGAGAATATTATGAATGCCTACATTCCACTGTGGTTTGAACCTTGATAAAACAGGCAATGGTGTTTGCAGGTTAATCCCAAATAGAGATGGGTAGGTCCTGAGGGCACAGTGAATAGATTTTCTATTATTAAAGGCATGGACTTGAGAATATATATGTGAATGTATTTATATTGGGATAGTTTCTTTCTATGCTCTTTATGTGTTTCCTGTTTTTTCCCCCTGGCTGGGAATTAGGCCAAAAGCCTAACCAGATGCTGACTCCTGGAGTTTTAAAATTCTATATCCAGGTCCATGTCTGTGAATTTCTAGTTATTACAAAATATTGAGCCTTTTGCATCCTGGTACAGCAGCAAAATAAGTGAACTCGGTCAACCAAGATATTACTGGTTTTCTCAAAGTTATAGGTAAATTTAAGAAGGAAGAAAATTTGAGATTATAACTTTATTTATATAAATTTATTAATTTTTAAAAATTCAGTAGAATACATACTTTTATATTTTACAAGGTCTTTGTTTAAAGAGGATATATGTAGATAGACAATAGAAGCAGAAGATATAACGCCTCACAGATTCGTGAGACATGAACTTGAATAGTCAATGCATCTGTCATCACAATGGACATTTCATCATACTGGACCCAGAATGCCATGCTTTCTGTGTCAAAAGCCTTTACTAATATCTTCACACCTCATCTCTTTCTTTATTTTTTCTCTCATTGGTTGCTTTTTTCAGTGTCTTTTGATAGTTTATTCCTTTTTACCTTAATGTACTAATTTGGAAAATCCAAGAGACCAAACATGATTCTATATCTTTGTGTGTATAGCATGAACTTATTGATCTCATCTGGCCTCTACTTACTACACTTTTTAAATCTAGAGTTGATTTTAATAGTTATGATGTCTGTCATTATGGCAAGGCTTGTACATTGCCCTGTCTTTAGTGATATTTACAAAAAAATAATTTATTAGTGGTATATAAGTGTGCAAATCTATATTTGTATGTTAGTGTATGTATCATAAGCAATACTATGCTCACCTTACTGCCATAGGATAGACAATAAAATCCAAAATACGAAGCATAAGAAAACCTCCTTTTAGGCAGGTCTAGTGCCAAGAAAACAAGTATAGACTATTGATGCTGCACTTGTTTGCCTACCAGGGGTTGAAGGTAAATCCCATTGCTGAAGTCATCATATATTTTGAACACTGCACTTGGATGATTCCAGCTGGATTTAACCTAAAACCAACCTTTCTATGGTCTAGTTCTTAGTGTACCACAGAGTGGTAGGAAAGCTGCCAGAGGAGGTAAGCAATAAATAGCCCTATTAATCTGGGATGCCTGCCAACCACAATAACCAGAATGATAAGATATTCCCTACTGAGAACTAATGACTTTTGAGAGAGGTAGAGTTAGCCTCTTCCAGAGATAACATCTCAGAATTGGTTGTCTAATACAAAGTGGTCAGACACTTGAAATGTTACAGAAGCAAACAACAGAAGTGTGCTGTTGTATTTTGACAGACTGAGCTCCCATACATTCTTTGATATCTGCCCTCTCATTCTCTCTCACATTGCTTTACACAATGTGTCCTACTAGCTTCTAAGCACATTTGGGAATGAACCAAGTGAATTACCACCTTGAAAACTTTCCTGGGGATGCTCTTGCTACTTATAGCTCTCTGGCAATGTTCCAGATCTCCTTGTACCCTGGGAAGGTCTTATTTTCTCCTGACAGCTACCCTTAGCACACCATTTAATGTTTTATTCTTTCTGCCTGTGCTATTGGCAGAATTGTAAACTAGCTCTCGCTGTTCTCCTTATTAATTTTTTACAACAGAGTTTAAAATCTCATAGATGTTTCTTTATTTATTATATTTATTTCTGATTATTTATAGCACATGACTTGGAGTATAATTTTTCATAACATATATTAGTTTAGTTCTATGTTATATCCCTAGTCTGTAGATCAGTACCTGATACATACTACAAACCAGAATATTTTAGATAAGTGGGTAGATTGGTAGAATTAAGGATGGATTGATTAAAAGGACATAGAAAATATTAGGAAATGTTTGGATGCAATCATGAATAGATTCAAGCCATATGCAAATGAAAAGATTATGAAAAGATACATTGTTTTCATAATGCATTCATAAGCTGGTAGTACTAATAAAATTTACAAAAACCAAAAGAACTATTTTTCAAAATGGAGTTTGAGTACTTTTTGAGTCAAAGGTATGAAGATGATGCTCTGAAAATAATTTTACCCAAATCTAAAAGTATAATTTTCCCTCATTTTTAAACAATATATTTATGTCTGTACACTAGACAGCATTCTTCCAGACTTCCTATAGAAAGCACAGTATTATCAAAAATGATTTGGAATGTATGCCTTAAACCACACCCTTCTCCAAATTTTTGAGAAGAAAATTGCATACTGAACTTTTCATAAGAATAGCATAACCAAGATGAAATATTTTAAGTTATTCCTATTATGCTTCATAGTTTATCTGATGATTTTGTTAAGTGGAGTATGTTATTCTCAATAATGATAGCATGTAGTGACAATGAACAGATTGTTGTCTTAGAATATAATGAACTGTAGGAATAATGCAGTAGAAATGATCTCACATCTGATTAAACTCACATTGTACTTAGTTTATGAGTAGTACCTACAAAAACAATGAATGTATGATTTCATGTAGAGTAAGCCATCAAGTGATATAACCACACAATCTCTATCCATCAATTTCAAATTCAAAAACTAGTGTATTCAATTTGTCCACATCATTATTTCTATTAGCTCATTTATTCTGGAAAAAACCTGTCCTACAAGAAACGCAGCAGAAGCCTCTTGAGTAATGTGTTACATTTGACTTTGCTCAGAGGACACTCCAGAACAAACAGCTTTGCAATCAGTTCTCTGTTTTTCTTTTTTTCTCTTATTTTCTTTTTGGTTTTTAAGACAGGTTTTCTCTGTGTAGCCTTGGCTGTCCTGGACTCACTTTGTTGACCAGGCTGTCCTCAAACTCACAGTGATCCACCTGCCTCTGCCTCCTGAGTGCTGGGATTAAAGGCATGCACCAACATGCCAGGCTTGTTTTTCTTAACTTACCAACAGCCACTCAAATATCAGCCTATTGGCAAATAAGCTGAATTATACCTGTTTTAAAATTTTATTCCAGTGCTTGTTCAGAATTTACCTGTGCATATCAATGTTTATTCCTTGTCTGACCAGGCCACAGGGGAAAAGGGTGTACTCAGTCCTGTTGTGACTTGATGAGGTGGGCTGGTTGTGAAGAGGGGGCTCTCCTTTTCTGAGGAATAGGGGAGGCAGGAGAGGGGAAGAAGGGAAGAGGGAGGGAGTGTGGGAGTGAGGGTGGATACAACTTGATGTAAAGTGAATAAATACATTAATTAATTAAAGAGAAATAATCTTTAAACACATGAAAGAAGAAAGAGGGAACATTGGGACACCATAAAAAGAGAAGACAGAAGTTTCATTTGCATTCATTTGCATGGTTGCTACTGCATTGGAAGCATCCTTATTGATACACTCAGAAACCAACTGTGATGGACTTACCAACTTTTACTGCTTGGTCTGAAATCAACACATCTGGAAGAACAAAACAAAAAGTTACATCTGCTCAAAAAACTTAGGATAGGATCTTAAACCAGACAAAAATTCAACAAAAAAAGAGGACATATGAAAAGATAGTGCTACCTACTTGATTCTTTATGTCCTTGGCTTGAAATATCTTTTCCTCCATCTATTCACTCAAGAGTAGAACCTAGTCTTAAAGGTATCATAGATTTCTTATAGTCAGCAAACATTTTTATTTCTTTTAAACATTTTTACTAATTTTAAATTAAAAAATTTAAGATTATTAAGATTAAACAATTGATTAATGATGGATGAATCAAAGAAGAAATCAAGAAATAAATAAAATTATCAGGATGCCACAAAATTGAAAACACAACAAAATCTTTGTGATACATTAAAATTAGTACTAAAAAGAACCTTTAGCGCCCTAAGTGCATACAATTAAAAAGAGAACCAACTCAGTGATGAAACACAGGAATTGAAAAATCAAGTGTAAACAAACCCCAAATACAGAACATAAGAGGAAATAATAAAAATCAGAGCAGAATTTAGCGAAATAGAAACAAAGGGAACAATTAAAAGAATCAATGAAACTAAGAATCCTTTGTTAAAATAAAAAGATTAGCAGACCTTTCACATAGTGACTACTAAAAAAAAAAAAAAAAAAAAAAAAGAATGGGGCCCTTTGCCCTTTTCCATCTACTATGCTGCTTTCTTCAGTCTTGGTATGAATGTGTGTGTCTATTGCATCTTGTTAGGCCATGTTTTGTTTATAATCCTGGGAGGCCTGTTCTTTCAGAAGAGAAAAGGAAGGGCAGGGAAACTGGGGGAGGGGAGATTTGGAGAGAACAGGGAGCAGTGAAACGAGGAGAAATTGTAGTTGGAATGTATTGTATGAGAGAAGAATAAATGTTTAAAAATATTTTTATTTTAATACACATGTATAAAACAAACTACATACAGCAAGAAGAACCATGTGACAATCATGAGAATAATTAGTTCTATACACGATACATTCATAGTGAATTGGACATCTGCATTCGTCCCGTTTGAAGAAGTGTCTTTCCTGTCTTGTTGGGTCTAAATTGCTGAATGAGATTCAATATCTATCCTATTTCAACTCTAATAGCTTAACTTCTTTATTTTGATATAAAATGATCTTGTCCCCTAACCAACTAAACTTGGTTGTAAAACTATACTATCTTGTCTTCAATGCCCCTCAGAGACTTGAGAAGGAATAAAACTTAAATTCCTGAGTGAACCAGCAGTATGGGTTAGCAGCTTCCAAAATGTACAAATTGACTTAAGACAGTTTACTGCCTGACTAGTCACTCAATATACTTTATAACATTGAAGCCTCATCTTCAGCTTTCAGGCCTAATATATCTGCCAGACTTGTTCACAGGGCAGGAACTATTGAGGACTTGCTTACTCTGACTTGGCAGAGTGTGGCCATCGACTCTGCCTGCATCTAAGTTGCCCAATTTTAGGCAGATTCTGTTTGTGGCAGGAATGAGGACATTTTGCCCAGTGGCTGGTTTGCCACCTTTGAAACCATGTCCATAAGAAGGCTCTTTGATGCTCATCCTCTTCTTTGAGGTCAGCTGGGTGTTGTCAGGAATTAACTTGTCTTGTTGAAGAAATTTAGGATTGTAAGAACAACTTTAAATGCCATATTCTGTGTGTCCCTGAGGCTTTTGAAGACCTTATTCAACTCTTTTACCACATATATCGATAGAGTCATATCTATCTGTTAGACTGAGGATATATATTCTTGTGTTGAAATCTGCCAAGTATTTGACATGCCCATGTTTTGTATCAATATAATAAATTCTATAGCAATGTCTTAGACAGAGCCTTCATTATAAGTAACAATTAAAGCCTTGAGTTAAGGAGAAGGTTCAATCATGCAGCTTTTGTTCTATTCTCCCTCTATGTTCCTAAATCTCCTTTTCTTTCTTTTCAGCTCCCATCCCCTCGTCTATGTATGCAAGATAAAGACAAAGAGAGACAGTCCTGCGTTTCCTCTAATTTTTTTCTCTGTATATGACCAATAATGACTTATGATCACCTCCCAATTTGAATAAGCATTTGTAGATAAAGTGAACAAACAGCAACCTATACACTCCACCCCACCCCCCCTTAGAGGGAACGGGACATCATTCTCTTAATGTTTCTTCAGGTTGAGTTGGGGCAAATAATACCATGGAATGGGCCCCCCAAAATTGGAGAGAATGGTTAAGCCCTCTAGTGATTGCATTTGTGGTTCAGTTTCTAAATGTTGAGAGATTCCAGGCTCAGTAGGAGATTGAAATGGTGGTCCAAATTGGATCAGAAGTTTTCTACAATGTTGTCTGGGACACTGTCCAATCTGATGGGTAAAGGCAACAGAATCATCCAGGCCTGGAACTAGGAGGATGCAGGATGTCAGTGTCCATCACGCTGGGAGGAATGATTCCTGTCAGGTCTGATCCAGCTGGTTATTTTGTTCTTAAAACATAATTTCTCACAAGCATTATATAATTCTAACATTATAATTGTATGAGGTGTGCGGGATGCACAGAACAATTAAAGCTAGTTTTCTAGACATTGTATGGGTTGACGTAAGGCATTTGCAAATCTTCCTTCATGCCTTACTAGTAGTGGCATCTAGTACTAAGTCACAGAGACTCTGTGGTCAACATGAGGCTTCTCTATGCATTTACATTCATATCTCTGCCAGTCTCAGAACTATTCCCTTGTAGTGGTATTAGGAATATAAATTACCTGCTTGTTCTGTAGTTGAGTTCTTTACATATCAATTGTAGTTCCCTCTCTCATCCCCTCCTGGTCCCACTCACTCCCTCATCTACTCCTGATCCCATCCCTTCTCTCATCTCCTTTCCCTCCCTCCCCTAGTCCTTAGATGGGGGAGCTCTCCTCCTCTAACATCTGACCTTAGTTTATCTAGTATCCCCTGTAATACATATGACCTCTTCCTCTGTGCCCTGAAAGGGCCACCCTACACTCTCGGGACTCTGTCCACTGTCCAGCTTTAAGTCTCTGTAGAACTCATT
This sequence comes from Acomys percivali, assembly GCA_907169655.1. Lineage (NCBI taxonomy): Eukaryota > Metazoa > Chordata > Mammalia > Rodentia > Muridae > Acomys > Acomys percivali. Next base: position 139,137,417 of record OU015744.1, read on the forward strand.
TGGCACAGGAGATAAATTCCTGAACAAAACACCAACAGCTCAGGCTCTAAGATCAACAATTAATAAATGGGACCTTATGAGGCTGAGAAGCTTCTACAAGGCAGGAGACACTGTCAGCAGGACAAAGCGACAGCCCACAGATTGGGAAAAAAAATCTTTACCAAGCCTATATCTGACAAAGGGCTGATATCTAAAATATATAAAGAACTCAAGAACTTAAGCACCACAAAGCAAAATAACCCAGTTAAAAAATGGGGTACAGAACTAAACAGAGAATTCTCAACAGAAGACTATCCAATGGCTGAGAAACACTTAAAGAAATGCTCAATATCCCTACTAATCAAGGAATTGCAAATCAAAACGGCCTTGAGAGTCCATCTTACACAGATTAGCGGAGATCTATAACTTGAATGACAACACATGTTGATGAGGATGTGGTGAAAGGAGAACACTTCTCCACTGCTGGTGGGAGTGCAAACTTGTTCAACCACTCTGAAAAGAAATATGACATTTTCTCAGAAAATTGGGAATAGCTCTACCCCAAGACCCAGCTATACCACTCCTGGGCCTATACCTGAACGATGCCCCACCATACAACAAAGACACTTGTGCAACTATGTTCATAGCAACCTTATTTGTAATATCCAGAACCTGGAAATAAAAAAGATGTCACTAAATTGAAGAATGGATAAAAACTGTGGTACAGCTACACAATGAAATACTATTCAGCTATTAAGAACAAGGAAATCTTGAGTTTTTCTGGCAAATGGATGGAATTAGAAATGATCATCTTAAGCAAGATAACCCAGACCCAAAAAGACATGCATTGTATATACTCACTCATAGGTGAATTTTAACCAAACATAGACATCCTATGAAGGACTCTATCCATCATGGTATAGGGACAGAATAAATTTTCTTTTTAAAAAGAAAAATACTTCAAAGGAAAAAGAATGAAAAAGGAAAGAAATGAATGAGGAGACAAAAATTAACAAAATCAGAGAACAGACATTTATTTATTTACACCAATAAACTCAGAACATTATAAAGGAAAGCTTTAAAAACATATACTCTATTAATTTGGAATCATAAAGTTTTATATTCATCTTGATTACCAATATGTTATCAAGAAGGGATCAACAACTTGAATAATCCCATAAAAACAAAGAGATAAAGACAGCAATAAAAGGCCTTGGACTAGTTTTTTTCTCAGGTCCAGGTAAATTTATAGGAGCATTCTATCATACTTACAATGAAGAACTGCAACCTCTTAAGTTACTGAAAACAATATGTAAGAAGAAGGAGGACTTATGAACTCCTATGAAGTTAGAATTGCTGGAGTTAAAAAAAAAAAAGATAAAGAAAGAAAACCTGCAAACTACAGGATAGTCACTATTCTTCAAAAACATTGATTTAAAACTTTCACTCAAATATATATAAACCAAACACATTCATTATCAAAGATGTTTATCATAATAAATCTTCCCTTATTCCAGAAATTGAGGGGTGGTTTAACATACGTAAGTAAATAAATGCAATAAGATATATAAATTAACTTAAAGATAAAAATCACAGAGAAGAATGGATAAAGAAACTGTGGTACATATATACTATGGAATACTACTCAGCTATTAAAAACAAGGAATTCCCGAAATTTGTGGACAAATGGATTGAGCTAGAGATGATCACAATGAGTGAGTTAACCCAGAAGCAGAAAGACTCAAATGGTATATACTCACTTATATCTGCATACTAGCCCAATGGGCATGTCCCACGAAAGCCTTCCCTTACCAGGAAACTGGGACAGAGGGGAGGACATCCTACTGGGACTCTAGATGAGAGAACAATGGGAGAATAGCAATGTAGAAGGATCCAGTGGGTCCTAGAAACCTACAAGTAGAACATTATGATAGGCAGATTTGGGTCAAGGGGTCCCGCTCAAACTAAGGCACTAGCCAAGGACAATACAGGCAGTAAAATTTAAACCCCTACCCTGATCTAGCCCGTGGACAGGACAGTCTCCACACTTGAGTGGAGAGAGGGATTTGACTTTCTCATGTACTCTGTTGCCTCACATTTGACTATGTCCCCTGGTGGGGGAGACCTAGTGGCACTCAGAGGAAGGACAGCAGGTCACTGAGAAGAGACTTGATACCCTATGAGCATATACAGAGGGAGGTAATCCCTCTGAGGAACAGTCATAGGGGAGGGGAATAAGGGGAAAATGGGAGGGAGGGGAGAATGGGAGGATACAAGGGATGGGATAACCATTGAGATGTAACAAGAATAAATTAATAAAATAAATAAATAAATAAATAAATAAAATAAAATATACAGAAAAATACTTTTAGAAAAAATCACACAAACATATCAGTATATGCAGAAAAGCCCTTTAGCAAAACCCAATATGTCTTCATGACAATAATCCTCAACATAATAAATGTTAAAATATTTTTCTGACCATAAGACACACTTTTCCCCAAAAATATATGGGGAAATTAGGGTATGCTTTATGGTCCAATTGCTATGCATTGGGCATCAACAAAGATGCCACTTCCATATGTCTTCAGTGTCCCAACTAAGAATTCGGTGTGCTCACAGGAACAGAAAAAGGAGTGAGCAGTATCTCAGAAATCCCTTCTCACACAAAGCTTGGTCTCTACCCTGCTTCCTCTTCCCCCCTACATACACACACACAGACACACACACACACACACACACACCCTGCCTCCCAGCCACCGCTCCTCTCCCCTATCATGCTGATCTGAGTTGAATGCAGATCTTAGCCTGTCTGATAAGCCCCTCTCTGCTTGTCAGCTTGCAGCAGGGAGCAGGGCAATGGGAGTAAAATGTGTAACAATAAGAAAGCTCTAGCTACAGTTTGTCTCTCCTTGACTCCAGTTGGGCCACATTGCCATGCAGAAATCATTACTGGGCATGTGGGAGAAGACAAAATTGTTCTTTTCTGCATATGTGAGAAGACAGATTGAAAAAGTGTGGTCCAAACTGTCCTGGGAGGCTTCTGAAAAAAAAACCTGCTTTATTAGTGCTTGGCCAGTTACAGGCACATATTAGCGAAACAACAAAAAACAGATTTAAAGAGGTGAAGACTCATCTTGCTGTAATTCCTGAGGTGTCTTTCCAGGCAGTTGCAACCTCTCCTTGTTTCAATCAACAAACCATTTAAAGTCTTTGTGAGAGAAGAGTGGAACAAATGGATGGCTGCTGGCAACCATGATCTGACTCCTACAGGACAGATGAAGACGCCCATTGTCACTTAAGTCTGTGAATGGGTTAAAACATCATGGCAGTCAATGAAGGAGGAAATCATTGTACAGTCATTCAAGAAATGTGGCATAAACAATATCTTAGATGGAACTGAAGATAATATCAGAGATGAAGATAAAGAAGAAGTGATTGTCAGAACCTGAGCTTCCAAATTCTGACACTAGTGATGATGAGTTTTGGGCTTTCCAGAAAACTAGAAAAGTGCTTCAGTCTCTAAGTCTTTCCTCCTGTTGAGTTGACACTGTTTAATAATTCTTTATTTTATTATATTTTAATAAATATTTTATTATACTAGTACTACTTTGGTTCAGAATATTTTTTCTTGTTTTCTTTTTCTTTTTTTTATTTATTTTTAATTAATTTATTCTTGTTACATCTCTATGGTTATCCTATCCCTTGTATCCTCCCATTCTCCCCTCCTGCATGCATCTCACAGTCAGGTGTGCCTTATGATCCAAAATTACAGTTATATATGGCAAGCCCATAGTACATATCCTCCACAATAGAGAATAATTGAAACATTCCTACTAAAATCAGAAATGAGTGTAGTTTACTATCCCTGTTTATTTTGAGTACAGCACTTAATGTACTAAAAAGAGAAGCAAATTAAAGATATACAAATATAAAAAGATGTCAGATTATACATATGATATTATATATCGTAATTCTGAAAGAGTGTGTGAGAAAATGTCTTAAAATCAACACTGTCAGCCAAGTGGCATTTTTCAAAATCAATTTACAAAAACCAGTAGCCTTTCTTTTTTTAATTTTTTTATTAATTTATTCATATTACATCTCAATGGTTATCCCATCCCTTGTATCCTCCCATTCCTCCCTTCCTCCCTCCCATACTCCCCTTAATCCCCTCCCCTGTGACTGTGACTAAGGAGGACTTCCTCCCCCTGTATATGCTCATAGGGTATCAATTCTCTTCTTCGTAGCCTGCTATCCTTCCTCTGAGTGCCCCCAGGTCTCCCATTCAGGGGATGTGGTCAAATATGGGGCACCAGAGTTCATGTGAAAGTCAGACCCCACTCTCCACTCAACTGTGGAGAATATTCTGTCCATTGGCTAGATCTGGGTAGAGGTTTGAAGTTTACAATCTGTATTGTCCTTGGCTGGTGCCATAGTTTGAGCGGGACACCTGGGCCCAAATCTGCCTATCATAATGTTCTTCTTGTAGTTTTCTAGGATCCTCTGGATCCTTCAACTTTGCCATTCTCCTATGCTTCTCTCATCTAGAGTCCCAAAAGGATGTCCTCCGCTCTGTCCCAGTTTCCTGGTAAGTGAGGACTTCATGGGACATGCCCCTTCTATGTACCAGAACAAGCATGCTGAGAAAGAGAACATGGAAACAATCTCATTTAAAATACACACACATGCACACACACACACACACACACACACACACACCAAAACAAAATTATAAATAAACATAATCTATTAAATGAAAGACATCTACTAGGAAAATACTAAATTACCAAAGATAGATTAAGTAAGAAAGTGGAAGATACAAAAAAAAATGTACCATGTTCATGAAAAACATGTAGAATTTACATTGAGGAAATGATCATCCAGCCAACATCAACTTACAGATTCAATAGAATTCTAATAACAATCCCCATGTGTTTCTTTGTAAAAACAGAAAAGTAATCCCAACATTCATATGAATGCCCAAAAGACTCAGAATAACCAAAGGAATCCTGAGCAAAGGAAAGAATGATTTGAAAAGTTACTATACTGGATTTCAAGCTATTCTAAAAAACAGCATGGGGGTGGTAGGTGGGAAAAGAAACAGATACCCCCTCCACCACTATCACCAACACCAACACCACCACTACCACCATCACCATCATCAACACCAACACCAACACCAACACCACCACTACCACCAACACCAACAGCAACAACAAAACAGACATGTAAAACATTGGAATAAATTAGAAGACATAAACTTAAGTACATGAAATTATAGCTAATTGATATTTGATATTGTTGCCAAAATATGTATTGAATGATGGAGAGCATTTTAATAAGTGGGGCTAAGAAAGCATGATCTCTTCATACAGAAGAATAAAATCATACTCATGCCTATCACCATTCACAAACTTATTCTGAATATATTAAAGCTCCCAATGTGAAATCATAAATTCTACAACTTCTGGAATAAAACAGGAACTATCTCACACAGAATAGATGCAGAGAATGGCTTTCTGAATAGGACTCATTTGCTCTGTAGTTCAGGAAGTTAATTGACAAATGAGACATCATAAAACATAAAGGATTTTATGTAGTAAAGGAAATAATCAAATGGGAAATAATCTCACAGTGTGAGGAACAACCTTTTGCCAATGATACATATAATAGAATGGTAATATCTAAATATACAAAGAACTAAAAAATAAACACTCCAGTAAACAAATTGCTGAATTAAAAAAAGGGAGGGTATGGTTCTGAACAAACTATTCCTTAAAGACAAAACAAAAATCTCTCAAAAAAAATAGGAAAGAAAGAAGAAAATAAAAGAAAACATCTTAAAATATATTCAGTATCCTCAGCAAGAAAGCAAGTGCATATTAAAACTACTTTGAAATTTCATTTTACCACAGATGGCTAAAATCAAATAAACAACCGACTACAAATGCCAGTGTATCTATGGAAAAAAGGAAACCATCATTCACTGTTTGCGGTATTGCAAAGTGCTGCAACCATTATGTGAATCAATGTAGAAATTTCTCAAAAAGCTAAATGAATTCCTTCCATATGATCTAGCTACACCACTCCTTAGCACATGCATACAGAAGTCAAATGACTCACCCTTCTACACTGCAGATACTTGCTCAGCCATATTCCTTGCAACTCTATTTTAAAGATCTGGGAAATGCAAATAACCTAAATATTTCTGTTTGCTGCATGGATTAAAGAGAAAAAGGTTACACAATGGATTTCTACTCAGTTTTCCTGAAAAATTCAGCACAAAGTAAAGAGTTGTCTGCGTACTTTGTGTCTTTCTTTTCTTTTCTTTTCCTCCCTATGAGGTTTCATATTTCTAAATTAAAATAATTTCAAAATACAAATGTTTCCATAACAAACAAACAAAAAAAGAAAATTCCAAGTTAATGTATAGAACTAGAGAATATTATACAGCATGAAGTAAACCAAACCCTGAAATAGAAACACCACATTTTGATTCTTATTTGGGTATTCATGTATAAGACAACAATTATTAAAGAATAACCGGTCATGTAAGGAGAGGGGAAAACAGGAATCACTGGCAAGAAATGTCTGGAGTGATATAGACTCAGTATTAATATATAAATTTCTCAAAAATTAAAACAAAAACCATCTAAAGTACAAGAAAAAGACAACATGAAATTGGGATGGATACTGAGGGAAGATGAGTCTTGAAGGAGTAAGAGAGGGAATGGGGATGAATATAATTAAAATGCGTAACATCAAACCACCAGAGAACTAATAGTAAATACTCATATACAAAGGTCAACAGAAAGTTTCACCCACAGAATGGATCATATGAGATAAATATTATCAAGGTTTCAGGATTAAAAAAATAAAGGATTTCAATTATAAATGCAAGATCAAGGATATTCTGAAAACAATGTGTGAATGGAACATTCAAGAACTTTAGAACAATATGAAAATTTACAAATTATAAACAAAGATTGAGAAGCATTACACTTCACATACATAGCAATATTTTAGGTAAAATCATAAGAGAAAATACATGAAAATGCCCATCCAAAATAAGAGGTATAAAAACACCAACAGAGGTACTAAAGAAACCCCACATCATATTGTATTTAAAATTCTTCATGTATGGAACAAAGATGGTATATTTAAAGCTCCAGAAGAGGAGCAAGGCACATCAAAAGGCAGGCTCATTGGAATAACTGCTGACTTATCAATCAGACTCTTAAAGCAAATGGTGTGTCACAAATTCAGAAAGGTCATGCCTGCCAAAGCAGCCTAATAAACCTGTCAAAACTATCTATGACAACAGGAAGTAAAAGAAAAAAATTCCACAATAAAAGCAAGAAAAAGGAATTTATGACCACTAGGTCAGCCCTAGAGAAGATTCTGTAGGGAATACTCTGGACTGAAGGGAAAAATAAATACCTTCAAGTGTAGAGGATGCAAAAATGTCTTTGATGTTAAGGCAGTGGTTAACCAAAGAGGACTTCAAAATTCCAAAGCAACATAAAATTATAAAAATCAGTACTATATTTTTCTATAATAAATCCTAGTATAAATTACCTCACCTCTCTATCAAAAGACAAGCACTGCAAGACAATAGTAAGAATTAGATTCAATAATTTTGCAGTCTTAAAAATTCAATTCCCGTCACGAGTGGCAAACATTTTTTCAGGATGATAGAACTGGGAAAAAGGTATTCTAGGCAAATGGTTCAAGAACACAAGTAAACACTACTATTTGAAAACCTCACAAAATATATTTCAAACTAATTCTAGTCAGAGGGGATAAAAAAGATGACATCATGCTAATCAAGTGAATAATTCATATAGAGGAAATTACAATTCCAACAATTTACACCGAAGCACATCTAATTTCATAAAACAAATACTGCTCAATTTAAAGTCACATATTTACTCCAACACATTAATCGGGGGGGGAGGGATCTTTGACATACCACTATTGTCATTATCTATATCAGCTGGACAGCTGCAGATCATCTAGAGACATAAACAGAATATTCCTCCAAGCTGAAGAATACATTTTCATTTCAGCTGCCAATATTACCTTTTCTCACATTGCTCACATACTAGGACACAAAGCAAGACTCAATGAATATAGGAACATGAAAATTTATCCTAATTCTACATTACCATAATGAAATAAAAATAGAATTTTACAACAGAAATGAATATAGAAAATATACCAACATGCAGACAAAATGCCACACTGTCAAGTGATGAATGCACCACTGAAAAAATAAAGAAGGAAATAAGAATGTTTCTAGAATTAAATAAAAATGTAAACAGAAGATACCAAAACCTGTGGTGAACAATGGAACATTCTGAACAATGGAAGACATCTATCATATGTGAGATAGCTCCTGTTTTATTCCAGAAGTTGTAGCATTTATGATTTCACATTGGGAGCTTTAATATATTCAGTTTAAGGTTGTAAGTGCCCGCATTTATATCAGAGTTCACAAATTATGATGCAACTCAAAACACTGAAAACCAAGAATAAAAGGACCCTAAAAGCAATAGACAGGGTACAATAGCAAAGCTCAAGGAAGAAGTGAACAAACTATAAACAAACAAATAAAAAAATCACTAGATCAATGAAAGAATTGGTTATTTGAAAAGATAAATAAGATATTGAATATTAATTGATATTTAATATTGATGATTATAATTATTAAGGCAGTGTGAAGGGAATTAGTTGTTCTAATAATATTAATTGAAGTTGGTTTTAAATACAGAGGCAATTATTCCTTAACACACTGTTTTATAAATAACAGGCACAGAAGCCTGTTAGACTTTTGATAATCCTTAATACACCATGGTTGGGCAGATACTAGCTCTCTGATCTACTTTGTCTACTCCCCATCCAAAACTCACATAAACACTTGCGTATGTTTTTCATTTGGGCTTTTCCTCTTTATCATATGCACCCTCAGAGCAAGCTTCTCTTGACCACACTAACCCATGGTGACCTGCTCCTTTCTCCTTCCTCTCTTTTTATGGTCCTTCTCCCACCCCCTAAGCTCACGAATCTTGGCTCTGTCTCCTTCTTCACCTTCCAGTCCAAACTGCAGGCAACCTTGTTATCAAACCAGGGATAATTTGGGAGGCAAAGCTCACAAGTTTGACCACAGCATTTAGTTTATGGTGAATATGGATCTTTGAAGAAAATGTGAGGAAAATTTACACATTTCTGAAATGAAAATAGAAAGATAATGCACGTGGCCTATAAGAAACACAAAAATCAACACTAAGATTGACTTTATATCAGTAAGAACCAACAGCACAATAGAACAGATTGATCAGGTGATATTGAACTTAAGCTCAGCTCTATGGATCCTGAGACATGAAATCATAAAATTTAATGCTGTCACAACTATGGGGTAATATCAAAGCCATCTCTAGTAACTTGCTGTCATCCTGTGTCTAGGGATGCAGGGGCAGTTCAATATGTGTAAATAAATAAATACATCATATTAACAAAATTGCAATTAAAAATAATGATCATCTCCACAAATAAAGCTATAAACTGAGACATGCATTTATGATAAAATAATACAAAGTAGGCATATCAGTTTAATAAAGACTGTCAATGAAAAAAACTCTACAGTCAACATCCTACTGAAAAAGTGGTAAAACAAACAAAAAATAATTCTAACGACCAGAATCAAGGCAAAGACTGTCCATGCTAATGTTAAATATGATCTTGGAAGCTTTACAGAAAGCAAATAGAAAGAAATAAACTATTACAAATAACAAAAATTATAAATCAAATTAACTGTTAGCAGATGTGACTAATAAATAGCCAAAAAATACACAAAAATACAATTAGAATTGAAAAAATGCAGTTGGTGATAAGATGCTACATCACACCTGGTGTGTTCACCAGACATGGAAATATCAACCTGTTACTGACCAGAAAGGCTCCTCCTTAATGTTAGCATAGTACAGGAAGGTGCTGTATAAACTGCTGGAGTAGTGAATCAGCCATCTCATCCAGCTGTGCATGCTGTAAACATGAGTAAACATAGTTGTATAAGACATGTCCATGGAAATATCAGCCACTTTCTTATTGAATCTAAGGTTTGCTACACAGAAAGACATGAGCGCTGTTTAAACATCTGCCTAAGAACGCATGGTGAGGAAGCTCACAGACCCAAGCAGTGAACTACTGCTGTTATATTGATAATTGTACACAGTATTGAATTGCTCTCTAAATTTTTATCTCTATATTCATAAACTGGTGGAGCTCTTGGACCCCATCAGAGAAACGTCTTTATGCAGTGGATTGTGATAAATGTAGAAACACACAACTGAAAAGTACAAGGAATAATTGTCAATGGAGTCGTCAGGCACAAACAGGACAACTATAGAACACTTCTCAGGACCACAGGGTCAGAGAGGAGTCAAGACAAAGTGTCTTTGAATATAACAGGATATATACACACACATGAACTCTTGGCTGTTGTGGTTGCATGCACAAGGCAAAGCCTGTCAACATTACAGCATGGAGTGGGAGCAGGATAATTTGCCCCTCGTCTAAATGAGGAGCTATTTGGATTAGGATGTTGGTGGGATTATAGAGCACAGATATTCATCAAACCAGTGGAACAAAATGGAAACTCCAGAAGCCAATGTGCATATCAATAGCCAATGACTTTTTTCTCCTTTTAAAAATTTTAATTAATTTATTTAATAGCCAATGATTTTTTGAGAAAACTGCCAGAAGGGCACAGTGGAAAAAGATCATTTTTCTCAGTCACCCGTGGTGCTTGACTTATACACAGAAAAGGCTGATGGCCTTTAAACTCAGCATGTATGAGAACCCAAAAGGTAAGATGCACAAAAAAAAAAAGAAAGAAAGGAAGAAAGAAAGAAAGAAAGAAAGAAAGAAAGAAAGAAAAAGAAAAAAAAGAAAAACAGAAAACCTCCTAGAATTAAAATATATTTGAAGTATATAAAGAACTCCAAAATTTTACCCAGGAAAATAAATAATCTGATGAATATTAAAATGATCTGAACACGACACATTTTAAAAGAAAATAACCAATACATTTTTGAAACATCTTCAGTATTCTCAGTAATCTGAAATACAAATCAAAATTGTGATGAGACATGATCTCATTATTTAAAAAAAAAAACTCGTCAGACTGCAAACAAAGGGAGATCATGGGCGTTGCCGCCTGGAATATAAGCACTGACAACTGTTCTCTAGAATGGTATGGTATGTTATCAACAGCTGAGGTACCTCTCCTATGTTATCCACATATCCTACTTCTTGGTATTCATGCACAGGGAATCAAGTCAGTATACAAAATGACACTTGCATGAAAATATATGTGCAATTATTCATAATAGCAGAGATATAAAGTCAGCCTGGGTTGTCAAAAATGGATGAATGGATAAAAATATGATAGGTATACATGCAGGATTGTATAGTCAGCAACAAGAGTGAAATCCTGACATATACAACAAAGTAGATGGAATTTAGGGACCCTGTGTTAAGCAAAGCAAGTCATATACATAATGCCAGTACATGGACAACACAATACATGTTTCCTCTCCTATGTATAGATAAAAAAATTTAACTCACAGTCAAAAGAAGTTACAGAGGGTGGAAAGAAGGGAGTTTGTATTTGTTCACTCTGTGAATTAGAAACATACAGAAATTTCATCCTGAACATCAGTACATGTTCAACTTATCAATGTTGTTTGTGAATGTGACAAATACATACCCGAAAAGGCAGGTGTGCATGTTCGAATGGCAAGCCAGTGAAAGCTGATTAATGTTCAACATCTCAGTTCAATGTGAAGTTGTTTTGGTGATTATGTTTCTCATTTTCTTATTTCAAATTCTCTTTGAGGTAGATAGTTCATCTGTGTTTTGACAAGAAGTTAAATATTATACTGCATGTGACTATGCTGCAATGCGGAAATATTGTAGGACTGAGTATAAACTTCTCTAAAGTATCAACATTTTCCCCATTAATCCTAGCTTAATATTTTACTGTCATTGCTAAGGAGAAAACTGTATCTTCGTGTTTAAATGTCTAAGCAAACAATTTCTAAGCACACTGGATACTTCAGCTTATCAAACTCTGATTATAATAATAATTTTGTCAAATGACTGGATCTGAATCAGGGAGACAAGACCCTTGAAATACACCCATGAGGTAGTTTTGAGACTTTGCTTAACTGGGCTTTAAAGAGTCAGATTATATCTGTGCAGCACCATTCCATGGGATGTGATCCCAGGTAGGACAAAAAGATGAGCTCTGACAGTGGATGTACTAACAAGAGTTACTTCAAGCACCTGCCTCAAAGGTACCTGACAATCAAGATGTAAGCCCAAATCAAAATAAACCCTTTCCTCAAGTGGATTTCATCAGGTCCTCTGTCACAGAAATAAGTAAAGAAACTAATGCACTAATGGATCTTGGGTAGTAGAAAAAAACGTTATGAAAATAAGATGCCAAACATTATTACATTGGGTAACGGATCTTAATGGTTTGAATTTCCTTAAGGATAGGATATTACATATTTGTATATTTACACTTCACCTACTTTGTTCTATTTATTAATCCATCCAGTCTAGCATAATAATTGTTTTTTATATGTCTGAGTATTTTGTCTGTGTATCATTTTGTGAGTGACACACCTGACTGACACACATGGAAGCCAGAAGAGGTCATTGAACTGGGTGGGCTTATGGTTGTGAGCTGTCATGTGGGTACTGGGACCAGGACTCTATCAGAACAGTCGTTGTTCCTAACTGCTGAGCCTTTCCTTCATGCCCTGCCATAAGAATTTCAGTGAACAATTGAATATTATGACTCTGAAGAACACAAAAAATGTGAGTCAGAGTAGCATGACAGTGTGTATAACAAGGTATACACGAGGGATTGAGCTGGGCTTATTGCCTTCGTTAGCATTGGATTACTTCTAAATATAATAAAAAGCCAATGCACAACATTTATTTAACAAATAAACAGACAGAGATGAATGCATAATATTACCTCAATTATTAACTGAAATTTGAAATTGAATTGAGGAATTTTATGGTGTACAATTCAATATTTTAGCATATCCTCCAAATTATGCACTCATTGCTACTCTATAGCTTCAGAATTCTTTCAAAGTCTCTACCAATAACTAGTTGCTCTCCCATTTTCTTTTTAATGGGCCTGAGCAGCCACTGAATCACTTTTTCTTTCCACAATGTGCCTATTCTGGACACCTCATATGAAAGAAAGCTCACGATAGGTGCTTGATATGGCATTCTTCACTTGCCGAACTGAAGGTTTCCAGGATTTACTTATAATTTAACATGTATTAATGCTTCATTTCTTTAATGTGTGGTTAATATTCCATGCTATGATTATAGCATATTTTATATGCTTGTGAGCAGATAGACCCAAGATCTTTCATTTGGTTGTTAATAATATTGTTGCCATAATTACTAATGTATGTGTTGTCTATGGACATATACATAGAGTCCTCCTGGAAATTATATATAAATATCTTAACTTTTTAATAGTTGAAAGATTTAGTCCCAATGATAAAAACTGTAATGAAATAAATGTTCATGCGTTGAAATCCTAATGCTCTTATAGCTACTCATCCATTTCCATATGAGGTCTCAAGGAGTTAATTATGATTAAATGAGCTTGAAAAGATGTCGTCACTATTTGATAGGATTAGTGTCTTTATTAGAAGAGATGTCAGTTCACTCCCACTCTTCCCATACACACGTAATGAGAGGAATCAAAAGAAGAACACAGGAGGAAAAGGCCTTGTGCAAAGCAGACAGCTTGTGCCAGAATTCAAAATGTCTGAAAACTGAAGCTTGGGCTTTTAGCCACAAGAATGTTAGAAAAAATAATTTCTATTGATTTAAGGATAGTTCCTTTTCCACAACTATAGCAGAAATGCTGGTATTGATCTGCTAATTTTCTATGTATGTTTTAAATTTTTCATATGTATATACATTGTATCATACATACCCTTCCATACCTCCCCATCCATCTGTGCCAATAGTCCCCATTATATTTCCCCTCAAACTTCATGACCAACTTATTTATCTATTTACTTACTTGCTTGTTCATTTATTACACATGTACTCAAGTTAGTTCTGCCCATATACGTATCATCCAATGTGGCATGAACAACCAACCAATGACCATACACCAAAGAAAAATAACTCTCCCTTCTAGGAGCCATGAACTGTCAAAAGCTAGCCTTTCCTTTATATAAACACAAAAGGCTTATTCTGCTCACAGTTTTGGAAGATCAAGGGTTGGCCTCTAGACTAAAGAAGCCCTCCTTTGCATATGGTTGCATATTAGGAAAGCCAGAGAGAACGAATCAGCTGTCAGGGGACAGTTTTGCTCGTCCATAAAAACTCTTCTCTTGGCAACTGAGGTCCAATAGGACTTTAATGAATCCCTTCTGAAGACAGAGTCTCTCACAATTCGTAATCTTTGGATATGTGACATATATCACAAACGTGAACAGTAGCTAAGGGAATTGTGTCTCACACTCTAAGTCTAGCCAACTATTCATAGCTGGTAGGATGTTGTATCCAAGAGGAGGACATACTATCTCGTCAGTTTCATAATCCAGTAAAATTACCAACTGAATTCTAAATACTTACACTTATACCTACAGATGAGTATAGTCCTTAATTCAGTAAAGAAGTATATCTTGCAACCAACAAAGATCATAAAAATTCATAACTGCTGAAAATTCATAAATTAATTGATCCTAGTGTTCTCATTTGCAGCTGATTAATCTACAATGCAACCTCCATACCAAAGGCATGGGGGTTCATCAAGAAAAATGGAGTGAAATGATTGTAAGAGCTAGAGGACTAGAACACTTTCTGTGAGAAAGTGTATATGGTAGAGAAGATAAAGCTATAAAAGTCTTTATATATGCATGTGTGTGTGTGTGTGTGTGTGTGTGTGTGTGTGTGTGTACTTACTTCTACAGGTTTGAGGGCTGCTGAAAATGGAAGAATCTGTCCTCTTCAGGAATAAGCACTTTAGTAGGTTATCCAATCCCAAGTAATCATATATCTATAATTATAAATGTGTATACATACCACCAACACACAAAAAACTCATCAGGCTGAATATATCCTCTTCCACATACACATACACATAGACACTCACACACACACACACACACACACACACACACACCAACACACACATACACACACAAGCAAGACAGAGAGAGACAGAGAGATACAGAGACACAGAGAGACAGAGAGACAAAGAGAAACAGAGAGAGAGAGAAACAGAGAGAGAGACAGAGAGAGAAGATGACTAATGCTTCAAGAAGAAGAGCTTATACATTTGGAAGAGAGAAGTAGAATATAGCAGAGTTGGAGTGGGAACAGTGAAGGGTGGAAATGATATAAATAAAGTTTGGAGTTCTAAAAAGTTTAAAAATTAAATTATAAATGTTTTATTAAAAGCAGGTATTGGTAGAATCATCATGACTGAGATATCCCTAAATAATTCTCTTCTATTTACTTTGTATGTTACATACATAATGTTACCAGAATATATTTAGAAAATATGAGCCAATTGAGAATGTTCTCTTCACATCCTGTGACTTATACATTTTTAGTTAGGTCCACTAGACCCTGATGACACATTCAGTTGTTCTCAAAAAGTCAAACTTTGATGTATAATATGTATTTTCCAAAGAAATATCATTCACTTTAAGCAAATGTTCTCAATGGTATTTTCATTTACTGGTAGTCTAAGGATTTATTTTGTTAAGAAATGTGTGTGAAATTTCAGCATAATTATGAAAGGTAGATTCACGTACATACTCTTATTAATGGCTAATGGTGTGAATTCAATACATTTAAGTAGATTATGTTTGTTTAATGGAGTATTAGTTAAGTGATTTGATGTGAGGCTTGCCATTAAAACATGCTTTGATCACACCACTGTTTGAATTTAATTAGTAGATGATAAGACAAGGAGGTAGTTTTTTCTTTAATTTGAAATTAGTACTGAGTCAGCTTTCATAGAACACCTGGTACCATTTCTCTTACAAATTTTTCTCTTGAAAACTTTAAAATGAGTTATTGCACTGTCGAGCAATCTTGGCCTAAAGAATTTTTCCTTTTTTTTTTCCTTTTTTTTTTTTTTTTGTATTTTTATGTGAGAACAAAAGGCAGAGAAAGAGTAGTGAACAATGACACTACTTTTCATTCATATTTTAAAGATAGAGAAGGGTCTTTTTTTTTCATCCTTCCTTAATTCCTTTTAGTCCTTTGGACATAACAATTATTCAGATCTGCTAGTGATTTCCTGGTTTCTCTCTTTTAAAAAATTTTTAACATATACATTTATATTATTACACATATACACAATAAACTACCTATAGCAAGAAGAACCATGACACAATCAGGAATTATATAAATGTTGTATTCTTAGTGTTTTGGCTAATTGTATTTGGTGGCCTTCAAGAAGACATCTTTCCTATCTTGGTGCATCTAAATTTCTGAATGTAAATCCATCTCCATCACATCTTGTCATTATCAACTTAAAGCATCTATCTAGACCTAAAACATCTTAACTCCTAAAAAACTAGCTTGATTGTAAAACTATGCTACCTGGTTTTCAACCCCATCAGAGACTTGAGACTTGAGAAGGTATAAACTTGATTACCTGAGTATACAGGGAATACAGGTTAGTGACATTCCAAATTAGAAGATGACAGTGACAGTTTGCTACCCAAATAGTCATTCTCTGTGATGTTGGAGCATCTTCTTCAGCCTTCCGGCCCAAAATATCTGACAGAAATGTTTGTGAGGCAGGAACTATTGAGGACTTGATTATCCTTTCTAGGCATAGTTTGGCCATCGACTCTGTTTGCTTCCAAGCTTGCCATTTTTTTTAGACGGAATTCTGTCTGTGGTAGAAATAATGACATTTTTCTTTTTTTAAAAGTTTTTATTTATTTTTTTAAATTTATTTATTTATTCAGATTACAATTCAACTGTTATCCCAGCACTTTTATTCTCCCATTCTTCCCTCCCTCCATCTCTCACCCTATTCTCCTCCCCCAGGTCTAAAACCAAGTGGGACCTCTTCCTCCACTATATGGTCATAGGCTATCAAGTCTCATCTTGGTAGCCTACTTATTATTTCTTGGAGTGCCACCAGGTCTCCCCACCAAGGGGAGATGGTCAAATATGGGGCACTAGAGCTCATGTCAGAGTCAGTCCCAGCTATCCACATAACTGGAGAATGTTCTGTCCATTGGCTAGATCAGAGTAGGGGTTCAATGTTGTATTGTCTTTGGTTAATGCAATACTTTGAGGAGACCCACTGGGCCCCCATCCACCCATCATTATGTTCTTCTTGTAGGTTTCTAGGACCCTCTGGATCCTTCTATTTCTCCATCTCATATGTTTCTCTTACCTAGAGTTCCAGTAGTATGTCCTCACATCTATCCCAATCTCCTGGAAGTAAAGACTTTCATTGGACATGCTTTTTGGGCTAGTGCCCAATTATAAGTGAGTATATACCATGTAAGTCTTTCTGCTTCTGGGTGAACTGACTCTTTATGATCATTTCTAGTTCAATCCATTTGTCCACAAATTTCGAGAATTCCTTGTTTTTAATAGCTGAGTAGTATTCCATAGTGTAAATGTACCACAATTTCTTTATCCATTCAACTGAGGGACATTTAAGCTGTTTCCAGGTACTGGTTATTATGAATAAAGCTGCTATGAACATGCTAAGAATATGTCCATGTTGTGTGGTGGAACATTTTCTGGGTATATTAAAAAGAGTGGAGTAGCTGGTTTAGAGGAAGCTCTTTCCCCAGTTTTCTGAGATGGCTCCAGATAGATTTCCAAAGTGATTGTACAAGTTCGCACTGCCAACGGCAATGAAGGAGTGTTCCTCTTTCTCTACATATGGTGTCACTTGTATTTTTTTTTTTATCTTAGCCATTGTAATGGGTGTAAGATGGAATCTCAGAGTCGTTTTGATTTGCATTTCTTTGAGATCTAAAGATGTTGAGCAGTACTTTAATTGGTTTTCAGCCCTTCAATATTTCTCTGTTGAGAATTCTGTTTAGTTCTGAGCTCCATTTCTCAATTGGGTTATTTGGTTTGGTGATATTTAATTTCTTGAGTTCTTTATATATTTTGGATATTAGACCTTTGTCAGATGAAGGGTTGGTAAAGATCTTTCCCAGTCTTTAGGCTGTCGCTTTGTTCTGTTGCCAGTGTCTCCTGCCTGACAGAAGCTTCTCAGCCTCATGGGGTCCCATTTATTAATTGTTGACCTTAAGGCCTGGGCTTTTGGTGTTCTGTTCAGGAAGTTGTCTCCTGTGCCAATATGTTCCAGGCTCTTCCCCACATTTTCCTTTAAGTGACTCAGTGTCTCTGGTTTTATGTTGAAGTCTTTAATCCACTTCGACATGAGTTTTGTGCATGGTGTCAAATATGGGTCCAATTGCGTTTTTCTACATGTAGACATCCAGTTAGACAAGCACCATTTGTTGAAGATGCTATCCTATTTCTATTGAATAAATTTGGCTTCTTTGTCAAAAATCAAGTGGGTCTTTGATTCGATTCCTTTGATCAACTAGCCTATTGCTGTGCCAGTACCATGCTGTTTTAAGTACTGTTGCTGTATAGTACATTTTTCCCAGTGGCTTATTTGTCACATTTGAAGCCATCACCGTAAGGAGATTCTTTGATGGTCATCATCCTCTTTGAGTTAGGCTGGGTGTTGCTAGAGTAGTTTCTATGAGTCAATTAAGCAAAAGTTTACACTTTTGAAAATGGGAATTAAATTTATTTTTTCTGTATCATGAAATTGATGTATTGTTTTCTAAATCTACATGGCTGCTTTATACAAGGCATATGGATGGTAAATGATCTTCACAATGCCCCACTCAGTCCCTAGTGTTACAGTTCCCACTCGATCAATCCTAAGAAATTTGAGGGTTTTCTTCTACACATATATACCTCAGCTGATTCCTATCCTTAGAAATGAATTCACATACTATATTACTGGTACTTGCTAAGAGGTTCACTTAATTTACTAATTTATTTTCCATTATTAATTAAAACGGGTGAGGAACTCTTAGGTTTCAAGATCTAAGCAAATTTTGATGATTTGCTTTAATTAGCATAAGGAAAGAAATACGTACTTCTGATTTAAAAAAATAATAATTGCCAATCTACACCTCTTGGAAATAAATTTGTGCAATTTAAAGAAATCTGTAACCAAATATATCTATTTGTTTGATTTGGAAATGGAGTTTCTAAAGTCATACACAGATCTTTCTATCACTGAATGACGTTATAGTTTGTCTGCGTGCACAGAGATGATCACTCTGATCTATCTAGAAATCCTGAGTGTCCTACTCCATTAGGTATCATACAGGTGTTACTAATACTTGATCCCTCAACTCTACCAGCCTAGACAATATATGCCCTTAGATATGCCTAGTCTTACCCCAAACTCCAACACAAGAGATAGGCTCAAATTCCATAAATCACAGGAGAAATGCAATCCTGAATTGTAGGATTATAGATGTGTGTGTGTGTGTTTGTGTGTGTGTGTGTGTATGTATGTATGTATGTATGTTTTAGACTGCACAAGTGTGTGCATTGGAGAAAGCACGTACATGTGGAGGAGAGAAGAAGGTTTTGGATAATGTTGACATATTTTTATGTCAACATATTTTACGAACCAGAGAAGAGTAATGGAGAAACATAGATCCTTCCACCTCTGCCTACCAAGCATGGGGTTATCAGCATGGGTTGCTATGGATGTTTCTTCCCCATATGCCCTGGGAATCGTACTCCAGTGCTCTGTTTGCAAAACAAGTAATTGACCAACTGAATTATTTCCCTATCTGTGATTTTTAACTTATAAATTTAATTTTAACTGCTACAATCTTTTTAATTATTCTTTACAACCCCTTTAATTATTCATTTAAGAGTGTTTATAGATAATTAATTTACCTCTAACAAGTAAGTTGCAACAAAAGAAACAGTGTCAATAATTTTAAACTTTACTTAGAATGTTATTTCATTTCAATTTAATTGCAATATGTTCCATAAAATCTAATCAATATATTTCAAACACAGAAGCCAATTCTCAGTAAATGCATGCTGATACATTCTCAGAGCCAAAATTCTCTTTCTTTCATATTAATATTTTTATTTCATAAATTTATTTCTCTCATGTATAGTCCCAGATCAATATTGTCAAATTACAATAAGATAAAGGCATAGTCAAGTCAAGATTCTGTTCAGTGGTCAGATGTTACATACCTTGTTTTATGATATTTATAAATAACAAGGAATGTATATAAAACAAAAATCTAAACCTATGTTTCTTCCAAAAATTCATTTGAAGGATAGGCCTTTATCTGTTACAGTTGTGCTTGCAGAGTAAAATTTGATATTGGAAAAAATCAAACAATTGAGAATATCTCCAAGGTCACACATGATTTCCATCCTGCCCTATGGTCTAGTGAACTTAAATATTATGTAATTTATAATATCCTACTTACCTGAATATTGATCTTTCTGTTCTTAAAATAGCATTTTAGCTTACTTTGAAGTTGTTCAAATTTATCTAAGCTCAAGCTCAAATCTTCACAAATCTTCTGCCCTGTGACTTTTATCTTCACCAAGATTTACCTAATTGAAGTTGGTATACAATTTAAGAAAGAATACATTTTTTGAAACCTTAATAGCCTAATAAATGTGTCTTATAACAAATTATATTAGCTGTCCCTCTTTGCATTAATTAACACTTAAGTAAACTGAACAACACTTTCTGAATATTTATATTCATGCTTCTCATCTAATATGTACCTAAGTATTTTCCACAGTTAAGTGTATTAATACACTTATGTATTAAAATAACATATGTCATTTTAATTAATTACAAATTTTAAGTAAATTTATTTATAATACTTGAAGCACTCAGAATGTAACGAGAATAAATTAATAAAATAAAAGTAAAAGTAAAAACAAAACAAAACAAAAAAAGAACAATGATAAAGTTGAATAGGAAAATCATTATAAGATATTCTTATCTCAACTAGCTGTCCATCTGACAGTGGGTTGATATTTAGAACACATGAAAAACTCAAATCCTAAATATTATGTTGAATAACTCAATAAACGAGCTAGTGAAATGAACATGTCTCAAAAGATTAAATATACTTGACCAATAAGCATATTAAACATTTGAATGTCTCTGAAGCTCGTCTTCTTTGAGGAAGGCTGGGTGTTGCCACGAGTTAACTTGTCTCATGGTTAAGGAATTTTTAGAATAATAAAAGCATCTTTAAAAGCCATATTCTGTAGGTTTCTGAGGCTTTTGAAGGCCTTATTTAACTATTTTACCTCATATATCTATAGAATCATATCTATTAAACGTAGGATACATATTCTTGTGGTAAAACTAGACTAGCTTTTGACATGAGCATGATTTGCATCAGTATACAGAATTCAATACCATTGAATTAGAAACTACCATTATTTGTGAGTAACAATTAGGACCTTGAGATGAGGAGTAGATTCAATAATCTGCCTTTTGTTCTACCCTCCCTCTGTATTTCTATATCCCCCTTTCTTTCTTTTCAGCTCCTATCTCTTTACCTACAAAGGAAAGATAAAGGAAAATAGATAAGTCCCTGAGTCAAACCTAATTTCCTCTCTGTAAAACACCAATAATACTTGGAACTAACTCCCTGTGAAAATAAGCATCTACAGACCATGATTTGGAATCTTATATCTCGTTTTTATCTAGATTACAATTACTGAACTTTTATTTACCTAGTCAAGTTTGCCTTCATCATAGCTTAGAACTTGGAAGAAGTTTCCCATGCTATATAACTTTAAGGGACTATACCATATAAGAGAACAGTCATGTGATGTCAAAATCTATTATTATCGCTGAAGTGTGACATGTACTTATTGTCACCTTCCAAGATGCCAACACAAACATCTGTTCTACCTGTTTCCTCATTCCTTAATAAAATCCCTAGTAGTTTGAAAAAATTTTGACTGCTTCTTAGAGAAATTAAAATTACAACTACATTGATATTTCACCCCACTTTTGAGTGTTTATTAAAAAAAGAATTCAAGTCAACACACTACAGAGATACCTGAACATAAGTGTTTATTGTAGCACTACTCACACTTCCTGGGATATAAGAATAACATAGCTATCCAGTAATAGCGAGAAAAAAATAAACGTGTGAGGTGTATAAATTTTTTAACCATGAAGAAGAATCAAGATATATTGCCTCCAGGAAAATAGCTGCAACAGGTGATAATAACGCTAAATAAATTAAGTCAGCCTAACAACATAATGTATAGTATGTTTGTTTCTTCATATGCAATAGCTGTTTTATATTGTCACTAAAATATAATTTATACGTGATATGAAAATAGAATTGCATCATATGAATGAGCAAAGTTGACTAGCAGGAAGGTTAAGGTTTGAGAAGGGAGACAATAGTAAATCGTGGGCTGCATAGTTTCAAGATAAAGTTCATAGACGTATAAAAATGTCCTGAAACGACACTGGATGAAGAATAGGTACACATAAACACATTTTAAATGTTCATTTAATTTTTAATGATTTTGAGATTCTAACGTAATTACATTTCTCCATATCCTTTCCTCTTTCCAAACCCTTCTATAATATCTCTTCCACTCACCTTCAAATTCACTACCTCTTTTTTCATTGATTGTCATTGAAAACATATACATACACTTAAATATTACCTACTCACTCATATAATGTTACCTGTGTTTTCAATTAAGTATGTATTCATGTCTGATCACTTGGCAATATACAACCAATTGGCAGCCTCTTTCCTGGAGAAGGCCGGCTCTCCTGCTTCCAGCTCTCCGCAGAGGTTATACGTCTTTTCATAAGTGGTAGAAAGGAAGACATACTGCCAAGTAACTTGTTTGTTACATTTGAAGCCATCTCCATAAGGAGGCACTTTGATGCTCATCATCCTCTTTGAGGTAGGCTGGGTGTTGCCAGGAGTTAACCTGTCTCATTGTCAGTGAATCTTTAAAATAACAAAAACATTTTTAAATGCCATATTCTGTATGTTCTAAAGTTTTTGAAGACCTTATCTATTTTTACTTTATCTCTCTATAGAATCATAACTATCTGTTGCACCTCAAATGTATATTCTTGTGATAAGAATAGACTAGTAATTGATTTGTCCATGATTTGATCAACTAAAAATTAACTTGTATAAGTTTTTTATCCTAAACAGCCTGCAATAGCACTTTCAAAGTATTGAAAGTTAACCTTGTATTATAATTGAGTTATATGGGTATATTACCACAAATTAGAGTATGTATACATATACACATATATATATATAATGTATGAAGAATAATTTTACATTTCAATTCTATACCACTGTATCTAAATTTAACATATTTTGCATCTATATACAAAATTCTATACCATTGAATAAAAATAACCTTGTAACAATTGAGGCATTAAGTTGAGGAGTAGATTCACTAATAAATCATATACAAGGCCATATCAACAACTCTAAAAAGAATAACTGAGTGGAAAATGGAGACACGTTGCCCAAAGCTGTAATGTATTTCACAGATATTCAGGGTATGAAAGTCATGTGGTATTGACAAGCTAAACTTTAGTGACCAGGAATTGTTCTAAAAATGTGGGACAAAAGCAATTATTCAGAGTTTGGAGCAAGTTGAATACAGAAATGGCACACAGAGACTTGACAGCTTATTTTACATACATACACATATGTATGTATGTGTATAATATATATGTATATATATGTGTGTGTATGTGTGTGTATGTGTGTGTATACATGTAACATTTTATGTAGGCTTTGAACTTTTTAAAACCTATTTTATTTGTGTTCTTTAATGATTATACCTCTTTTACAACCCACCTACCCTAGATAGGTGAGACAAGAGGTTTATGGGAACAGAAGAAGTAGACTTGTTTAGACTCAGTTCCTTGGCATGATTCCACTGGCGTACTTGGCAGGACTCTAACAGAACATTTAAATAGCAGACAAAAAATTCAATACAGGTGACTATAACCACAGCTGATGGAACCCAGATCAGCAGCCAGACCAGGAACCTCGAAGCTTTCACTGGAGTGATTCTCTCTAGAAGTGTCTCAAAGTGAAGTGATTAATAGCCAAGCCTAAAAAAATCCCCCCTCTATTTTTGGGATATATATATATATATCTTCTCACAGTCTGTACTAATCTGTTGGCAAAGACCATGCCCATGCAAGAGGTGGTTCCTTTTCCAGTGGACAAACATCATCTATTTTTTCACAAGTCTGTTTTCATCAGGAGAACACCATGTACTCTTACACAAATCTGTTTCACATTCCGTACTTGGGATCAAAACAAAAGCATTTTTACATCCACTACAATTATAATTAAAGAAGATAAACTCATTAATTATTTGGTAGATTGGGGACACATGAGATGTTGAAAGGAGAGGGGTGGATATAAATGATATTAATATAACACTCATCAAATTATCAAAAATAAAATTAAATTATAAATATAGTCTAGATTTCATCTGTATGTTATTTTATCAGTACATGAATAGTTACTATCCATTTACTTCATAATTTCAACTTTATGAAATCTATTCCCTTATTTGGAAAACTTGGCATCCTCCAAAGTGAAAGAGGGGAGAGGGGTGCTGCAGAAACTGATGAACCAACCAAGGACCACGTATGGTGAGGACCTAGACCCTCTGCTCAGATGTAGTACCTAGGCCGCACAGTTTCCTTGTGGGTCCCATAATATGAGAAGTAGGGGTTACTTCTGACATGTACTGTGGTGCCCACTCCTTGATCCTTTCTTCATGGTGGGGCAGCCTTGCTAGGCCACAGAGGAAGAAGATACAGACAGTCCATATGAGACTTGGTAGGCTGAGGTCAGATGGTAGTAGACGAAGGCTTCTCTTTTCTGAGGACTAGAGGAGGAAAGAGGGTGAATCTGGGAGGTGAAGAGGGAGGGGGCTAAAATTGGGATGTAAAGTGAAAAAAAACTTTTAAAATTAAAGAATACAGGTGTATCTTAAAATATCCACATATACATTACTTAGCAGCTGAAAATTTATCGGCTATTTGAGCAAAATGTTCAGGAGTTTCTATCTACTCACCTTTACGTCACCTCAATTTCTCAAATTATTAATATCTAACATTACTATTATATATTTGTTACAATTGGTTACCCAACAGGCATAGAATAAATAATAATTAAATAGAATGGTAGTTTGAATTGGTTTTTGTTCTTGTAATAAATAACTCACTGGTCTGAGCAAGTGTAGAAGGTGTGATGGTCTTGTGTGGAGGACAGGAGTGGAGGGAATGAGTCTTGTGCTCTTCTTTCTCATTCCTCTCCCCTCTTCAGAATAGGCCATGTCCCCGTCTTCCTTTATGTATTTGTTTTGATAATGAATTACCTCTAAAAATATACCTCTTTCTCTTTTTCTGTTTTTGGTATTTCAAGACAGGGTTTTGCTATGTAGCCTTGGCTATCCTAGACTCCCTTTGTAGATCAGGCAGACCGTGAACTCACAGTGATCTGCTGGCCTCTGCCTCCCAAGTGCTGGGATTAAAGGTGTGTGCTACCACACCCAGCCCAAGATTAACCTCTTTTGCCTAGTAGTATGCATTCTAACATCTCCTGAGGTTACTTTGAGGACTCAATGGAATATTAGTATTGGAGATGAGTCAGTCATACAGTGGCTTTTTGATGGGCCTTATTTGATATAGTCTTCTCTGAAAAGCTTCTTTCTCATTTTCAACTTTTGAAAATTTTAAGGAAATCTATAGACATTGCTGTACAGAATATTTTGTGGATTTTTTTCAACTCAAATCCATGAATATAACAACTTTATGCCCTGGCATCCACTACTTCCTCAGTGTCTGTGTCTACGTCATTTGCATTCCCACCATGCCTATCCTCACTACTTCACATCCTCAAGAACACTTGATATACGAATGCCATTTCCTACCTTTTTGTATATCCATTTTTGTCATTAACATTATTATGCAAATTTTGTTAATTCTTTACAATTTTTATACAGTGTTATTTAATCATATCCACCCTTTTCCTAGTCTTCCCAGATATTCCCCATACTTCCTAACCAACCCAGATATGTTCTATTTTTCCTTTTCATTCACTAAATATTATTTGTGCTGCCCATATATTCTTATATGTATTGCTTCCTGCTAAAGCATTGTCTACTTATAATGGAAAACACTCTTGAAGAAAACTGACTCTCTCTTCCAGGATTTAATAATTCTCAATAGCTTATTGACCAAGAGTGGGAATCTGTCCCTCCCTCCCCGCACACACACACACTACGTTCGTGATGGGACTGGGTCTGACTGGCATATGGTTTTCACATCCCTGTGAATTCATCTGTGCAATTACCTTTCTGTGCTCTATGTCTCCTCTGGTAGCTTACACATCACTTTCCAGCATGATGAAACCTGGCTGGCCAGTAGGGATGAAGCTTTTACCATAGTTCCATCTTAATTTCTCCATAGTCAGTGACTCAAGTGTGTTGTGTCTTCAGCAATAGGGTCTTATTGTCAATTTCTTGAAGATAGCTAAGATCATTGACCATAGTCTGTAATCTTAGGGGTCTGTGATACTCCACTGACCTACAGTTCCACAATGAGTAGCTCATTCCTGGCACTGGGCTTTTTCTAGTAAGGGTGTAGGAGGTACATTACCATTGATTTTAGGGTAACTTCATCTTATCCATTTTACATGTGTGTGTGAATGTATATTGTGAAGGTTCTATAACAATGCATAGGTTTCTATATGATGTTTTCAAAATGTTCTAGTGTTACTTATCTCTGTCTGCATTCTTTTCCAGACTTTTCCCATAATTTTGGTTCTTCCTATCTTTTTCACTAAATATTTTTTAACCTTCATGTCCTACTAAATACTGGATTTTATAAGCCATGCTCTTTATGGGGTATCTTAGTAATGATCTGTCAAGCCTAACAGGTGAAGAATTTCTTTTAAATTTGTCCTTAAAGTATGGCTTTTCTAGAAAATAATTAGTATGTATTAGAGTCAGCTTGATCACTTAATGACTAAATAGCAGTAGCTAAGTAGAGAAATTGCTTTCACAGTTAAATATCAAGTGAATGCATGCACTCTCATTAGCGGTGCATAAATCAACCAGTATTGGTAGGAAAAATAATGAAAAGAAATATCACTACTACAAAAGTCATGTTCATTTGGCCACCCATATTTAGTTATGGTGTTAAAAATACATTTATTGATCTCAGTATAAATTGATATTCTGAATAAATTACCAAGGACATGTTGTAGGCCGAGCCCTGACAAATCTCCAGAATAAGGAAAATCAAAGATGTTCACCTTTACTTCCACAAGAAAACTGCTGAATTTTATAATTTTCTCTTGAATTCTTATGCCTGATTTTAATGCAAAGTGTTAGTTGAAACTGTCATCCCAAACCACAGGGGAATTCTCTTTATTGAGGCATTTTTCAATCTTCAAATGGGATTTTCAGTGTGTATTTATTACCTAGCAACCAGACCATAAAAATTCTAATGTTGGATCTTAGATTGAAAGGGGTTTAGGTACTGTGGTATAAAATATATTTTTATGATGAAAATCAGAGAAATTTCCTGCACAACAAAGAATTGAAAAATTATTGTACCAGCTTGTTCACTTCAAGAAAATACAATTCAGCTTTCAGTGATTTCTGATTGATCATCTTTGAAATGTTGAATGTACTGTGCTAGTAAAGGATGCCCTGGAGACTCAAGTCATCTTTTCATCTGTACAACCATGCGGTGGTGTGGAGTAACCTTCTTGGGGCAGAAGACTACAATCCACTCAGCATCAAATGATAGCAGCTCTCCCTTCTGGTCAGAGAAGCCAGCCACACGCTAGCCAGAGAATTCCATATGTATTTCATTGACTCCATTTATCATTTCAACAATACCACTGCAATTTATTTAAAACTCTAAAAGCAGTTATCAAAAACTTGAGGAGATCAAGACCTCATTGGTTAAAGGCACATCAATTTCATCAAGATTGGGCCCTAACAGTGTGGCCTTCCAGGGTTTACTGCTTACTCAGTCTCTGCATTCTCATTTTACAAGTGAAGAAAATTATGTTGGAGGCCTCATAATGTTTCCTAGTTACGAAATTGAAAGGAATTCATGTGCAGCACATAGAGTTAATATTCAACAGATGTCAGCTATTACAAAGAGATGCACCTGTCTTTATGAGGGTCAGACTTCTCACAGGGTCTTCCTCGTTCCATGGCCAGTGTAATTTATAGTATACTAACTTTCCACACTATTTCCAAAAGCCATTCTTCAATCTTCAATTTTTCAAATCCACTTTTTATTGTCATTTGACAACACAAACCCACTGCTGCTTATCTTTATAGCTCCACCATTTACTTCCAGCTATGTAAACACAGAGAAAACAGATTCCAGAAACATCTATCTCTAAAATAATAAACAAACAAACAAACAAACAAGCACAACATCAGATGCAGATCCCAGCATCATTTAAGCCACCGTCACTTTAAGTGGAAGTTCTGGTTTCTTTAAAAACTCAGTTGTGTCATGTGATGTCATTCTGGAAGCTGTCTAGTGAGAGGGAACGTGATGTTTTGCTGAAAACAGGCTTCTTGATTTTTAGAGAGAATACAAATAGAACTTCACAGATAGTAGGATGATGCTTTCCCATTGCTCCTCCATGCAAAGTGTGATTGATATTTTCTGGTCTTCACTTTGTAGAGAGAAACATGCCAAAGGATGTTTCCCGGCTTTCCCGCTGATTTTAGCTGCTTCCACTGACTCGTGCCAATTTGGTGGGGCCTTGCTTTTTCCACTGGATTATGCCCTCACTAGATTCATGTTGCTGTTTGGTGTTGGCTATTGGACTGGACTGCTGGTATTCTGACAATGAAGAGTGGAATTGCCCCAAGGAACTTCTAAACAGGTTCACAACCCCCTTTTTCTATTTAGAAGGGAGGTAGAATTGTTTAAGAAACCTAAATAAAGTAGGTTTTGAAAAAGCTAAGCCTACAAACACTCTATGTAGAGAACTAGAGGTATCTAGTGCCATACCTGTACTCTTGATCTCAGCAAAATTTTTTCCACATTCCAAGAAAATTTCACACATATGATCCTGAGATGTATTAGCACACTATAACACTTCAAATACTCCAAACTCTAGCAACCTTAGAGGCCCTGACGATCCTTGACTGAAACACCTCTTTACAGGATATTCTCATAATTCCCTGGTGAATTGGTCTGCTTCACCGATAAGGCTGGTCTTGCTCTTTTTCAAATGTTCTGGATTGTTTCAGGTCTTGGTTCGTCACTATATTTTAACAGTTTTCTATTGCCTCACTCATATATTTGCTCAGGGATTTTCTTCCTCAAGTGTTTCTTTCAAAAATACTCCCATATTATCTATCATCTTGTATTCTTCAATATGCATTTCTTCACTTTTCATTATT
Organism: Acomys percivali; assembly: GCA_907169655.1. Classification (NCBI taxonomy): domain Eukaryota; kingdom Metazoa; phylum Chordata; class Mammalia; order Rodentia; family Muridae; genus Acomys; species Acomys percivali. Next base: position 139,167,018 of record OU015744.1, read on the forward strand.
ATTGAGTAAATGATTTACTTACTTTTCATTCCAAATTGCAGGTTTGCTTCCAATCCTTCATCTCCACCCATCCCTTCCTCTTACCTCCCATCCTCCCCATCTATCCCTCAGAAAAAGGGAATACTTTCCATGGATATTAACCAGCTTTGGCATATTAAATTGCACTAATATTGTTTCTTCTTCTACTAAGGCTACAGGAGGCAGCTCAGTTAGGTGAAAGGGATTCAAAGGCAGGAAATGTAGTAAGAGACAACTCCTTCTCTCTCTTTGTGAATTCCACATGAAGACTCAGCTGCACAATTGTTACATGTGTCCAGAAGATGAAGGTCTGTCCATTAATGCTCTCTGGTTAGCAGTTCAGGCTCTATGATCCCTGTCAGCCCAGGTTTGTTTGTTCTGTATGTATTCTAGAGGTATCCTTGACGCCTCAGGGACCTTCGATCCTTCCTCTGCCTCTTCCATACTCCACTTAACACTGGGATGTGGGTCTCTGCATAATTCTTCATCGCTTGCTAGCTAAACCCACTCTGATAAAAGTTATGGTTGGCCCCTATCTTCAAGTATAGCTGAATATCATTAATAGTGTCAGGGGTGGGATTCCTCTTAGGACATGGGTCTCAAGGTATGCTGGTGTTTGTTTGGATTTTCACTCAAATTCTGCTCCATAATTTTACTGCTGCACATCTTGTGGGCAGTACAATTTGTGGATCTAAGGTTTTGTGGCTCTGTTCTTGTCCCATTACCTTCATTGGATGACATGCCTTGTTTCATATCCCCCTTGTAGGAGTGTTAGCTGAGGAAATCCTCATAGAATCCTGTGAGTTTACAATGCCCCTAGGTTTCTAGCTGATCCCAGAGATGCCCTCCAGTTGTCTCTCCTAGTACTCTCTCCCTCAATCCTCCTCCCTCACCTCATTCTTCTGTTCCTGTCCCCATCTACTCCCCATCTCAGTCTCCTCCCTCTGTCCACTCCTGATGTCTAATCTACTTCTGCTCTTAATGAGATTTAAGCATCTTCACTGGACCTTTTTTGTTACTTAGGCTTTTGGGTCTGTAGTTTGTAGCATGGTTATTCTGTACTTTATAGCTAATATCCACTTATAGGTAAATTATACCACACTTATATTTTTGATTCTGGGCTACCTTACCCAGAATGATCTTTTCTAGATCTATTCATTTGCCTGGTAATTTTATGATGTAATTGTTTTTACTAGTTAGGTAATATTCCATTGTGTAAATATACCACGTTTTCTTTTCTTTTTTTTTTTACATTTTTAAATTTTATTAATTTATTCTTGTTGCATCTCAATGGTTATCCCATCCCTTGTATCCTCTCATTCTTCCCTCCCTCCCATTTTCCCCTTATTCCCCTCCCCTATGACTGTTCCTGAGGGGGATTTCCTCCCCCTGTATATGCTCATAGGGTATCAAGTCTCTTCTTGGTAGCCTGCTATCCTTCCTCTTTATCTGTTCTTCAGTTGAGGGGCATCTAGGTTGTTTTCAGTTTCCGACTAGTACGGAAAAGCTGCTATGAACATTGTAAAGCAAGTATCCTTGTATGGTGGAGCTTCTTTTGGGTATATGCCCTAGAGTGGAATAACCGGGTCATGAGTTAGATCTAGAACCAGTTTTCTGAGAAACTGCAAAATTGACATTCAAAATGAATGTACAAAGGTGCACCATCACCAGCAATGGAGAAATGTCCCCCCTTCCTCCAGATCTTGGCCTTCATGGACTGTTACTTGAGTTTTTGATCTTATACAGTCTGATGGGTGTAGGATGGAATCTAAGAGTTGTTTTGATTTGTATTTCCTTAATGACTAAGGATGTTGAACATTTTTAAGTGCTTCTTAGTCATATGATATTCCTCTGTCGAGAAGTCTCTGTTTAGATTTGCACTCCAGTATTAATTAGGTTATTTGGTTAGCTAATGTCTAGTTTCTTCAGTTTTTCATATATTTTGGATGTCAGCCCTCTGACATATGTGGAGTTGGTGAAATTCTTTTCCCATTCTGTAGGCTGTCATTTTTTCTTTTCTGATGTGCCTTTTGCTTTACAGAAAGAAGCTTTTTACTATCATGACTTCTGATTTATTAATTATTAATTTTGTATCAAGCCTCTTGGAGCATGATCTGGTGCTTTGTAATTGATTTCTAATTATTTTCTCTTGTAAGGTCTCCTTGTTGGCCTTAAAGAGCAGACATTCATGTACCCCAAAATTATGTTTGTAATCCTTGTCTCCATGTTATCCCTTATTAGCTGAATATATGCCTTTTAACCTGGGCAGGGCATAGTGAGGAACTGTGGCCAAAGTTTGCTGGCTTCTGGGAGATAAGTATCTTGGGTAGGAGACAGGGACCAAAGGAAGAAAAAGGAACAGATTCTACATGAAGTAGGAAAGAGCCACACCGCCCAAGAAGAGGAAGTCTGAAGTTCCCCATGGGAAAAAAAACTGGCCCAGATGAACAACATAAGCAAGTGTTTGAGCACTATCGACAGGAATAATCCAGATAGAAATGATTGAAGCAAACAGTTTGTTATGGGGGCTGGAGGACAGTGGAAGGTAATTTAAGGGTACTATCTGCCCATCCCCAAGTAAAATAAGGCTTATTCTAAAATGCTGGAGATGTTCATGTCATTACTGATTGTGATAGTGGGTTAGATTATACCACTATAGTAATCTTATGTATTTAATATTAAATACATAAAGGCAAATGGTTTAAGCTATTTTTCAGCTGTAGTGGTTTCCTGGCAGAAATGTAAATGGTCACTTATGTATACTGCATCACATCATCTGGGAATACTGACACTTTGAATTCTTCATTTCCAATTTGTATACCCTTGATTTTCTTTAGTTGTTTTATTGTTCTAGTTAAAACTTCAAGTACATATTGACTGGATCTGGCATCTTGTTTTGTCCCTGATTGTAGTGAAATCGCATTATATATCTCTGGATTTTATTTGATGTCGGCTATTAGCATGATATATATTGTGTTTATGTATGTGCTTTGTATCCATGATCTCTCCAAGATTTTATCATGAAGGGGTGATGGATTTTGTATAGCACTTTTCAGCATCTAATGAAATGATCTTTTTTTCCTTTTAGTCTGTTTATATTGTGGATTACATTGATAGATTTTCTTATGTTGAACCATCCCTGCATCCCTAGCATAAAGCCTATTTGGCCATGATGGATGATGTTCTTCATGTCATCTTGGAATCTGTGAGTATTTTAGTAAGTACTTTTGTATCCATGTTTACGAGGGAGATTGGTCTGAAAATATTTCTTGGTAGAGTCTTTGTGTGGTTTAGGTATCAGGGTAACCATGAACATATAGATTGAGTATGGCAATGTTTTTTCACTTTCTATTTTGTGGAACAATTTGATGAGTATTGATAATAGCTTTTCTTTGTAGATCTGGTGAAATTCTCACAAAACCATCTAGACCTGGGCTTTGCTTTGCTTTGGTTTTTTTTTTTTTTTTTTTTTTTTTTTTTTTTTTTTTTTTTTTTTTTTGGTAGGGGAGGAAGTTTTAATGACGGCTTCTCTTTCCATAGAGGTTATAGGTCTATTTAAACTGTTTATCTGATCTTAATTTGGCTTTGATATGTGGTATCTATCATGGAAATCATCCATTTAATTTATATTTTCCAACTTTGTGGAGTATAGATTTTTGAAGAAAGAGCTAATGATCCTTTGTAGTTCCTTAGTGTCTGTTGTTAAGTCTCCTTTTCATTTCTGATTTTGTTATTTGGATATTATCTCTCTGCCTTTAAGTTGGGTTGTTAAGTGTCGATCTTTTAGGTTTTTCTCAAACAACCAACTCTTTGTTTTGTTGATTATTTTTATTATTGTTTTTCTTTTTTTTCTATTCTGTTGATTTCAACCTGTTTGATTATTTACTGCCTTCTACTCTTCTCATGTGTATTTGCTTCTTTTAGTTGTAGAGCATTCGGGTGTGATATTAAGTCACTAGTATGGGACCTCACTACTTCTATTATGGAGGCATTTACTGCTGTGAATTTTCCTCTTAGCACTGCCTTTTTTGTCCCATAAGTAATGGATTTTGTGTTTGTATTTTTATTGGATTCTAGAAAGTATATAATTTATGTATTTATTTCCTCCTTTAACCAGCAGTCATTTAATAAAGTGTTGTTCCGTTTCCATGAGGTTGTAGGCTTTCCTTTGTTTTTGTTGTGGTTAAATTCCAGCTTACTCCATGGTGGTATGATAAGATACAGAAGGTTATTTATGTTTGTATCTTTTGAGAGTTGCTTTGTGGCCAAGTATAAGCTCAGTTTGGGAGAAGATTCTATGAGGTACTGAGAAGTTATATTCCTTTGAGTTTTGAGTGAAATGTTCTGTAAATATCTCTTGGGACCATTTGAGTCATAGCATCTGTTAGTTCCATTATTTCTCAGTTTAGTTTCTGTCTAGATGATCTATCCAATGATGAGAGTGGGATGTAAAAATCTTCCATTATTTATATGTGGGTTTCAATGTGTGATTTAAGCTTTAGTAATGTTTCTTTTACAAACGTTGGCATCCTAGTATTTGTGGCTTAGATATTCAGAATTGAAGTGTTATCATCGAGAATTTTTCCTGTGATGAGTATGAAGTGTCCTTCTCCCTTTCTTATGATTAATTTTGGTTGGAATTTTGTTTTATTGGATATTTAAATGGCTACTTCAGATTGGTTCTTGTGTCAGTTTGCTTGGAAAATCTTTTTCAAGCCCATAACTTCGATTTAATATGAATTTTTGATGATTAGGTTTGCTTTTTTTATGAAGCAAAACAATGGATCATGTTTTTTGCATCCATTCTGTGTCTTTTGACTGGTGAATTTTGTCCATTGATTTTGCGAGATTTTTAAAGATAATTATTGCCAATTCCTGTTTTTTTTTTAGTGTGTGTGTGTGTGTGTGTGTGTGTGTGTGTGTGTGTGTGTTTCCCCTTCTTTTAGGTTTGCTGTTTTGGAGTTATTTATTTCTTGTGTTTTCTTGGGTGTAGTTAAACACTTTGCATTTGAGTTTTCCTTCTTATATCTTCTGTAAAGAGGGACTTATATAAAGATATTGTTTAAATTTGCATTTCTCATGGAATATCTTGTTTTCTTCTTCTATGGTGATTCAATGTTTTGCTAGGTATAGTAGTTTGGGCTGGCATCCATCGTATTTTAGCAACTCCAAGACATTTGCTCTGGCACTCTTGGCTTTTAGAGTCGCATTGATAAATAGGGTGTAATGGTAGTAGTTCTGACTTCATATGTGCTTAACATTTTTCCACTGGGGCTTTTAATATTTTTTCTTTGTTCTGGACATTTATTGTTTTGATTATTATGTAGCAGGAGTATTTTATTTTTTGTTCAATATGTTTGTCATTCCTATAAGCTTATTGTCATCTCTTTCTTTTTTTCTTTCTTTCTTTCTTTCTTCCTTTATGTAATTTTTTCTTTCTTGATCCAATGTTATAGATGATTTTGGGTGACTGTTCAGGCAGCAAACTGTCTCTGTCATCTTCTCATTTGGGAAACTTCTTACTTACACTCCCTGTATACTCAGGTAATTAATTTTATTCCTTCTCAAGTCTCTGATGGGATTGAAGACCAGATAGTTTAGTTTGACTATTAAGCTTAGTTGTTTAGGGGTTTGAGATGTTTTTAGGTCTAGATAAATATTTTAAGTTGATAATGATGAGATATGATAGATATTAATTCTCATTCAGAATTTTAGACTCACCAAGATAGTAAAGGTGTTTTCTTCAAGGCTGCCAAATACAAATAGCCAAAATACTAGCAATGCAACATTTATATAATTGCTAGTAATTTCAAAGTTCTTCTTGCTGTGGGAAGTTTATTGCATATATGACTAGTAATATAAATGTATATGTAAAATATTTAATAAAAAAGAAAGAAAAACAGATACTTATTTGGCATTAATTGCTAAAGAGACATCATATAGGAGTGGATATGTTGGTAATGATGTTCCCTCCTGAGGAATCTGAAGAAATTTTGGATACACAGATAACTTCGACAATGACTTTCCAAAGATTTCCCCAAAAATTAGAAGAGAGAAAATAGGAATAGAAGGCTTTTTGTTCTATTAGATGTTTATTGCCTTTGGTCATCACTTTCTTTAGACTAAAATTGTTTTCTTCAATGATTTTGTTGAAAATATACTCTGAGCCTTTGTCCTGTGAATCTTTTCCACCTTCCATTCCTATTATTCTTAGGTTTGGTGATATCATAGTGTCATAACTTTTATGGATGTTTTGTGCCAGAAACTATTTGTACTTAACATTTTCTTTGACAGGTGTATCGGTTTCTTCTACAGTATCTTTATGCCTGAGGTTCTCTCTTCCATCTCTTGTATTATGTGGTTTATACTTGCTTTAAGGGGTTTCCTTTTTAAAGACCTCTGTTGTCTTTATAAGATTGGATTTAAGGTCATTTTCTTGTGCTTCATTTGTGTCAGGATATCCTAGGTTTGTAAGATAGCCTGGTTCTAATGGTGCCGTATTGTCCTGCCTCTTGTTGATTTTCTTCTTATGGTTTCTGTTAGCCATCTGTGTTTTGTGGTCAATATAGGTTTAGGTACTGGTTTCTGAGTTTATATTTGCTGGACGTGCAGTTTTGGGTGTTTTTATTTCCCCGTGAATTCTTTTTCTTCTCTTTCTTTTGGTCTAAGTGGCCTGGGCTTCTGTTGACTAGCAAGTTTTCAGGTCGAGTGGGGTGTCTCCTTTGTGTGTTTTGTTGTTTCTGTGACTTTGAGGTTTTTGGTGTTAACCTTGTCTCTGGGGTCTCTAGTACCAGTATGGCCTGAGGTCACTAGTGCATAATGGCCTCCAGAAAAGCAGGTAAAATTTGGGGCACGAAATTGGAGTTCAGGTAGTGAAGTGCAGTTTAAGGCTCTTGGGTGTGCTTTATGGTGAACTGAAGGGTAGGGAACTGAGGGGGAAATGGAACAATCTGGTTGTCATTGGTGCTTGCAGAACTCAAAAGAATGCAAGCAGAGTTCTGGGCCAGAAAACAGAGCTCATGGGAAAAGGTACACTTTACTATTGCTTGGTGTGATTTTAGTGAGTTGGCAGTCAGGGTTTTGAGAAAGCTGAGTTTTTTCTGGTTGTTCTGGATGCTAGCAGTGCTCTGGTAATGCAGCCACAGTAGTCAGTTGGAAAATGGAGCACAGGGGACAAGGTGCCATTTGCTTCTATTGGGTGTGTGTCATGTTCCTTCTCTATTAAGATTTTATTTTAACCAAGATTTGCATATTAATTTTGTTTTTAGTGTTTAACTTATACACTTGTTGTGCAAATAATAACAATCAAATGATAGATGCCTACTAAAAATGTTTTAAATGCTGAGTGAATGGTTAGTAGTTGTTATGGCATGGTCTGGTGCTTTGTGTTTAATTAATTGCTTGACTCCTCCCCGGGATTCTTACTGTTCTACAAGCAAACCCTCACATATACTAAAATTATACTGTGTAACCTTGCTTCCACATTATCTGTGATTGGCTAAATGAATGCCTACACCTCGGAAGGGGAGAAATGAAGTAGGCAGGCCAACGTTCATGGGTTTGGATGACAGGAGGACCAAGGGAAAGAGAGATGAAAGAGATTGAGGAGAAAAGAGGAGGCAGCGACCTCCTTTTCCATGGGTTATCGTGTACAAAGGTGAATGGAGCCTGCTCTAGGATTGGTCATAGAGGAAAGAAGCCTAGATGACAAACATGTGCAAGTATTTATGGAATATTGGATGGGAAGTAGCTTGTATAGGAATTATTACAGCAATTGGCATTGGATATTGGGCTGGTATGTATAGGTAAAAAATAGCTTAAGGAGGTAATTTTTGTCTAGCCCCAGAATGTAAGGCATATTAAAATTATTACAGGTTTCTGTGTCTTTTATTGATATGTTAAAGTAATAATCACCATAATAATGATATGTAATTATTAGAAAGCATTAATAACATTTTTCTACATTCCTGGCATTTCAAGATATAGCATGATTTTTCTCACAAAATTGTGTTTCACAAAAGTCTTTGTTCACTTTTATGAATTCTTGCTATGGATTTCATTTTCATGCAGCATTCATTGATATAATTGAATCTAGATTTCATAAGAAAGTATAAATGATAATAACATCTGCTATTGGAATTTTTTTCTATTTCTTCTGAGATTTTCTTTTAATAATTTAATTCCTAAAACCCATCCTTCTTCATAGTGTTAGAAAATTCTCTGTTTATTTATTTAAAATGCATTGAATTATCTATGCCATGGCTTTATTTCATATTCTCAGATATATTTATTTTTATATTAAGTATATTTTATTTTTTACATATACATTTATATTATCACACACACACACACACACACACACATATACACAATCAGGAATTATTTTACATTCTTAGTGTTTTGGCTTGGAAGAAAGCTGCCAATCCCAATTGGTCAAGCATTTCAAACTGTCTTACACAGGACTCTAATTAACCCTGGAATTTCTTACCATTTAAAAACTGGAACACAAATGTTCTTTCTATCTTGTTTAACTATTCCCCAATTTTATTTGAGCCCCTACAAAGGAATTATTCATCCCAAGTCAGACAGAGGACACTGTAAAAGAATGATGCCCATTTCCTTTAAGGGTGTTGGGTAGGTTTTTGGTTGCTTTCTTGTGCTATACAGGATTACTTTCTATGGGAGTTGGTTACAATTTATTGTTGGTCTTATTTAGAGAGAAAACAAGGTTTGACTCAGGGATGTCTCTTTTCTTTTATCTGCCATGACTCTTCATGATTTGTACCTTCTGGTTTTAGTTCATCTGCAAAATGACTCTATTTGACATACATCTCACCACTTTTTATGTATTGTTCAAAACAATTTCCATGATAATAATATATTCCACAATTTTTAAGCCACAGATTTCACAACACACCGTTTTCACACTGAGGACCTGACAGTTTACTGGACGATCTTATGTGGATTGCCAAGTTTCCCAGATTTTAGAATTTTTTTATTTTATTTTATTAATTTATTCTTGTTACATCTCTATGGTTATCCCATCCCTTGTATCCTCCCATTCTCCCCTCCCTCCCATTTTCCCCTTATTCCCCTCCCCTATGACTGTTCCTGAGAGGGATTACCTCCCCCTGTATATGCTCATAGGGTATCAAGTCTCTTCTCGGTAACCTGCTGTCCTTCCTCTGAGTGCCACTAGGTCTCCCCCTCCAGGGGACATAGTCAAATGTGAGGCACCAGAGTACATGAGAAAGTCATATCACCAGCACACAACAAGAAAATTTGCTCAACCATGTTCATAGCAGCCTTATTCATAATAGCCAGATCATGGAAACAGCCTAAATGTCCCTCAGTAGAAGAATGGATAAAGAAACTGTGGTACATATACACTATGGAATACTACTCAGCTATTAAAAACAAGGAATTCCCAAAATTTGTGGATAAATGGATTGAGCTAGAAATGATCATAATGAGTGAGTTAACCCAGAAGCAGAAAGACTCAAATGGTATATACTCACTTATATCTGCATACTAGCCCAAGGGGCATGTCCCACGAAAGCCTTCCCTTACCAGGAAACTGGGACAGAGGGGAGGACATCCTATTGGGACTCTAGATAACAGATTTTAGAATTTAGATTGTTCTACTTTTATCTGGTTTAAAGTAAATTATGTGCAGAAATAACGTCACCCCACTATTTATGAGCTTCACACATTCTTCTTTCTAAAACTATTTCCCTTTTTTCCCACTCAATTTCTACCCTTAAACATCCTTACACATGTACCATTCCATGGGGGTAGAAAGCAGGTCTGGGTAACAGTCAAAGATTAAGTGAATTTAGAGAAGACAGAAATAGTGAACATTATTCAAAATTTGTAAGTGTTCTTACAAATGTCTTGGAACCTGATAGTTATGTCACAGTGCGTATTTCCTTTGTTAACCTGTTTTTAATTCCCCCACGAAAAAAATAACTGTACTAACTTTTCATCAAACTGTTATGAAGGTAGCTGAATTTATAATGGCTCTCCAAAGAAGCCAATCAAACAAAACATATTAAAAATTATTTTGGAAAGTTTGTATATGATTTGTGAGGCTGAAAAAAACACCTGAGTCTAATGTATATGAACTTTAAATTCAGGAAAACCACCGATGTCACTCAGCCTAGAATCCAGATACAAAAGCACTCATGTGAATGCTATTTTGATTAAGGAAAAATATGAAAAACCTGGCTCATACATGAGGACAGAAAAATAGGGACATCCTTATTCTATACATGCTGTTTATGATGCCCATTTATAGACCCAAAGACCATCTACTTCAGAAACGTCCAATATGTGTCTTTCATTGGATATATCTATAGAAGTAAAAATATTACTAAGGGACCATGGTAAGAAGGGGATTTAACTGAGGGGCAATGTGGAATAATGCGATAGGACGTGTAAAATGACTGGGAGATGGGATGGCATGGCAGAGGGTAGAGTAAATGGAGGAATCACAGAGACCTTTCTCAGAAAACTGGAATAGCTCTACCTCAAGACCCAGCTATGCAACTCCGGGGCATATACCCAAAAGATGTTCCACCATACAACAAAGAACTTTGCTCAATTTTGTTCATAGCAGTTTTATTCATAATAACCACAATCTGGAAACAATCTAAATATCCCTCAACCTAAGAATGGGTGAAGAAATTGAGGTACACTTATACAATTGAATACTACTACTCAGTTATCAAAAACAGGCAAATCATGAAATTTGCAGGCAAATGGATAGAACTAGAAAAAGTGATCCTGAGTGACGTAACCCAGACCCAGAAAGACACACATGGTATGTACTCACTCTTAAATGGATTTTAGCCACACAGTACAAGATAAGCATACTACAATTCACAAGGGAGGATCATTAACTTGTCCTCAGAAGGGTAACTAAAAACAGACAGACTAAGTGGTTGAAGAGATAGAACAAGATAGGAGAGGAAGCAACATTCTGTTATGCTTGGAGCCAGGATCGTAGCATAGCTGTTCTCTGAGATGTTACATCCATCAATGAATTCAAACAGATGCAGAGACTTGTATCCAAACATTGGGCGAAGTGTAGGGAATCCTGTGGAAAGTTAGGCCAGGGGCTGGTAGGAGGGACTGTAGGTGACATGAGCTCCACAAGACGACAAACAGACCCAACCAATCATGGCCTAGAGGGGCTTGCAGACTGAAGCAATAACCAACGACTGGACCTAGGCCCCCTTCATGTGGGTCCCCTAGAAGGGGAGCAGAGACTCTTTCTGACATGGACTTAGTTGTTTGTTTTTTTTTTAACACTCCACCCCTGGCAGAGCTGCCTGCCACAGGGGATGAGTGTATACTCAGACCTTATGTGACTTGATGAGCTGGTGGGTGGGTGGGTGTGTGAGGAATCCCTTTTTATAAGAAAGGAAGGGGCTAAAGGAAGTAGAAGTGTGGGATGAGGAGGGGCGATATTTGAGATGTAAAGTGAATAAATAAAGTAATTAAAAATAAAAATTGTTGAATGTGAAAACAACTTTCTTAAATATATACACACATAAAACAGTTTTAAGGGTGCTTATTTCCAATGGAGCAGGCAATATGTCAACAAGATACAGGATGCAAGAAAGAGCATTCAGTATCAGGAATGGGTTACTTCATTGTGAGTTGTCAGGCAATGAGACCCTACACATTTACACATCCTCAAGCCTTATAGGCTATTGATATTATTCCTGTTATATTGTAGAACTTAATGAAAAGTCCCTGACAGATATAGATGACTGTTAGCTGTATTGGGCCAGAAGGCTGAAGATGATGCCCCAAGGTTACAGAGTTTTAGATGACTGTTCAGGTGGCAAATTCTCTAACATTTTTTTCTTTTCATTTCGGAAGCTGCTAACCTGTGCATCCAGTTCACTCAAGTAATTTAGTTTCATTCCTTCTCAAGTCTCTGATGGGGTTGAAGACCAGATAGTTTAGTCTTACAAGTAACCTTAGCTGTTTAGAGGTTAAGATGTTTTTAGGGCTAGGTAGATGTTTTAAGTTGACAGATATGAGATATGATAGATATTGATCCTCATTCAGAATTTTAGACTCACCAAGATAGGAAAAGATATTTTCTACAAGGTTGCCAAATACAATTAGCCAAAACATCATGAATGCAATATTCATATAACCCCTGATTGTTTCATGGTTCTTCTTGTTGTATGCAATTTTTATGTATCGGTAATAATATAAATTTATATGCCAATAAAATAAAATAAAATCTTAAAAAAGAAAGAAAAGTCCCAATTACTAAAGACACCATACACTGGTCTCAGAAAACTTGGATTAGTCAAACTAATATTACCTTAGAAGCTTCGTGTCTACTGGTCAGTTTTTATTCGGTATTGCTGGAGAAGAAAAGTACATGTCCAGACATGAACTCTGAAATCTAGAATAAAAACTACCCTGACACGATATGTCCACTCTTTCTCTGAGAGTAAACAACCACATTTGGTTTTGTGCCTAAGACATACAATATAATACAGATCTCATTCTTCACTTTGTTAATGGGGCCAAGAATATGTGGTTAGATAGGTCATAAACACTAGGTAAACCTGATCCTATTATTCTTTGAAATGGACATTAAAATATTTCATAAAACTTATTACTATGCACATAAATTAATGTGTATCTCTGTCCACAGCAATATTTTCCCTAATTACTCTTGATTGGTTGGCATAGAAACACCAAGTTTCTCCTAAGGCCATATCCCTATTCTGTAAGATTACCTCTATAAAGGAGTCAACTCAATATAACTTTCTGAATTTCTCAGGTCTAAGTCTATCTGGGAAGTGAGTTCCTAATCTTTCCCTGCAAAATATCAAGGGGCCTATGGCAGCAGCACAGCTTATTCCTGCCCCTGCTATTATTGGGACCAGAACTGGAGCCTCTTTCGCCTTCATGATCATTGAGTAAATGTCAATATGAGTTCGCTCCCTTTCTTCACTATAGGCATACGCCTGAGGCATAATAAAAACATTATATAGAGAGGAGGGGGTGTGATTTTTCCAGTGAGTCAGAGAAAGCACATTTAGTCATATTGTTATGATTAGCAAGCCAGCTAAATTCAAGGGAATAAAAGCATATGACGTCCTCTAAGCTAGCCTTGGTTCACTGGACATTTTAGTAAATCATATTACAAGGTGAAGAAGAAAGAGGACATGATGCAGGTGCCTCGTCTTTGGCAAGATGACTCACCTCTGGTAGTATATGAAAACAATTTTAGTCTTTCAAGTGTTTTTCTCTCCAGCCTAATTTACTGGCCCCTGCATTCCCTACCACACCATTTCACCCCTGGAAGTGACATAAGAGAGTAGAAGTCTACACAAAATTAGAGTTTCCCATCCCTGTTTTTTGAGTTTCCATGTTCAGGATTCAGGCTGGTGAGGTTTGTTTATACCGTGAGAGTAAACTCTGGCCAGTCTTATCTTTTAAGAATTCCAAATCCATGTAACAGCCCCTCTGTTATGAGCCTTAGTGGCCTTTTTTAAAAATTGGGAATGATGAATCCAGGTAATGACTCCAGCCATTTTCACCTCATGTGAGGTTAGCTGGGCTGAGTAGGGTCCCTTCCAGAGAAGTTCCAGGGTCTGGGCATGGATCTGCCTTATCCAAAGCAGGTTTTCTGGCTGAAACTGGAGGGTAGGTTCAGAGGTAGGAGAAGGCAGGGTTTCCTCTCATTCTGGTCTATGGCCTGCTGGGCCTCCAGCAAAGTGTACAAGGACTTGAGAAGGGAGTGGTTAAACATTTCTGCCTGGGGAATATTTGAAAATTTGTGGGAGTGTACATCGGATTACACGCTAGGCAAAGCAGAGGAGGCCGGCCCAGTCTTTGCAAGTTTCCAGGACCAACGTGGTTGCAGAATCTTTAGAGGTTTTATTTCTTTCTACATGATCTGAACTCTGGGCCTGTACACACAATTCAATTTCAAATTAAAATTTAGTACTTCTCTCACATGTTGAGGTGCTATGCCCAAGAAGAGCCGGGTGTTATCAGATCCCAAAGAGAGTGATCTGATTCCAAACCTAGGAATTATTTTCCAAAGATGTTTCTTTGTAACTATGGAAACAATCTTTTTTTCTGATGCTGTAGGAGTCTATAAACACCAACAAATATTTATAGCCTAAAACAGTAGGGCCAATGTCAGTAAGTCCTACTCCCACTGTTTCCCAGGCCCATTTCCTCTAGTCTGGATTCCTTGTGGGATCTTCCCTTGCTGTTTGGTGCTTACTTAAACACAGATATACATCCTTTCAAATCATTCTAGTATCTGAAGCTTTCTTATTAGGTTTGGCGCTAACTGCATGACAATGACAATATAAGTAGCTTACTGATTTTTTGAGCATCTTGTTCTGTACTGGTTATATAACTGATATATTTCACAGAGCCTTACCAGAAATCCAGGATTTGTTCATTGGGTCTTAAGTGAAGGACCTACCTTGAGTAAGTTGACAGGTTTTCTGAGTGCAGTATTTAGTGCTCTCGGTGATATTTGGTGCAGGCTCACCTTCATTAATGGCAATGTTCAGTCTACTTGGGCCTCTGTATCATCCAAATCATCTGGTATGCATAGATTAAGGGTTTGAGGCTTCTTCAAAAAAGGAGGGCTTTGGATCTTACAATTATAGGAAAGAGAGAGAGAGAGAGAGAGAGAGAGAGAGAGAGAGAGAGAGAGAGAGAGAGAACTGTTTGGGAACAGTTTCCTCCTTTCTGTGAATACCCTTTGTGGACTGCGCCTATCCATGAAACATTGTACCCTTCCTTCTACAAAGGAACTCACCATTCTATAAAAGGAGAGTAAAGAATGTTTCTGTGTTTCTGTTGTAGAAATCTGCTCAGTTCTATTTTATCATTGTAAATATTACAAAATTGGGTTGTTAATCATTTACATAAAAGAGTGACATGTCTATTTTTTTTTTTACCCACTTGATGGCAAAGGAGGGCTCTAAGTATTGTCAAAGGTATACATCATATAAATTTATTCATGACTTATTTACAATATTTGAATATAATATACCTCTGTGTACACTAAATGGGATGAAATCAATAGTAAATTAGTTATAACTAAGTAATATTTATATTTAAGAACTCATGATAATGAGTTACAATCTTGTGACTTTTCACACCACATGAGGCATGCACACACTCAAATGCAGTGCCTACAGTGGTGCTGATGACAAATGACTAACTCTCTGTTAGTATTTTTCCCAACTCCATGCTGTGATTTTGTTTGGATGATGGTGCCTTTTGTAGTCAGAAGCTTTTCAGCTCAATAGGTCCCATTTATTAGTCATTGGTCTTAACAACCTCCTCTATAGGCCCTTTTTATAAAGTTCCCATCTGTGCCACTGGCTCTTTCTTCTATAAGATTGAAGATGGTTGGTTTTATTTTGGAATTCTAAATTCTTTTGATCTTGAGTTTCTCCAAGGTGATAGATATGGATTTATTTTCACTATTCTACATGCAGGACCCAGTTAAACCAGCACCATCTGTTGAAGATGCTATCTTTTCTCCAGTATGTATTTTGGGATTACTTTTCAAAAATTGGGTGTCTGTAGGTGTGTGTAATAAAGTCTGAATCTTCAATTCTAGTGTAATAATCAACATGCCTATTTTTATGTCAATATATTCCATTTTTATTTGTATGGTTATATAATACAAATTGCATTCTTGGGTGCTGATAGCTCCAGCTGTTCTTTTATTATTCAGAGTTGTTTTAGAAATCTTGGGGTTTGTTTTCGTATTTTCATATGAAATTTAAGATTGGATTTTGAATTTCTGTGAAGAATTCTCTTGGGATTATGATGGGGATTGGATTGCTTTGGTAGGAGGAATGTTTTCACAATATTAATTCTACTGATCCAGAAGCATGGGAGGTCTTTTATCTCCTGATGTCTTCTTCAATGATTTAAAGTTTTTATTACACAACTGTTTCTCTTGCATAGTTAGGCTTACCTTACTATAGGTTTGAGGCTATTGAAAAAGGTAGTATTTCTCTATTTCTTTCTATTTCTTTCTCAGTATGTTTGTAATTAGTATATAGCAAGGCTGTTAAACTTTAGGTGTTGACTTGGTATCTTGCTCTTTTGCTAAAAGTGCTTATAGACTTTTTTTTTTTTTTTTAGCAGATCCCATTTTATTTAAAATTGTATCGCAGTGGAGCCTTTTGTATATAAAATAGTATCATTTAAAAATAAGGGTAGTTTCACTTCTTCATTTCCTATTTGTGTCTACTTGATTCACTTCAGTTTTCTTACTGCTCTTAAATAAGACTTCAAGTACTATAAGTATGGTGCATATGAGGAGAATGAACATTTCTTATCTTGTTCCAGATTTTAGTGGAAATGCTCTCATTTTCTCTTCATTTAAGATAGTGTTGGCTGTGGACTTGCTGAAAATTGCCTTCACTATATTTCAGTATGTCTTTTGCATCCCTAGTCTCTCTAGGACCTTTCATCTGAAAGGAATATGGATTTTGTCAAAGACCGTTTTCACATGTGGTTTTATCTTTAATCTGTTTATATAATTTACTATGTTGAGCCATCCCTGTTCATTGAGAGGAAGCTACTTGATCATGTTGGATAGTCAAATTGTAATTAATTTATGAAGCATATTTATATATGTTTTCATATGGTACATTAGTCTAAGATTTTCTTATTTTGTTGTTGTATATGGAATTGCTATTAGGATAATGATTTTATAAAACAAATTTTAAAACCTTCCAGCTTCTATTTTGTAGAATAATCTGAAGAATATTGGCATTAGTTCTCTGAAGTTTTTACAGATAGAATATATCTGAAACTTTTTGTTGTTGTTGTTGTTTGTATTTTGGAGGTTTTTTGTGTCTTGTATTTTTAAATTACACTTTTTATTTTACTGTGTGCTCTGAGTGTTTACATGGCTTATTTCACTGTGATTTAAATTTGGTAGGCTTAAAACATGGTATATGTTTGTTTTAATTTTTCCCCATGGAATCCTACAAAATTGTAAGTATGTTCCTCTCCTCTGATTTTCCTCAGTGTCAATTTGGCTGCAGGCTTGACAACCTTTATGATTTTCACAAATAGCCAATATTTCATTTCATTGATATTTTTGAATTGTTGTTGGTTTTATTCCATTGCTTACATTAGCACTGAGATTGGTTATTTTATCATATCTACTAGTTTAGAATAATAGTTCTTGTTCTTTTCTAAAGTTTTTAAGTGTTATATCTCACGTTTTACACACAGACACTAAATGATATGTACTTGCCTGTTATAACTGCCTGCACGTTGAACCCTGAGTTTGTTTATGTTGTATATTCATTTAAATTCATTTCTAAAACAGTTTTATTTTCAATGTTGATTGCTTTTTTGATAATAGTGAGTTGCTTAGCTTCAATGAAATTGTATACTATCTGCCATTTCTGTTTTATTGACATCCTACCTTAAACCATGATGGATGCATGGCGTGATTTCAATTTTCCTCTGTTGTGGAAACTTGATGTCAATTTTGGAAACCTTCTATTACCTACTGAGAAGAATGTGTGTTCTTTAGTTTTGGGGTAGAATGTTCTCTAGATACCTGCTAGGTCCATTTGATTTATGATGTTATTTAACTTTTATATTTTTTTCTTTAATCTCGGTCTGGATGGCATGTCTAATGGTAAGAGTAGGTTATTAAAATTACACATTACCACTGTGTTAGAATCAATATGTGACTTTAGCTGTAATAATTGTTTTATGGTTTGGGTCCCTTTGGGTTGGATGTCCTCTTGGTGGATTTTTCCTTTGATGAGTATGTCATCCTCTTCACTATTTCTTATGATTACTTTTAGCATGAATTCTATTTTGTGAGATATTGAAATAGCTATACCTTCTCTCTTCTTTCTTTCATTTGCTTGGAATAACTTTTTGTATTCTTTTAACCTAAAATGATGTCTATTCTTAATAGTATGATGTACTTTTGGACACAGAAGAAAGACGGATCCCATTTTCTAATTTAATTAGTTATGTATTAATTGAGGAATTGAGATAATTAATATGGAGAGATTTTTGAATAGCATGTTTAACTACTGTTATTTTGATGCTATGTTATACTGACCTCACTCTGATCTTCATCTGATAAAGAATTTGGATATACATAATGAAAATTCAGACTGAATTTTTCCTTTAATGCCCTTTGTAGAGTTGGATTGTTGAACAGAAATTGTTTAAATTTAATTTTATGCTGAAATACCTGTGGTTCTTTGCTGATATTGATAGTTTTTCTGAGTATGATATTTCTGCATCTCTGCCTATGGTCTTTCAGAGCTTGTAAAAAATTTCTCTATGTTGAAAAGAAAAGAATCATTCTAATTGGTCTACCTTTATATGTGACTTGGTCTTTCTCACTTGCAGCTTTTAATGTCCTTTCTTTGATTTATACATTTATGTGTCTTGGGGAAATTCTTTTCTGATCCTATACAGTTCATAAAGTATCATCTTGTACTTGGTAGAAATCTTTTCCCCAGATTGAAGAAATTACCTGCTATAATTATCTTTTTCTACAATACTTTCTCTCGTTTGCCTGTATTCCTTCTCCTCCTTCTATCCATATTGTTTGTAGGGTTTGTCTCTTCATAGTGTGACAAATTTCCTGGATGCTTTGTGTCTGAATTTTTATATTTAATAGTTCATTTGACTGAGCTGTCTATTTATTCTACTTTCTCCTTAAGACCTCAAATTCTCTCCTTTATATTTTTTTATCTAATGATGTTTACCTCTGAGCATTTTGATTTTCTTGCTGAATAATTCATTTTAAGTTTTAGTCTCATGTGGCCTTTATCTACCAATTCTATTCTTTTGTTGAATTCTACTTTAGTGTTATCACTTTTTTCATTACCTTATTCAGCTATATTTTCATGACCTCCTGTCGGTGCCGCCCCCAACCAGCAGGAAAGACACCAACACCGGG
>OU015744.1:139186411-139197046 GCA_907169655.1 Acomys percivali
GGGGGCGCTGCTATCTGTGGCGCTCCACAACCTCCACTAAGGCATTTATTCAAATCCAATTTAAGGTTCTTAAACATAATCATAATTACTACTTATAAGTCCTTGTCTTGTGTTTCAACTAAAATGCTTTTGCCATAACCTATTTAAATAGCATTATTGCTTCTTGAGAAGCAACATTTTCCTGGCTGTGTTCGCTTCTGTTTTAGCACTGGGACACAGGCATCATCATTCATGATGTCTGGGGTGTTTCTTGGTGTAGATGTCTGACCTTGCCTTCATAGGGTGCCTGTTCCATTCTTTAGTAGCTATTGCTCGAGTTTCTGTCTTTGCTAAGTGCGTTGGATGTTAGTTCCCTGACAAAGAGTAGTGTGGTTCTGTGGATCAGTGAGAAGCCACTGAGGAATACAGATGGGCTAGACAGAATGACTGGGTCTTATTGAAGTGTGGTGCCCCTGTTAAAAGCAGTTCTGTGTGAACTCACTCATTATGATAATTTCTAGTCACTCCATTTGTTCACAAATTTCGGAAATTCCTTGTTTTTAATAGCTGAGTAGTATTCCATAGTGGAGATGTACCACAGTTTCTTTATCCATTCTTCTACTGAGGGACATTTAAGCTGTTTCCAGGTTCTGGCTATTATGTATAAGGCAGCTATGAACATGGTTGAGCATATGTCCCTGTTGTGTGGTAGTGCATCTTCTGGGTATATTCCAAGGAGTGGAATAGCTGGGTCTTGAGGAAGCCCTATTCCCATTTTTCTGAGAAAGCACCAGATAGATTTCCAAAGTGGTTGTACTAGTTTGCATTCCCACCAGCAATGAAGGAGTGTTCCTCTTTCTCGACATCCTTGCCAGCATGTGGTGTCTGTTGAGTTATTGATCTTAGCCATTCTGATGGGTGTAAGATGGAATCTCAGTGTCGTTTTGAAGAGTTAAATGGTATATACTCACTTATATCGAGACACTAGTCCAAGGGGTACGTCCTTATGAAAAACTTTACCTACCAGGAAAGTGGGTCACAGGGGAGGGCATCCTATTGAGACTTTAGGTGTGAGAAGCCTGGGAGAATGAGGAAATAGAATGATCCAGTGGGTCCTGGAAAACTACAGGAGGGTCTGGGCCCTGTGGTCCTCCTCAAACTATGGCACCAGCCAAGGAAAATATAAGCAGTAAACTTCGAACCCCTACCCAGACTAGCCGATGGACAGTACATTCTCCACCGTTAAATGGAGAAGGAGATCTAACTTTCACACAAACTCTGATGCCCTATATTTGACCATGTCTCTTGGATGGGGACGCCTGGTGGCACTCAGAGGAAGGATAATAGGTCACCAAGAAGAGACTTGATACCCTATGAGCATATACAGGGGGAGGAGGTCCCCCTCAGTCACGGACATAGGGGAGGAGAGTAGGGGGGCTTGAAGTGGGAGGGAGGGAGGAATGGGAGGATACAAGAGATGGGCTAACAACTGAGATGTGATATGAATAAATTAACAAAGAAAAGAAAAAATTAAATATTTCAACAATAAAGGAAAAAGCAGTTCTGGGTCCCAGTTAATGGGGTACAGCTATAGGTCCATGTTAGAAAGCAGTTCTGTGGGTTAGTAGGGAGTCACAATGAACTGAAGATGTATAGAGGGAATGGCTTAAAGTAGCAGCCAAGAGGTAAGTGAAATGGAAGTTTCTGGCTCCTTTGAAGACTCAGTTGTGTCACGTGGTGTTTTGCTGAAAGCTGTCTTCTGAGAGGATACCTGTTGTTTTTTTCAAAGAGGGCATGTGATATTTTGCTGGGAGATGGCACATGAGATGGCATGTGATGGTGAGAATGAGAATAAAAACAACCAGAGGCAGTGAGAGGAGGCATTACTATAACATGCAACATTTCCCTAGTCTTCTCTGGTCTTCATTGCTTGTTGCTGGTCTTCTGTAGTTCTCTTCCAGAGAACATTTTGTGGTACCCATGATGATTCTGGCCACATTCATGGACTGGTGTCTAATTAGTGGAGCATTGTGGTTTCATCAGGATTGTACACCTCTGTTTTGTGTTGGCTATTGGTCTGGGCTGCTGGTTTACCGACAATGAAGAGTGGAATTGGCCCAAGGAACTATGTATAAACAGATCCACAGCCTCTTCTTATTGTTAACATTATTTCTCTCTTTCCTCTGGGTTGTGGTTTAGAAGTGTGGTTGAAGTGTTTAACAACCCTAAATAAAGTAGGTTTAAAATAAAAAGACTACAAGTAAGGAAAAGCTAAGGAGCATCTGGGTGTTGGTTGTTTTAGCTCACATGCTTTACAGATGAGTAAGACTGATAGTTTTCCGCTCCCCTATGCATAGTACCTTCTTAAGTCAGTATTCACAGGTGTTGTGTATTCATTATTTAAAGACCATGTCATATACAGTAGATACTATTTCAAACCACTCATCTCCACATTAATACCAGGATTGAGGCATAAAATATTACTTGACCTATGGGGCTTGCTGAAGAGCCAGTCTAGTTGAATCTGTGAATTCTAGGTTTAGTTGCATTCCTTGTCTCAAAAATTAGAATAGAAGATGGCTGAGGAGGAAGTGAAGGTCGAACCCTGACCTTCCATAAACATGTCCATGTATATGATCATACACATATCTCTATCAAACACGCACACATACATACTCAAAATTCTAATTTATCTTACAATATAGTCCTTTTCCCCTAGATCCAAGAATAATAATTTATTTAGAAGTTGCTGTACTTTTCTTTATAAGAATCTGAATGATGTATTGTATGACCTTTATAAATTGAAGCTAAAAAGAGAGCATGATATATTTTAAAAAGATTTTGTTCATATATATAAGCACTTTACAAAAATTCCATAAATTTTGTTAGCTCACATTTTTATTAAAAATATGTGCTAGTCTCTCCAGAGAACCTTCTACACACTACTATTGTTTAGATGGGTTTCCTCCTAATGTGCATATGATAAAGGAGTGTTGACCCCCTGCTCAATGCCACCTTTGCAAGAAGCTCAACTTAATGGAATTGTTTAATCTTCCATATTCACTACCCAGATAAACATTTTCTTTTCTAAATTATTATATATTTTATTATAGAGATATAAGGCTTACCAATGTAGACATCAGCTCAAATTACAGTTTTTCTACAATTTATGGCTATATTTTTTAAATATTAATCATTTTTAAATCTGAACCTAACCTCAATGAAGGGATACATAGTGATGATATACTTTATATGTTTACATATCTAATAGATTTTTAGAAAATTTTCATCTGTGGTTATTAGTAGAATATAATTCTTTACTATTACCTAACATTGTTTGGGATAAAATATTTATACTATTTTGTTCATAATGTGAACATTATTTTTGAGTTTCCTGAAAAAAAACTTAGAATAATATCTTAACTTAGAAATTAACTATGTTCCCAAGTATGTTAGACTATAATACAATTACTTTGACTATAGGGTTACACTATAAATACTAAGCTGACTGGTATAATTATAAGTGAACTATTCTAGACATCTAGTAGTTACATTCCCAGGATACTTTCTTTTAGATCCTATAGCATATAGTGGTCATATTAAAAATACATATACTGTACTGCAATATTATAGGGCGACTGAGAGGGACTTCCAACATCTCTTTGGCCATGTGTCTATGCCTATTCTTCAGGACAACTACAGTAGAAAGAATGAATTAGAAGAATCTCTGCCAAGAGCCTCCCTGTTAAGGGAGCTCACTAGGCATGTGGGCTGTCTAGGAGGTGATCTAGTGTTTGCAAGGTCTTATACCATGATGTACCCCGAAACTGCTTCAGCCTCTGACATGCTGTCAGGAGCCATTGATTTGGAAAATTCCAGGAGGCATGAGAGATCTCTGATGGTTATCCGGTCTGTATTGTGATGTACCCCAGAATTGCTTTCAACCTCTGACTGCCCTGTCAATTGTGCACTGCTGCATCTCTCTGAAATCTGGCATTGGAGCCGGGCATGGTGGCACATGCCTTTAATCCCAGCACCCAGGGAGGCAGAGGCAGGTGAATCACTGTGAGTTTAAGGCCAGCTTGGTCTACAAAGTGAGTCCAGGACAGCCAGGACTATATTCATGGCCAGCCTGGTCTACAAAGTGAGTCTAGGATAACCAAGATTACACAGAGAAACCCTGTCTCGAAAAACCAAAAGTAAATACATCTGGCATTGGTGTGAATTGTTATTTTCTGGGTACTGACCAGCTCTGATTGAGCAAACTTCCTAGAGTATCTTATTGAAGATGTACTTTTTGTTATTCAGATGAATTAATCCCTGATTATGGAATTCCTGATTTGACTCAAATAGTTTTAAAAGTTAAAGTTAGTTTATGGCTGCAATAAATACCTTTGTGGACCTCCAGATGCCTCACTTAGGATAGCCTAGAGCAGGTTTGTGGCTTCAGATAAGCCTCCACCGCAGATGGCACCACGAATCCTGGTATTTGACCATAAATATAGCCAAATTTGTTTAAACTCCATGTGAACCTATGTGGAATGAAGTTACCTTGAGATGTCTGAATTTACTCTGTTTCTTAGAATGAAAGACAGACAGAATTATTGTCCTGAGCTCATACAGAACTAAGAGATAGCTGGATAATGTATAGTCAGGTCCGGCCTAACTGATAAGTGTATACTCTTGTGAGTTTCAGACCCTATTAACCTTAGACCCTGCCAACCTTCGTCAATTTGAACTCACCATGAACTTATGTAATGGATATATAGATAAGAAATGTTTAGCTTTAAAACATGTAACCTGTTATATCTTAGAATTCATCTGTTTTTGTGATTAATTGTACTCTTTTGACTATGAGGTAATTCCCTTTTCTCAGAAGTATAAGTACAGTCTACAATAAATGTGGGGAGGAGACAGAGGAGAAAATGAAGGAGAAACTTGAGGAGAGCAGAGGAAGAAAGATTGAGCAGCTTAACTTCAGTTGAAGTTAAGATGCCTGACTTCATCCATCTTTTCTTCTGATCCTCTTCTCTTGAATGTATGTGTGTGAGTGGTTCTCTCTCTCTCTCTCTCTCTCTCTCTCTCTCTCTCTCTCTCTCTCTCTCTCTCTCCTTATTTCTCTATAGATTTGCAAATAAGTTAGCAGACTCAGGGCCATCAGCCTTCTATGGCTGGTAAGCCTAAGTTTACACCAACTTATTGGAGATCTCTGCAAAGAGGCCTATCTACAGATCAAAGAGCCTCCCTTTATGACCCCCTGCAGTTTCTAGCCAGAAGCTGCTTTTACAGCCTCAGCCATAGGAAAGTTGTGGTCGGTTTAAGTTCTCCTCAGCTACAGTACAGCCAGTCCCTAGAGAAGAAACCTTGGGCTCTTTTTCCCCTTCCTTCCTTTTTTTTCTTTCAATCCTGATCGGTTGCCTGAGCCATCAGCTCTGGTCACCCAGGAGATAAAGTAAACTAGAAAGGCATCCACATCCAATACCAGAGAAACTACCCTGGACCCTCTCCAGAGCACTAGCCGTGCATTAACAAATCTCAGTAGTTAAATCTAGTCGTTTAGATATTTTTGATTCTTAGGTTTTTAATTAATATTCTATAGTATTTTGGGAAAGGATCTCACTATACATTACAGACTGCCTCTAAACCTCCATGAAGCCAAAGCTAAGATTAACATCTTGATTTCATCTTCCATGTGGTAAATTCTTGAATATATGCCATCTTTCTTGACTAATATTTCTGTTATGTGAGGAATAATTATCCACATCCTGACATGTAAGATGATATATATTTGCAGCT
This sequence comes from Acomys percivali, assembly GCA_907169655.1. Lineage (NCBI taxonomy): Eukaryota > Metazoa > Chordata > Mammalia > Rodentia > Muridae > Acomys > Acomys percivali. The sequence continues at coordinate 139,192,187 of OU015744.1, forward strand.
ATAAATATATTTTATGGTTATATTAACAGTGAGCTGCACAGCTGACAATCAGTTTAGTACTTTCTCAATAAAAAGATCTTATCCAGGGACAATTTTTCCTTTACTAGTATAATTTCAAATCTCCTTATTATCTATCTCAAAACTTTAATTAAGATATATGGTAGTTTTATAGATTATTACTAGATCTCAATAAATCTGGAAATATTTTTTACTCTGTGCTTATGTAGATGAATATTATCTAACAAAATATTGTTCATAACTCTTATTGGCCATATGGCTTGAAACATTTTAATAGACAAAGTAGGAAGATTAACATGGATATTTATTTGTGAACTTACGGAAATAATTAAATAAGAAAGGTAACGTGAGTCACTTAATGTAACACCTACCTACGCTGAACATTATTCGGGAATTTAGTCACTATTGAAACTCATAAGGAACAATTTAAGACAGAAATTAGAGAGATGGTTCCACAGTTAGAGTACTCTGTCAACCACAGGACTAGGGTTTGGTTTCAACAGCCACATGGCTACTTACAAACCTCTGTAACTCCTATTACAGGAGATCTAATGAATGTTTTAGCCTTTGTGAGCACCTGGGGCACATGCACATGAATATATACCTGCAAGTTAGACAAGGATACACATAAAATAAGGTAAATCTTAAACATTCAAACCAAAAATAATAAAAACAAAGAATATCTTCTGTTGCTACCTGGTAAATCAAAATCAGTGCTTATGCCTCCTGTTAAAACAACTTAAAACAAAACAAGAGTCCATTTCAGACTAATGAACAGAACACCAAATTACTAATTTTATTTTCTTAAATAAAACACATATAAAACATTCTCACATATAGGGATAGCACTTTTTCTTTATATAATAATGAAAAATAGACTGATTGGTAGATGATAGCTCACCAACAAACAAATGGTTTGTATAAAGAAACAAAATATATGGTCTTGCATAGAAGCAATAAATTTACAGACCGTTTAACTCAAAGTAAAAATATGTTTAATTAAAAAACTCATTCACATCTAGCCAACGGACAGCTCACTCTCCAAGGGTGTTCCAAGAGTGGGAATTGATGCTGACATGAACTCTGTTGCCCCCCAATTCAATCACTTCCCCTTGGTGAGGAGGCCTGGCAGACACACAGAAGAAAGGGATGCAGACTATCCTGATGAGACCACATAGGCAGTGGTCCTATGGTGCAGGAAAAGAAGGAGATCCCCTTCTGTCAGAGGTATAGGGGAGAGGAATAGGGCAGAAGAGAGAAGGAAATAGAACAGAAGAGGGAGGGAGGGAGGGAGGGAGGGAGGGAGGGAGGGAGGGAGGGAAGGAATGGGAATATTCAAGCCAGGGGATAACAATTGGGATGTACTCTGAATAAATTATAATGAATTAAAGTTTTAAAAATCATTTAAATTATAAATACTCCTTTTTGATTTATCGCAATGTCATTTTATGTGAATTCTGTATTCAACTTTACTTTGCCTGTTTCCTAACATCCTGAAGTTAAAACTTGATCACTACTAATGGAAGGTTTAAGACCTTTGTTCTTGCTTTGTGAAGAACCTTAATTGGAGTTTATATGGCTTCAATATCATTAGGGTATTATTGTCGAGAAAGAAGCAGCCTACTATATGGCAGTTTTTTGCCAGTTTTATGTTAATCTGCACTATACAAAGTATGCTTTTCCATTCTGAAATGTATGGCACATATTTGCCATTGTTGTTAGTGAGCTCAGCATTACCAATATCATTGGTTTATAGGGTATTTTTCATCTTTATATACCACTGTAGCCTCAAAAGTCACAAGGTTTTGATTTTTCAGTAAGCACTTCCATTTTAATTTTAATAGGTAATAAAACAGCTCACAAAAAATCATTCCCTTTAATTTTGTAGAATAAAATACAACAATTAAAAACATAGCTTGGCAGAAGCTCTAAAAGGTGCTTTTAAACATTTTTCAGGTTAAACATGTTTGACTATGACATTATCTGCTCAAAAAAATAAACATCAGACAAGCTTTATAGAGTAGTCAAAATGCACAATATGGAAGAGAAGACTTTTTTTTTGCTTAAAAATATAGAAATTTCAAAAGTTTGTAAAATTAACATTGTCCAAACTGTGTTTATATCATAAAACACTAAAAACCTCACAAATAAATTTTATTCTAGTGATTATAAACTATATCATGAAAGTTTGCTGAGGATTTTTTAAGAGAAGAAAATGCCTCCTTCTTCTTATGGCAGCATCATCAGTGTCCACGAGTTGATTGTTCTGGATAAGGTAATTTATTGTAAGAAATACATGCCCAGCTTGAGGAGTTTATGACTGATACATTAAATGATGAAACAGTTAAATGTATCTAAATATATATTCTATGCCACATCTCCACAAAATTTATATGGGACAATCGTTTTGTAATCCTGTCCAGAGATGTCAAAACTAACACAGACGCTCCCCAGAGAGAACATATAAGAGACTTTTAGGTATTTGAACTGGACACATTGTATAATTCTATTATAAGTCTTCAATTTGTTTTCTTGCTTTTAAGTACAATGACAAAGTGAACTTCTGTGCTCTTCTTTTCTCATGAACCTGCATATGCAGGGAAAGTGTTTGACCACCACTTGTAATAGAAGTGTAATAGAAGTTCAAAAGTGAGTACATGTGATCCTTGGTTCCTTGGTAAGTAGAGCTGTACTGTCTTCTATGAAAAGTGCAAACAAACAACCTTGACATGAAATTAGACTGTGTCTTCACAGTAATTCCAATCAGAGTTTTATGAACCTACATGAATGTGCTGACATCAATACAAGATGTGAATAAGTTGGTAGGAGTGGGTTTATGAGCTCCTGGATTTCTTTATTAAAAACAAAGGACATTTGCACCTATTCTGAGTTTGAAGTCAGGGTTGTTGTAACTCCATTTGATAGTCAGATATCAATTTTTCTCTGTTGAGCTAACTTATTGTTTCTTTTCTTTTCTTTTCTTTTTTTGAAGGTATGTGCCACCATGCCCGGCTCCATATTTTTTATTTATTTATTATATATAGACACCAGAAGAGGGCACCAGATTTCATTATAGATGGTTGTGAGCTACCATGTGGTTGCTGGGAATTGAACTCAGGACCTCTGGAAGAACAGCTAGTGCTCTTAACCTCTGAGCCATCTCTCCAGCCCACTTATTGTTTCTGTAAACATTCTGTAAGATCTCTGAGTTCATATCAGTTGAGAATATATTAGAATGTAGTTAATAGAAAACAGCATATAGATGATTATTGATGCTATTGCACACTATAATTTCCAAAAGAAAACTACCTTTTAATATAATTATTGTTAATTTTTATTATATATGGGGAAGTTTATTTAATAAGCATGGGAGAGAAGTAAAGGGAGAGGTGTATCCCAGAGACAGAGAGAGAGTCAAAGACAGAGAAAGAGGAAGAGAGAAAGAGGTAAGAGAGTTATTGCTAATTTTTTTTATTTCAAAGTTTCTTGTGATGTGCAAAACGGTACCAACTAACATCTTAAAAACAAACAAGCAAACAAACTAGTGCTATGATAAATCAAAAAAAGACATTGTTTGTTGTTGGCGAAAGGTTTGCCAGATTTTGTCGTGTGTTACTAAATGACAATGATTTGGATCTAGAAGACACATATATGTAATATTAAATTGTAAATATTTAAAATTGTTTTATGATTGAGATAGCTCTAAAACTCATCATCAAAAAAATGGTAAAATTTTTTGTCATAACAAATTTAAAGCTGTACACCTTAGTACCACAAAAATGGTTCAAGCCAGTGTAGGTCCCAAGGTAGAGATGAGAAGTAAACACAAGCCCCATTCCTAACCAAGAAGCTGACTCCAATTGATAGTTGCTTGTAAAGGAAAATTTACTTCTCTCCAATGGAGTCTCTGTAGTTATATAAACCACACTTCAGTGTAATCCACATGTCCAGCTGAAGGCCATTCACATAAACCCAAATCAAAGCTAGATGCGTTGGTGCATAACTGTAATCCCAACACTTGGTTATGCAGAGGTAAGTGAATCTTTGCGAGTTCAGGACTAGCCTGGTCTACAATGGGAGTCCAGGACAGCCAAGGCTACACAGAGACAGCTTATCTCAGAAACAAAGAAACAAAAATTGAATTTTGTTTTTGTCTCATACTGCTTTGTGGGACTTTTATTTTTATCTTGCTGATCATTTGTTTGTATATTATGGTTTCTTATTTTGCATTTTTATGGGCTTTGTGTGCACATGTGTGTGTATGTATGTGTGTATGTTGTGATATTTTTCATCATCATTCTTATTGGTGGTGGCTAGTTGTTTTTTTTTTTTTTTAATGTGCCTGTTTGTTTTATAAGAAGAGAGAAAGAAGTCAGGGAGTTGGGCAGATGGAGAATGCATAGACATTGGGGAGGAGTAAGCATGCTGAAGTACATTGTATGAATATTCAAAAAAAAAAGATTGATCACACTTTTTATAGAGGACAGTGTGACTAAACAGATAGATTGACAAATGTTCAGTCATTACATGTAATTTTAAGATATATCTGATTGCATCATGTCAGATTTTGGGAATTTTATTGTCTAAAAAAAAAAAGAAAGAAAATCTGAGAAAAGAGAAACACCACATATTCTGAAATTATGAAATCATATAAGCCCTTGGTGCTGGAAGAAGTTTACTTATTGCCTGTTGAAGTATGCTTTCATGAAAACCTGAGTGTATTTTTACTGTACATTTCTGAATACAAGCAGTGCAGTATATGAGTCTTAAATATTTTACAAACATTTCAAAAATCTCAGTGTGTGTGTGTGTGTGTGTGTGTGTGTGAGAGAGAGAGAGAGA
>OU015744.1:139197056-139216699 GCA_907169655.1 Acomys percivali
GAGAGAGAGAGAGAGAGAGAGAGAGAGAGAGAGAGAGAGAGAGAGAGCGCTTGGAGAAATTATATATTTTTATGTTGTAAATTATTAGATCAATAATAGCATTTAGCATTTTTAAAAAGAAAAATGGATATGTATACATATATATAGAAATATCAAAGTGTCAATCAAACTAAAGGCAAATGAGGATATGAGAAACACTTAAATAAGTTATTAGTTAAAATAACAAAAACAAATTAAATTGTTTGAACAGAGGTACTCATTCTGTGTAGAAAAAGATGGTCTTAGGAAGAACATATTATAATATGTCACCAAAAAAATAATCTATGTCTCTCTCAACTCACCCCAAGCTCCTTGTTGCTAGTGGTAGATTGATTGTTACACTGTGGCAGCAACAGCCTCGTTGCTTCATTTAGACAATTAGGAGGGTGCTCCAGAAAGCACAGATACTTTGGGAGATGATTCAAGATGCTTGGTGACACTTAGCATATATACACGTACTTATAAACAACAAGAGGCTTTATAGAAAGAAAACTTCGTATCCCAGTGGTTACAAAAGTGGGAATCGTTTATTTCAGGTAGACACAGTTCTCCTTCGAGGAAGGACTCTTCCACACCCTGTGTTGAGAAGAGTTGCAGCAGAAATGTTACATGGTTATTCAGACTTTGCTACACAAGTACATGCAAAGAAGAAAAAGGAGGAGACCATTGCTTCATCAGAAAAACAAGCACTTTTTCCCTGGCATCATGTCTTTGGATATGTACCGCCTTGGAGAAATGTAGAAAACTGTTTAATATGTGGAACAGTCTTAGAAAACTAGAGATTTTAGTACAAAGAAACCAATTCACCGAAAGAATGACCACATGAGGTTGTTAGGACTTAAGATAGCCACACAGAGGAACTTCTAAAAGAACCCCATGCCATTGTTACTGACCTGCATTAACATGGTCGGCTTACCCTTCTCCAGGCCTGAGTCACACTGGGTATTACAGACAAAACTAGAACAATGATGAAAATGCTGATACAAAACAGTCTCAAGGTGAGCATTCCAAAAATACCCTTCCTTTCAAAAGTGAGCAGGTTATCCCAGGGATTCTTTTTGAATGTTTCAGTCTAAAAAAGTTTTCTCAAGAAAATACTAGTGTTCAAAACATTTCTTAAAATGTCTATTAAATGACAAAGTTTTTAAATAGATTATTTCTTACAAAGTATAATTCAAAAGCTATCTTCCAAGAAAACATAACTATAAACTTCAAAATGCAAATAAAAAACATTGCTTGTTTTCTTGCATATTCTTCCATATCCAGGAGAAAAAAAAAACCTGTTTTGTTTATCATGCTTCGGTATTTACAGTTTTGAAATATTCTAACAATAGAAACCAACTTCCAGTACAAAGCAAGCTGAATTCTACAACTAATTATGTTGTATGTATGAAAATTGCCCAGCTCATCATGCATATCCACATGACTTCTACAGCTTCTAGAGTATGCTGGGGATGTTAGGCAGCAAGCTGCAGTGCCCTTTTTCTCTTTAGCAGAATTGTAAACATACACATGAAACAGACACAAAAGAGCTCGCATGATATACATATCTTCACCAGCAAAATAAAATAAGTACAACATAGCCAAACTTCAAAAGTTAATGCTGGGAGGGACATCTAATGGTTCTCCCTCAAAGTGTAGAGTTCAAATCTATTTTTATATTAGGCGGTCCATATTACATGTAGCTTTAATTTTAGCAGCTAGCCCAATGGCATGCTAAAACTGCCATGTCATTTTACCTCTGTTCGTCTCATCTGTGCATGCTGATGGATTCTGTCTATTATAGAATGCATAGAAACAGCACATGCAGTGGGTTTGATAGTTTCAGTACACCCACAGTATTGTCTGTGAGCAGTTACTAGCCCTGATCTTTCTGTAAGGCAACTGCAATTTGATATTCTTCTATTACTAAAAAAGCATGATGCTTTTCCTTAGGTCTTTTGTTCTAGCTCCTCTGCACTTAAGTATGCAAAAAATCAGCCTTACATGTCAAAGACTGATGTTTGCGTCTAAGTCAGATTGAAGTATTTTGATTAGAGATGTATTTTGTAGATCAAATTGCCAATCATCACATATTTTATATCTTGTTGAAAAGTAAGTTGAGTGCATAGCTGGAATTTTATATATAGGTTACAAAAAAATAAAACCAGTCTTTCTGTTTCTTAATAAAAACATCATGGGTTAATGAGCATAAAGTAAACCAAGATGTGTACAAAAATTAAAAAAAATGTTCTGAGAGTACAAAAAAAGTATATTAAAAGAATATATTTTTTATAATACTACTTATTTGAGATTAAATAAAAAAATGTTCTTATTTATCCATGACAATACCCACAGAGTGTGCCATTTGCCAAAGTTAAGCTGACTCTGACATTTCATTCTGTGATACTTTGATGCTACATTTTATATCTGTAGGAAAACAAGTAACAAAAAAAACAAATAGCAAAACTTCATGAAGAAGGGAGCTATATCTCTCCTTTTGGGAACAAGTGAAACAAAATATTTTAAAAAGTAATCAAATGGTCCTTCCCCCCAATAGCTCTACAAGCTTGAATGTATGTAATAGAGAGACAAACGCATCTCAGATTATATGCACACAAGCTTCATATCACTAAGAAACATACCATCTAGTATAAGCTTTAAGTCTGTTCTGTTCTTTCTAGCAACTATGTAATCGAAAACTGTACAGTTCCTTCCTATATTCATTCTTCTAACCTACTTTATAGCAACACCATAAACAGAGAGCTATTTGACATTACCTTCTTGAAACCTCAATGCATATTAACACGTGATACAGAAAAAAATAACTTATAGACTACATAATCCAGCAAGATGGTCCCACTTGTTATACATGTATATATAGAGAAAAGTCTTCTGAACATTTCAACCTAGTAAGTCCACATACTCAACCTGTCATTCTTAGAAATAAAATGAAAGCCCATAAATCTTTGCTTATAGCTAAAAATAAAAGTAATAAAATGGACATGGCCATTCTTAGATGGCACATAAAAGAATAGCTGTCCCTATTATTCAGAGGGCAAGGATCTAACTACCCATCCTGCTGGCCCAGAGTCTGGAACTCTGTAGTATGCAAATTGTGATGGAGGAAAACATTCTTCCTGCTGTATGTGTGTAAGGAGATAGGTCCTCTGGGTGGCTGTCCAAACCTGCCTGTGAAGGTCGAGTGCTGTCTGGACAGAGCTGCTGGGTCCTTTGGTTTCTCTGAGAACACTGAGAGCCCTTCAGTCTTAGTGACTGGCTTCAGACAGCTCTGTCCCACAGTCGTCCTCAAGTTCTGTGTCACTTCTGATGCAACGGCTTCATAATTTCCCCTTGAGTGTTTCATAACTCCTCCTAATTCCTTGTCCTTCAAGAAATTGCTTAGACATAGACCTGGGAGTTGGCAGCTGTTCTTGTGGGGACTTGTCTGATCAGCTGTAGAGTATCTAAAACGGTCCTCGGTGGGAGTATGTATTGCTTTTCTGTCCCTTGTGCTGAGACTTTGACTCATGGTTCGATTTCGGGATGTAGTCTGGGAAAGAAACAGAAAATAAAACATATTCAAAATCCTGTGTAGATGGAAGTGACCTGCAAGCCCATGTGTACAAACCTGAATCGTCTCAATGAGTCTGAGAGAAACAGTACAATTCTCCATTAAAATAAATCCCTAAGTATTATGGTATTACAGACGGTATCCTACAGTTTTATACAAAACTACAGAAAATATATCTTTTAAAATTTTTAAGTGAGGGAAGAGTAATAGATTAGTACAAAAGGCCACTTCTTCCTCATGGAGGTGATACTTAACAATGTACGCACATAGATAGCATGATTCTCAGGTTTATGTTTTCTTGCACCTAGAAAGCAACCTAGGATATAAAGAATTGAAAGTGGGAAAATCATCTCAATGATGAAAGGATATCAGTAGAATGAACAAGATGTCAGTACATGGTTTGTTTGGATTTTTAGATACAATTTATCCTTCAAAAATTGCACACCATCCTCCTTCCCTCAAGAAGCTTGAAGGTCCACGTGGAATCACAATGTCTCTCATTTAGTCTTGCTTTGTAAGAAGCAAAGAGTACAAGCTGTCAATCAAATTCCTCTGAAGCTCACAGTGTTATAATTCAGAAAACATATTGAGGTAGAAGCAGAAACTAACTGCACTATTATTTGCTAGAACAAAATGAAAAGATGTGTCATCTCTACAAAGATAAAAGAATTCATGAAAAACAGATGAGGAAGAATAGAGCAAAACTATAGAGATTGTGGTGTGATGGGACATCTGCAGATGGAGCCAGTGAAATTTCCGGTAACTTGTAATGTAAATTATGTACAGTAGGGTTAAGTACTCATTGAAAATCAAATCTGCAAATCCTATATCTGCCTAGATCCCAAATCGCTTATTCAGCTGTCATCACTTTGTTGTATAAGGACGGTCACTACATTTACATTAAGAAATGCCAAATCAAAATGTAACAATCATCTATAAAGCAAACTTTTTCTTTCTCTAGTAGCACTTTTGTCTGGCTTAACACCTGAGGACTGTCTTGTGTCGTCTTTTCTTTATGCCCCTGTTACACCCAGTGCTTGTTATTTTCCTGGCAAATCCCAGTCTGTAGTTAAATACTTCCTAGCAATCCCTGTCCCCTTGCCCACTTGCTAGCAATGCTAGGCATGGGACAGACATTTAGAAATACATTTATGTATTTGAGATTATATTGTACAGTGTTGTTCAATATGTATTACATGTCAATAAATCTGCAAATGCTTGAACATATTCTTTCACGGTATTTTCATTTCAGTTGAAACTTCAAGGTCATCATTATTGAAATGAAATCTTCTGTGTTATAAATTGTGCTGTGTTCTTTTGCTCACCCATTTCAGGTTGAAGAAATGAGCTGCTTAGACTTATTGTTGCTTTTGTTGTTGTCGTTGTTGTTTTGTTTTTTATTTGCTTCAATGTTGTCAATGACCTGACATTCTTATTTTGTATCATGGTCTTATTTACAGACACCTTCAGTCTCTTCCAAACTACCAACTAGCTCTGGAATAAGATGCTAAGTATCTATCCTGAGACTAATAAAAAAAAAAGCATTCCATTGTTCTGGGGGCACTAAAAGCAGTTACGTTTAGTTTTATTAACCAGCAACATTCTTAGACTCTTTTCTCTGTCCCCCCACAGCACTTCCCCAGTGTTCTGGTTCCTCCTTATAAAAGTAAGCTCCAGCTTCTACCCTCTCTGTGACATAACCTAAGATGCTCACTAAAGTGTTGATTCTGTTGCCATAGGACTGTCCATCTGCCTTGTCTTTAATTCCTGCAGCCAGGTGCAGCCATGTGCTAGGCATATGGGTTCTGCTTCTGAGAACTGTCAGAAAAAAATGTTTCCAGTGGGAGGAGTCATTGAAAATCATCAGTGATAAAAGCCCTCAGTAACGCGTCTCTTCCTACTGGCATCATTTTAATGACAAATCATAATTACATACAACTACAGGGTACAATAAAAGGTTGCGAGTATAAATTAAGCTGAGTGACACTTCTGTTAGTTCATATATATGTGGTTTTTTTAAAACTTTTGTTTCCACATGAGCTGCCTATGAAAGTACAAAAGGTGGATGGAGACCTCACTAACATTGGTTTAATAACACTGAATGGTAAATAGTCATTTTTATCTAATTATGTTAGACATCCTAAGATATTTTATCTCATCTAATATACAATTTAATAAATATACATAGAAGATCAAACAGTTGAATTCCCCAGGCAGCCTAAATGTTCATCCTCTAGAGCACTGTCAGGTAACAACAACTGCAGTGGATCCACCACAAAAAAGACACAAAATAAGATCTCTCTTTCTAGCTTTCAATTTTTATACAAAAATACAATGTTAAACAATTTATTTCAATTTGTTTGGAATTTGTTGTTCTTGATAATTCAGATTTTTAAAAGTTATGTTATGTGCATCACCAAGCACAGAGCTTACAGTGTACATGAACACCATAGAAGTAAAAATAAGGGGGTCAAAGACTTGAAGGATGGGATAAGTCATAGAGCACTTTTGAAGTGGGTACTGCATATGGGGAAGAATATTTCTGATCAGCATCCTGTGTTGTCTTGAGGCAGCTTAAAATTTAATATCAAACTCAGCTGGAATAAGGAACATTATGGGTGGCCACAAAGAGTTTTGTTTTTTTAATTTTTTTCATGTATAAAAGGAAGATTTATATTCGACCAGCAACTCCATTTTGAACATTCAAGAAATGCGAACATAAAAATGCCTAATATTGTACCTTAAAAATAACTATATAATATGTTTTCTTCATGAGGGTAGCAATAATAAGAATAAAGAGGGGAAAACATAAAGCAAGCACTAGACCATGGAATTATTTTCATAAGTGTTTATCCCCTCCTTTAGAACCTAAATCCCTTTGAAGAATCTATCTAAACATAAAAGTAATTTCTCCATAATATTAGTAATTTCATATCTATTATTGTAGGTTACTTCGCCAAGAACATAAATATCATCAAAGCTATTTATAACAATTTATTAGGGAACATTTTCTATCCAGTTATAGAGGATTGGATAGTGCAAAGGCAGACAGAGGGAGAGTAAATTCTATGCATGTAACCTGTGATAATGAATGAACAAGGCAAGTTGGAAGTTGAAATGGTCTTCATGGTCAAGTAAACACATTGTAGTCTTACACTCTTGTAAGATATTATTGGATGACACAAGACTTGGTGAAATGCTTTAATCTTGATTGGGTATTTATGTTTATTCTCTAGAGATGAATCGAAGGAAAGATACTTGAGAGCTGTCACTAACCAATATCTTCAGAAACTAAGCTTCTAAGCTTCTGTGTGTGTGCATGTTCTGCAATTCAGTTTTAGAGTGTGTAATGAAAGGTCACTGAGAAAGCTGACTTCAGTGCATGAAATCGTTGTTGCACTTTAGAACTCACATGAGCTGTGACTATCAACATAAAGTATGGCCTGAAGCATCCTTTCATGGAAATAGGAAGTGCTATTTGGGCCCCATACCACCCAGGTGCTTTTATAGTAATAATGGATGCTGGGAAGAAGTTTTTCTTCTGTGGTGCATCTGTTTCTGCATTCTGCTTCTTCAAAGTAACATGAAACAGTGCTCCTGTAAAGAATCCCAAGAAATCATAGAGTCATGAAAAAATAAAGATAAATCTAAAAGTGAATCTGTTTAGAAAGAGGCAATGCACACTTTTTTCTTTTATTTTCTTTTATTCTTCTTTGTTTTTTTTTTTTTTTAGATTTTTAAAATTAATTTTTTCTTGTTACATCTCAATGGTTATCCCATCCCTTGTATCCTCCCATTCTTCCCTCCCTCCCATTTTCCCCTTATTCCCCTCCCCTGTGACTGTGCCTGACGGGGACTTCCTCCCCCCTTTATATGCTCATAGGCAATGCACTCATAAAAGTGGGGATGTACAGGAATGACAGGGTGGCAGGAAGTGTGCTACTGGAATGCTTTATGTACATGTATAAAAGAATAGCAATTTTTCATACAGGTCCTTTGTGTATATATTTTGTTTTCCTGTTTTGTGTTTTCATAATATTCCTGTGTATACAAACAGGTATGACTCTGTGTTTATGTGTTCCCTGTGACTTTTCTTTTGCCTATTTTCTCCTATTTGTTTTATTCTATTATGGGTTTTATTTATTTTATTTTACTATTATTATTTAGATTTTTATTTTCTAACAAGAAACAGGAAAGGTCTTGATTCAGAGAGACATAGGAGTATAGGGTCTGGAGGATATGGGGAAGGAGGAGGCCATAAAAAGGAAGTAGTGTGTAAAAATAAAAAGAGAGGAAAAAAAGAGAAAGAAAATGTCATAAATCCACTTCTATATAATCATATATGTCAATAAAATTATTACAGAAAAGAAGCCACCAATGAACCAATATCTTGAAACTTCCACCTCTAAGTTACTTTGAGTGACATTGACCTGACATTGGTAAAATTAGTGGCTCATTGCAGTAATTTCCCCTTCACTACCTGTCCATGTCTCAACAGCACTGTGTTTATTTCACTAATTTCATTCCATGTACCTTTGTATATTATTACCTACTTTAGATTTTCTAAAAAATTTGGTTTGTACTTTAGAAGACAATATGACATTGATGGCACTTAATACTAAATGCCTTCAAACATCAATTTTGCATTCCCTTTCTTTTTTTTATTTTATATATACCAAAAAATTATCAGTCAAGAAAAACTTGAAAATGTTCTTAGGTGATAACATAAATACATATGGATTATTTTTTACAGCTCAGTTAATTAAAGGCAAAATGAACTTTCAGAAAATTCAATACTGATACAAGTATCAAGAAAATAATCTATTGCTATGATCCTTAACTGGAAATGCATATTGATTATGTAATACTCTTCCCATTGATAATTACTCCTAATTAAGGTGCATTAATTTGAGGATCTATGTAGGTTGGTAATTTCCTCATCCTTAAACTACCAAGTCCTGTACGCATGCACGAACACACACCAGCACGTATGTACATTTATTTTCATTGCTAGAAAGTAGGTGAGTGAGTGCAGGTCTTTCAAAGACACATGGCAATCTTTCAGAGGCATCTGTATCCCCTTGTCTTTTTACCTGTATCTTTCTCACAACACACAAGAAAAAAATCATGTAAGTACAACAAATGCTCAGAAGAAATACCAATGCTTTCTTAACAACCAAAGCAATATGACATTACATCTCTCCATTACAGACTAAAGAACGTTAAAATGAATCCTTTAAACAGCATTTTTCAATACTATGGAACATAAATCATATTTTTTTAAAAGACCATGGAAGAACAGTTGTTATTCTCCTTTCCCCAATATGTACATTTGACAGATGGAGGCACACTCCTTTGGTAAAGATAGGAGCTGAGACAATACTCGCATTTAAGTATCTTTAATTCAGTCATCTGTTTTTAAAAACAGTAGTGTTTTGTGCTACATTTTCCACACCAGTGCAAACACTTTAGACTCTAAATGTGAACAACAGTCAGTGGATTTATTAAAGAATGCCTTAAGAACTCTAATAGTATCAGCAACATATGAACGCAAACCAAGTCTCACCAACATAAATGTGAATTAGATTTTAAAAATTGGTTGAGAAGGTAACTTCATTAGTTCCAAACAAACATTTAAGGCACAACTTTTGGCAGCATAATAAATGAATGGCAAGTCCATTTGTGTCAACCTAAGTTAATAAAGTCATATACAATATGAATATAAACTCAAAATATCTATCCAGGTGTGCAGTATGACTAAATCTGACTGCTATGTGAAAAGTAATTTGAAATGGTGAGTGAGGTGGCACATGCCTGTTGTTCTAGGACTATAAGGGAGTGAAGGACAATTGCGAGTTAGCGAAAAGCCTGGGGTACATATGACAGTGCTATATCAGAAGAAGATAGTCTTGATAAAAGCATACACAAATATGAATATTCATTAAATAAAATATTGAAATGTATATAAATGTTTTCATTTTCTCTATCACATGTTTATGAATTTATCTTAAATTGTTCTTATCATATAATCTCAATATAAATTAGATTATCTTGGAGGGTTTTTTTAACGTTATTTACAAATACTTTTTCCAGTCACAAGCACATTTCTACCCAAAATACATAGTAGAGTCCCTTTCCAATACCATTAAGTTAAAGGTTTGTATTTGGTTCCCTATATATTCTCAGAATAACTACCACCTTTGTGGTTAGTCTTCCCAGTCTGTGAAGGCAAAGGCAAGCCCTCCCATTTTTAGTAAGGTCTCCTTTAACTATTTCTAGTGGGTGCTAAAAATTGTCTTAATGGGATGCCCTTGGCACTGGGACAAAATAGATTGCCAGGATCCTGTGCATAACACTTCTCATAGCATACAACTGAAGAGGTATTCATGTGCTCAAGTTAGAGATTGGCCTCTATCACTTCCCAAGTGAATGTGTTGAGTGCAGAACACACTTTTAAAGGATACAAATATATATCTTGTAAAATTATATCACACCAACTTCCAAGATATTTTAATGAATGCCTTGAATAATAATTGAATGAAACAGGAGTCTGTCGGTAGATTAGACTTGAAGTAACTTAAAATTACTCCAAGCAAAAGAGAATAGCCGGGCATAAATTACTGAAAAGCTTTATATAGACACATGAAATTCAAAGAAGGTCTTTAATCTTTAATAAAACAAAATTTATAGACCACCACCATCTACAAACATACACACACACACCATAACATTTATTTAAAATGGAATATGCCAGTACATATAATTTTATCCCTCTTTTTAATCATTCATAGCTATGAAAGGAGCAAAATTAAACTGATAGCACTTCAATTTATTTCTTTGTAGACACAGGTTACATTTCGAGTGTCAGGTACTCTCTTAGAGGCTTTATAGTCATTATTTTTTAAATATTACAGTTTTAACAAATTCATTATACTAATAGGCACTAGAAACATTTATAAATAAATCTTACATGGTAATAACAGTTAAAATGAATGAAATAAGGTACATTGTATCTACAGCTTTCCTTCCCAGGTTAAGAAATCAACTGGGTCCCAGTGAGAAAAATTAGACAGTGTTTGACTCAGTGTGCTAAGACTGTAACAGAGAACTTTCCTCAACACACAGAGAAGAGAGGAAACATAGTAAACTATACAGAACCTAAAAAGGAAATGCCTCCTTTGATTTTTCTCCACATAACATTTTGGGAGATCCAAACAAGTACTCCTGAAATGTGCCTCATTCTTAGTCAGTACTATTAAAATATCAGTTTGTTAAAGACACCAGATTGCCCCTTTTCTGTCAGCAACGAAGATGGAACTGCTGCAGTGGTCCTGAGATCTCCTTGGATGGTCCACACTGCTGCTGTTATCTGAGTCCTGAGTGGAGGAATCTGTTCTCAGTGATAAAGAAAAGCATTTGTAAGGTCTTAGAAATACTCTACCGCAGACAAAATGTATAGAAGTTGTTAACATTTTGTAAGAAGGAAGTCCTTTAATGAGTTCAAGTGATAAGTGGAGAGATGTTTTCTCCAAGGTTGCCAAACACAAATAGCCAAAACTCCATGGGTGTAAATTTTATATAATTCCTGATTGTTTCATGTTGTTTCTTGCTGTATGTAGTTTGCTGTATATATGAGTAATATATAAATGTACAGGTTAAAAAAATAATAATAATAACAATAACAATAACAACAACAACAACAACAATAATAATAATAAAAGAAACCTTCAGAGCTGCAGCTGAAGGATTTATTTCTTTCAGATTGCACAAATTAACAAGAGGCATGTAGGGAAAAAACTGTCTGAGGTAAAGTCCACTAGGAATGAAAACATGTGTCAGTTTCCCGTAATACAATGGGCATACACCCAACTACTCTGCTCTGTACATAGACCCAAGTTCTGAAAGAATAACAAGTTGTCTTCAAAATAAATATGTGTGTGTGTCTGTGTATGTCTCTGTGTCTTTCAGTCTGTCTCTGTCTGTGTGTGCATACATGTGCATGCATGTGTGCATGTATGTATGCGTGCATGTGTGTGTGCACATGTGGGTGTGTCTCTATGTGTGTCTGTCTGTCTGTGTGTATTTGATGTTGTCCCAAGCCGGATAATTCTCTATGGTTAAAAAGGAATAGAGAGAGGTAATTTAAGATATCATTTGGCTAAAACAGAACCCAGAGGTGGAAGGAGGCTTTGTTTTAAAATCCTTGGTTCAGGAGATACCCACAGAAAGAATAAAGGAGACATCCCAAGGAATGTGATTGCTAAGTAAAAAGGCTACTTGAGGGTTGAATCTACACCTCAGAAGGACATCTCTGTTGTGAACACTCGGTGGCAATGCAATGGTTCACCTTAGCAATAATGAAAGTGCACATATGTGTCTACACAGATATGTTTCTATGCACATATGTGTCTGCTGCTTAGTATGCAGAGAGGGAGTTGTTTCGTAATGAAAAAATTTGTAGAGATAGCAATAATCTTAAATTTATCCTAGCTATTTTTACTTGGGTAGATAAAATCTCAAAGTCGTTTTAATTTGCCTTTCTATAATTGCTAAGGATGACAAACATTTCTTAACTTAAAAAAAAAGTATTTTGAGAAATCCAGTTGCACATCCATAGGCCCCTTTTAGTCAGGTCATTTGTGTTCTTGACCTTGTTTATTTCATTATCTGTTTTAGTTGTTTACTTATTTATTGGGAGCTTTGTGTTAGTACTGAATTTACATAATATGCTCTACAAGTGTCGCACTTCTCCATTTCTCTCCACTGTATGCTTTATCCTCATGACCCTTTATTCTTTTTTTAAAATTGAGTTACTTAGAGTTTTGTGCAAATAATATATTTTATTTTCTCCTTTCTGCTAAATGTTCTCCCTGATCTCTTTTTTGTGGTTAGGTGTCATATGTACTCCCCCTTCTCAGTATTCAGACATCATCAATCTTGAACTTGTGGGAGTGTTCGCATGCTGCCACTGTCTGTGAGTTCATATGTGCATAAACCCCCTTTTAATGTCCTCCATCATACGAGCAGTGTTTTAGCTTCCTTTGGTATATGTAAACATTTTGCGAGCTTTTATACTAGTAGGTTTCCATTGTTTTATTTTTTCAACTGGCGTTCAGTGTTGGTTGCCAATCATCTGATGTTTCCTCTTTTACCCTGTGTTTACATATTCCTCCCTTTTAGTTCTATCTTAGTTTTGTCTTTATCTCTTCATAACACTCATTATATTTTACCCTCTTGGAAGATCCTCTCCTAGTGACAACCTATTATGTACCTAACCTCTGTGATTTTTTTTGGATTGTAGCACACATATTAAAAGATTAAAAGCTAACATCTACTTACAGAGAAGACACACATTTGTCATTTAGGGTCTCAGTTGCCTCACTAAGGATGATTTATTTTCTAGCTCCATCCACTTACCACCAAGTTTCATAATTTTATTTTTCTTTATTGCTGAATATATCACATTGTCCCCTATTTTCATTATCCAATCATTAGTTGATGAACATTTAGGTTGCTTCTAAATTCTCTCTATTATAAATAGAGCATCAGTATATGTAGAGTTAATTAAGTGTTTACCCAAGACTGGCAGAGCTGGATCTTGAAGGAAATCTATACCTGAATACCTTAGAAATGTATATGCAGATTTCCACAGTGACTGTGCCAATTTGTACTTCCACCAGCAATGAACAAGATCCCTTCTTTGCATTCTCGCTGGCATGTGCGATTATTTGTTTTATAAATTTGGACATTCTGACCAGGAAAGGTGAAATCTCAGAGTAGTTTTAAATTACATTTTCCTTATTATGAAGGATGTTAGACATATCTTTAAGGGCTTCACCTTCATTCATGTTTAATACATACATACATACATGCATAAATACATACATACATACACAAGCATGCATGCATACAAAAAGTATAAGTACCACCTGATGAGTTCATTTTATTGTTGTTCATTAATTTTGTATATGTGCTTAGGGTTTACTCATTAAGATTGAATAACTTTTAAAGAGGTTAATCCCTTGAGAAGAATTGATTCTTTTCTATCAGCAGCCATTAGTTACATCTAGAGATATAGCCTTGTGAGATTTCCCCCATTCATGATGCCATATAAATGGGATTGTAATTGTGCATGCATTGTTCAGGTATTCATTTGCTGAGTTTCTATGGAAACTGCTTCTTGTCATATGGAGAAGATGCATCTGGATTTACAATCATTCACATACCTCACTTCCATGATGTTCTCTGAACATGTAGTATGAGGATTATTTTGTGTGTATGTATGTATGTATGTATGTATGTATGTATGTATGTATGTATATCAACTGTGGATGAAAACATCATGGTCAATTGTTCTCTGAATTTCTATTAGTTGTGGACTTCTGTAATGGACGGTGTCTTGAAATATCTTTGATATGGGGTGACTGTTTTTTTAAATATTTTATTAATTTATTCTTGTTACATCTCAATGGTTATCCCATCCCTTCTATCCTCCCAATTTCTCCCTCCCTCTCATTTTCCCCTTATTCCCCTCCCCTATGACGGTGCCTGAGGGGGACTTCCTCCCCCTGTATATGCTCATAGGGTATCAAGTCTCTTTTTGGTAGCCTGCTATCCTTCTTCTGAGTGCCACCAGGTCTCCCCATATGGGGTGAGTGCTACACCTATCTGTTGGTGTAATTATTACATAGTTTATTTGCATGCTGTGAGAACTAGTGTTCAAGTAGAAAGCTTCCAGATCAGATGTGGAATCCCTTTTCCTCCAGGTTAGGTGCCTTGTATTTTCTCAGCAGAGAGAATGGGCTGTGACTTGATGCGTCTCAGTGGGTTAGTACCCATGGGGGCCTCCTCTCTGTGGGAAGGAAGGAGGTATTGGGAGGAGGGAGTATGAGGTAGGACCTGGGAGGAGAGGTGTGAGGGGCTGCAAGCAGGCTATAAAGTGATTTAAAAAATTAAGTAAAAAAAGAAAACTATAAACAAACAACAAAACTTCACCAGGATATTAAAAATGACTTAGCAATGTAATGAAATTGCTTCTACTACATCTTATGTTCTTTAGGAATAGACTCTACTGATACAGGGCTATCTCTTGACTATGATACCTTGTAAAATAAATAAACAAATTAAACATTTTAAACAAATATAAAACTTATATTTTCTGCTGATGATCTGGTGACTTGATACTCTTTAAAAGCCATTCAAAGCATTTGCAAAATCAAAGAACAATATGAATGTGTGTATGTGGAAATAAAAAATATTCAGAGGATTTAAGATGAACTAATATGCATTTTCTCTACAGCTTTCCTGAAATATTTTCATGCAGAATAAATAATGAGACACAGCAAAATATGAATCAAGGTATGGAAACTTATGGTCAAGATATAATTGTCTACATGTTACTACCATTTATTCAAAGAAGCATGAAATTACAGAGTGCATACTTTCACTCCATAAAGAACTGAGCCTTGGAGATAAGAGGTTTACTTAATAATAGCAATTTTCAAATAACTAAACTTTTTTCCTACTTATGAATTTTATGGGTGTTAGAAACAACTTATTATAGATTGCAAAGAGAAATTATGAAGCTATTTTCCTTTAGAAAACCTTTTTTATCAAAGAAAATCACTTTCCTTACAAATTCAGAGTAACATCAGAAAGTCTGCTTAACAAAGAGAAAACAGATGGGCCAACAGCTTCAAAGTTAGTCATCCTTAAAAAGATCGAAAATTGATTTCTAAATAGAAAGAAATCAGCAAAGCATAAAATATAATAAAAGTCAGATGACACATAAAATTGCTAAGATCCAAATAATTATGTTTAATTATTTTCATTTATTGATGTCAATTACCGTCATTTTTGTAATTTCATATACCAAACTCTCACTCATTGAAAATATGAATGTTTCCATTTATTGATTTCATAATAAAGAATGCAAGATAAAATGAAGATTATAATGAGAATGTATTTTAATACTTTGGTTTTTAAAAATATGGACAAAGTGTCTAGATTGTATTAATGATTTCAAGAATTTTAGACCTCCTATAAATACCCTATATTTTGTAATGTTTAGAGGCACCCATTATCTCTTATCTAATACATAGGTATAAATTACACATTTAATGTAATGCACAGACCAAAAGAACAAAAAGATTGATAATGGAATAGTACTTATACATGATATATATCATATAATTTAGATAAACTCCATGATCTATGAAGACAACATTATTTCTATTAAGTCTCTGAAATGAAACTGTTGAATGAATAAAAGAAAATAGTGTTTGGCAAGTTTTTGTTGCTGGTTATGAGAAATGAAACAAAGTATCATTTGTGGATAAAGACTGCACATGTTGGTCCTTACCTTAACAAGCTCTATTATCCCAGACTGAGATCTAAGGGCACTCTCTGGGGCAGGAAGTTAACATAGGTGACACAATTTGCACTCTTATGACTGAGGTTGTGGAGAGGTGTGGGATGTGTTTTTACTGGCTGCAGATGGGGGCCTCCTATGTGTCAATGGAGGAT
Source organism: Acomys percivali (assembly GCA_907169655.1). Classification (NCBI taxonomy): domain Eukaryota; kingdom Metazoa; phylum Chordata; class Mammalia; order Rodentia; family Muridae; genus Acomys; species Acomys percivali. Next base: position 139,213,174 of record OU015744.1, read on the forward strand.
AAGCTGAAAATTAGAATTATAAGGCTGAGGAAAGTCCTTATCCTGGCCTAAAGACGAAGTTTTTATACTAATGACACAAGGAAAGAAACACTAAGTAGTAGGTGGCATTTCAAGAAGCAAATTTAATAGAAGATGTGCTGCATAAAGCCATTTGGACAGTATCTTTTAGGCATCCCTGGTAAAGGATGCCTGAGTGATATCAAAAAAAACAAAGCCAATATTGGTAAAACTGAAACCAATGCACCATACTACCTTGTAAATATTTCTAATTCTCTTTGTTTTTTAATTATAATTTATTCATATTACATCTCGATTGTTATATCTGTGGGTGTATCCTCCCATTTCTAGCCTCCATCTCTCCTCAGCCCTATTACTCTCCTCTAGACCTCCGAAAAAGTAACCTTCCTCCTCCACCATCTGACCACAGCCTAAGGGGCATAGCCGGCTTCCCCTTCCTCCATGTGCCCAAATGGTCTCCCTGCCAAGGAGAGGTCATCAAATCAGGAGCATCAGAGTTCATGTCAGAGGCAGTTCCTGTTACACCCTACCACCATGGAAAATGAGCTGTCCATTGCCTAGGACGTGAGGGGGTCTAGATTCTCTGTATGTATTGTCCTTGGTTGGTGCAACAGTTTTCTATCTATCAAGTAGCACACTAAGATAAAATATATTAGGCGTCATCTTGTGTTTTTTTGAACTTTTTAACTGGAAATGTTTTGCATTTAGGGAGCTTTTTATAAATATCAATCTTTATTTTATGTGTGGAGTGTTTTCCATTGTGTATTTCTGGACACCACATAAATACAGTGTCCATGGAGGCCAAAAGATTACATCAACATCTGATTTTGCAGAACTGTAATTACGTATGGTCATTAGTTTCCATGTGTGTTAGGGACCAAGCCCAGATCTTCTGTATGAACAGCAAGTGCTCTTAAATATGGAACCATCTTTCCAAGAACAACTTAGAGAAAAATACCATCCTGAAATAAGGAGGACAGTACAAATATTAGAAACCGAAATGCCACTGTGAAGAGGCAAGGTCTTTAAATTGAGTGATGCCTAATTATGTCAATATTACTGAAGTTTAGAGATCTTGCCACAAATTAAGCCTAAAATTCCCACCACTATTATCTGTGACTTTTATAAGGATATAATAATAAAACATTTTACCTGACTGAGAGTTTTTAGAACTCCAGATCAAACTTACTAAATCCAGTTAATTCACCTCTTTAGTAAATCCATTTGTAACCATGCCAACTGTTCATCATGCAGTCGGTCTGTTTGGTGCCTCATCTAGCACATTGTTGAGTGCATACATTCGGTACCACACCATAACTTACAATCACTCCTTTGCAAAATCACCTCTCCTAGTCAAGCACATCATCAGTCACCCTTCTCTGTACAGGTACAGAAACAAGCAGCTGGGTGAAGAAAAAGACCACAGAATGGGAAAGAATTTTCGAAACATATATTTTGGAGAGGATTAAAATCCAGAATATATAATGATATAAAAGACCAAAAGAATACCAAAATCACTTTTAAAAAGTGAGTTCTCAATTTGCAAATCTATAGCTAAGAAATATGTCAAGTGAAATGTAAATTAAAACAATATGAGATTTCATCCTACCCAAGTCAGAATGGCAAAAGTCAACAAAATACCTAGAGAGGACACAAGAAAAGGAGCATCCATACTCACTGCTTGAGTATAAAAACTAGTATTGCTACTGTGAAAATCAGTGTGGAGAATTCTGAAAAGGCAAAAAAATCTACCACAAATTCAGCCATACTTCTCCTTGGCTTATGCCCAAAGGACTTGATATCACACTCCACAGATACTTGGTCAGCTGTGCTTATCACCGCTTTATTCACAATACTTAGGAAACAAGTAAATGTCTTTCAACTGATGAGTGAATTCAAATATAGTACCAATGTGCTATAGAATACTACTCAGACTTGAATAAAAATGAAAACATGAGTATTTAAGATAAATGGATGGAAGCAGAAACAATCACATTGAGTGAGTTAACTCTGTCTTATTGGAGGGTTCTAACTCCTAACATTCAGATGTAAACACACAGCATGAAGGACCCAGGTACTCCACTCCTTGGAATATACCCAGAAGATGCTCCATCAAACAACTAGGACATATACTCAACCATGTTCATAGCAGCCTTATTCATAATAGCCAGAACTTGGAAACAGCCTAAATGCCCCACTGTTGAAGAATGGATAAAGAAACTGTGGTACATTTACACCATGGAATACTACAAAGCTATTAAAAACAAGGAAATCCCGAAATTTGTGGACAAATGGATTGAACTAGAAATGATCATACTGAGTGAATTAACCCAGAAGCAGAAAGACTCACATGGTAAATACTCACTTAAAATTGGACACGAGTCACATGTCCCATGGAAGTCTTCACTTATCAGGAGATTGGGATAGATGTGAGGAAATCTTATTGGGACTCTATGTGAGGGAAATGTAGGAGAAAGGAAATAGATGGATCCAAAGGATCCTAGAAACCTACAAGAACAACATCATGAGGGTTGGAGCTGGGTCCAGGAGGGTTTGCTGGAAATACTGCACCAACCAAGGACAATACAAGCAGTAAACATCAAACACCTACTCAGATCCAGCCAATGGACAGGACATTTTTCACAGTTGTGGGGAGAGAGGGGACTGACTCACACATGAACTCTGATGCCCTATATTTGACCACTTCTCCTTGGTGGGGAGTCCAGGTGGCACTCAGAGAAAGAATAGGCAGGCTACCAGGATGAGACTTGATACCCTATGAGCTTTTAGTAGGGAGGAGGTCCCCTTTGGTCATAGACATAGGGGAGGGGACTAGGTTAAAAGCAGGAGGGAGGGAGGAACAGGAGGATACAAGAGATAGGATAACAATTTAGTTGTATTCTGAATAAATTAATTAAATTATTAAAAAATAAATATATAGCATGGGGCTACTTTTTAAATCAATTACTCAGGGCTACGGAAGTCATGGATCTTGGAGAAGTACCTCCAACCACAACTTTTAAACCATAATATTCATAACTACATTTAAATATTTATTTTAATGCTTATATATAGGATTACTCCTTACACTTCATCAAAACAAAACCAAAAACAAAACAAAACAACAAGAAAAAAAACTTCTCTTCATAATAGGTAGAAACCATTACAGAAAATCACAACCAGTCAAAGTGCAGAATTTTTAAGCCCAGTCCCAATAGATGCATTTTCAAAACAACCTGCCAATATGAGGATCAGGGAACACTGCAGAAAAAAAGGCATGGAAAGATTATAAGTGCCAGATGCTCAAAGAATGAGCTGTGAGATTGTATCTCTGAGGAATGTCAGAATGTACACCCATAAAATCACATGAACATACCTACCTTAACGTGAGCTGGATGTGGCCAACAAAAATAATCATGTCAAAATGAATGAAGAAAGAACACCAGTCTTTAACACCACAGACACACACACACACACACACACACACACACACACACACACACACACA
>OU015744.1:139223073-139241904 GCA_907169655.1 Acomys percivali
CACACACACACACACACACACACACACACACACACACACACACACACACTCACTCATACATGGGTATCTAATATATATGCCTGTGTGTATAATGTAATATATATATATATATATATATATATATATATATATAAATAGATTTTCCTGATTGTTGTAGGCTGTGAAGAAAATTAACAGATATAATGAGCTAGAGAATGAATATATTTTAAAAAAATGATGCTAATAGAGCAGCAAGGAGAACCTCAAAGGAGGACAAAATGATATTAATTAAAACCATGAGTAGGCATAGTCGTCATACAGAGGCAGCCAGGAGAGGGAAATAAAAAAAAAAAAAAAGCTAATGATATCTACACAAAACCCTGAAGCCACACATAGGCTCCTGATTACAGAAGAGTGATTCAGAAGGAAACTGTGAAAAACAGATAAGAAATAACTCAGGAGCCATGTCATATAACCTGTTAAGGATAGTTTTCTAATTTACTTACATAAAAGCGCTGGATAGTTTTCAGCTAAAAGTGGTGGCACAGGGGCTGCAGAAATAGCTCAGCTGTAAGAGAAACTTTTGGGCTTTCAGGTGACTCAAGTTGTTCTCTTGGCACCCATATCAGGTGTGACATCAACTCCAAGAGGTCTAGTAAAGTCTTCCTGTTTCCCTGGGCCAGTGCATGCAAATCTACAAACAGTCACACATGCACACATACACATTAAAACAAATCTTTAAGAGCATGAGGCCGTAAAACTCAATATCTGGAAAAAGAAAAATTTTTTCTGTGTAAATAGAGAGGTTGGTCAGAGAAAGCAGCCATAAATGAATTGGTAAAGAGTCTGTTAGGCCAGAAGAGAGCACTAGCAATTTTCAACTATGAGATACATTTATTTGGATATGTAGAGCTTTATAATTTTATTTTTATACCATGGGGTTAGAAGTTTGTTTGAATCTATTGACCATTTACCTAGCCTCGCCAGAATTCATAAGCGTTGACACAATGCCTATACTACCCATTGGAATCAAAAATTGGGATACTGTCTTTTTGTTACTCCTCATAAGATTTATTTCTCTCCATAAAATACCATACACATTCATCCAGGCACGATGGCTTAAAAAGAGTTTGAATGTTTCAAAAACGTACAGATGTGGTTAATTCAAAGGAAAACTGGCTAAAATGTTAGTAGATACATTATTTGTCATAAAGAAATCATTTACTTCATGGGATAATTGTTCATTCAATCAAGTGAACATATCTATTTACTAGTTATAAACAAATACGTAGACAGATACTGAAACCACTTGCAATTTGACCTCCAAAACTCTTGATGTAGCATTCTGGATCATCCGTGAATAAATTTTCTATGAGTTGAGAAGTGTGTGTGTGTGTGAAGTGCACATGTGTGTTTATGTGCATGTATGGACATAATGCATGCCAGTGTGCCTTAGTGTGTTTATGTCTGAAAGAATGCTAATGCACACATTTATCTGCATTTATGTCATGACCTGAGGACAGCATTAGACAGCATTGCTCAGACACTGTTCACCTTTTTATCAGGCAGAGATCCTTTCTCGACTGAAACTTGCCAAGTAAAATAGTCTGGTCAGCAGAGATTCCCAGGGATCTGAAAGACCTTGCCTTTCTAGCAATGGGATTAGTGTGCACTGCAGTTTACCTGTGTTCTGAGGATTGAAACAAAGTCCTTATATCACAAAGTAAGTACAAACTGATAGCTCTCTCCCAGGTTTCAGAAAGATCTGTTGATGCTTTTAGAAATTGTTTCAAATAGCACTCATATTCAGCTAGCTTCAAATATCAGTTACATAATCCATGTTTTCAATAATTTTCAGGCACTCAATATTTTTAGATAAAATAAGCAATTCCAAATAATCTGGATTCAAAAAGAACCTAAAATTGATGTTCCATCAGGTAAAACAAGAGAGACCTGGACGATGGTAGAGCAACTCAGGTTCAATATCTATATTATTAAGTCATTTCAATGGTGGTGATGGTGATGAAAACAAAAAACTTTGCAAATGTGAGATAATTTTCTGACTATTTTAAGTGATTGGAGAGTATATACATTTGAAATATATCTCCATATTCTCTCTGTTTTCCATTTAACTGTTTATTGTTTCATGTTTTAACATGGCTTAAAATATTTTTAACAAAAATTTTATTAAACCTATATATTAATTTTCACTTAGTGTCTCTCATTTTTATATCTTGCTCTCTTGCCTTTATTTTACTATGGATAACTAGTATGTCAAAGAATGTAGAAATGGAATATAATGATTTTAATTTTCTCAATAAACATTAACATTTCATAAAAATAAAATTGTGTTTATATGTGTGTAACTAATATTAAAATATAGACTGTCATGCCTCCAATAAATGTTTATAAAAGAAAATGAAAAAGGATGTTGTATAACTATGAAATTTTAGGATTTATTAATTATTTTTAATGTTTTCATTTTAACTTTTTCATTGGCAATAAGTATATCTCATTGCCATAAATTAAACTCGATTTCCATAGGTTTCTATGTTCTATGGGAAGTATACAATCATACATATACCAGAATCTAAAGTTGAAGTCCATGGTAATCCAGCAGTATCGCTGTGTAATTACTGACTCTGAAGAAAGAGAAAGGCTCCTATGACTCGGGAGTGTGATAATGGTAGCTCTGATGAAAGTTATAAGGACCCTGGAGCTCATGAAACTTAGTTAGCTAAAGAAGTGGGAGACACAATTCTCCTCTCCAAGGGTTTAAAAGCTGCATAGAATTGCTGGGAAGAAAAAGCTCTCCAGTGGACCTGTCACTCAATTTGTCAGCAAGCTGCAGAGGACAACTTTCCTTAGTCCTCATCAACGTTGGGTGGGCCCTGAGGTGATGTATTTGCTTTTGAAATCCCAAATGTTCCTGAAGTAAACCTTCCCTCATGCTCCTGTGAGTAAACTTGTGCTAATCAATATATGCTTAAATGGAGTCAGTGTAGTTGGTCACTCACATCTTCCCTTACTACCCTCATAAAGCCCATGGTGCTGTATGTATTTCAAGCATATTTTCTAAAACTATTGTAAAAACATCTACTCTACATTGTAGTTAATTATCTCCCACATTAACACCATTTCCCTGTTACATGTCATTAGTATCACTATTTTCTAATTACTATCACAATCTTCAATCTTCAATCAAATGACATATAATATAGTAATTTCCTTAATTAATTCTTATGATCTGCTTTCTCAGAAAACTGAGACTAGTTCTCCCTAAAAACCCAGTTATGCCACTCCTGGGCATATACACAAAAGATGCTCCACTACACAACAAGGACAATTGCTCAGCTGTGTTCATAGAATCTTTATTCATACTAGCCAGAATCTGGGAACAATCTAAATGTCCCTCAACAGAAGAATTGATTTTAAAAAATTGATACCATTGTTTCTGTTTTCATTCTCAGATCTTAAGCCATTTTATTGATTTCCTTCATAAGATTGTTTGCATGTTCCTGAATTTCTTCCAGTGATTTCTTCATTTCCTTTCTATAGGCTTCTGTCATGGCCTCTCTAAGGTCCTCCATCTGTTTGGCTGCATCTTCCTGTATTTGTTTATGGATTTTATTCATTTCCTCCATTATCATATTTATTATGAAAGATTTGAGGTCATTTTCTTGTGTTTCAGTTGTGTTTGAGTTTCCAGGCTGATTGCTTTGGGAAAACTGGGTTCTTGAGATTCCATATTATTTTGGCTCTTGTTGTTTGTGTTTTTACTCGGGCCTTTAGTCATCCTGCTATTTTTGACATTGGGTGGTAGTTTCTGGTGTCCTTCACTTGCCATTGAGAGCAGTTCATAGGTGAGTAGCTTATAGGTCAAGACACCTCACCTACAGTGATCAAGGAACCCTTCCCTAGATCAGGCAGGTGACCTGGGTTCAACTCTGGGGACTTTGCTACACACCCTGGACTCCCCAGTGTGGCAGCAGACTCGGAACAGAGGAAATCCTGGAAAGAGAGAACTTAGAGAAGAAAACAGGAACTACAAAGGTAAGCATTGCCAGCAGAATTCAAAGATAGAGGAAAGAATCTCAGGTATAGAAGATACAAAAGCAGAATTGATGCAACCAACAAAGAAACACATGGTGTATACTCACTCATAAGTGGTATTAGCCCAACACGGATGTCCTCTGAGAATCTTCACTTAATAAGGGGATCAGGGGAGATGGTGGAACTTCCTATCGGACTCCAGGTGAAAGGGGTATGGAAGAATGTGGAGATAATAGGACCCAGAGGACCCAGGAGTCCCACAAGGAGACCATCAAGTCTGGTGGACCTGTATTCAGTGGGGTCCTGCACAAACTGCTGTATCAATCAAGGACAATGTGTGAAGCAAACCTAGACACCCTGTTTAGATATAGACAATGAACAGCTCATTCTCTGTGGTTGTAGGAAGGGTAGAGAGTGCCTCTGACATGAACTCTGGTGTCCCCTATTTGACCACTTTCCCATGGTGGGGAGGCCTGGTGGCACTCAGAGGAAGGGGAAGCAGACTATTCGGATGAGACCTGATAGGCTGTGGTCCTATGGTGGAGGAGGAGGTCCTCTTCTGTCAAGGGTCTGGGGGTTGGAAATATGGAAAAAGAAGAAAGGAGGGGGAATGGGAAGATACAATTGTGGGGATAACAGTTAGAATGTAATCTGAATAAATTATTTTTTAAAAAATAAAAAAATAAAAAAAATTAATACATTTACACAATGGAATACTACTCAACTATTAAAAACAAGGAAATCTTGAAATTTGCAAGCAAATGCATGGAACTAGAAATGATCCTCCTGAGTGAGGTAAACCAGACCCAGAAGAAATGCATGCTATATACTCATTTATAAGCAGATAGTAGCCACATTATACAGGATAACTACCTTACAAATACAGAGAATTAAAGAACTTAAATAACAAGGAGGACCCTAGGGGGAATGTTAAATTCCCATTCAGAAGAGCAAATAGAATAGACTCCAGAAGCGGATGAAGAGAAGGAACCGAATGGGAGCCTACCAGAGAAGTTCTCTGAAAGATTCCACCCAGCAATGGATCGAAGCAGAGGCTGAGGCCCACAACCAAATTTTGGGGAGGAGTTCAAAGGGTTCTTATGGGGATAGAAAGACCTGAAGGAGACATGAGCTCCCCCAGGGAGACCAATGGAGCAAAAAATCTGATGTAGGGTGGGGATGGGACTGCTGGAGAGACTAATGCACCAACCAAGGACCAGGCGTGATGAGCCCCTGCCCATTAAGATGTAGTCTTCTTCTGGATCTCATAATATGAGGAGTATGGGCTACCTCTGACATGGACTCTGGTGTCCAATTGTTGATATTTGACCGCTTCCTCCTTGCAGGGCAGCCTTGCCAGGCCACAGAGAAAAGGATGCATGCAATCCAAAAGAGACTTGATAGGCTGAGGTCAGATGATGGGGAGGAGGGCTCACCCTCTCTGAGGACTAGGGGAGCTAGGGACTGTGCGGGTGGGCTGAGGAAAGCAGGGTGGGAATGGGTGGAATGGGGATGGGCATACAATTGAGATGTAAAATGAACAAATTAAAAATGAAAAAAATTAGTGATGTAAATAAAGATCTCCTGACTGAAAAAAGTTCTTTGATCAATCACAAGACAGTACTTTTTGCTGATAGTAGATTCAGCATTCTTTATCTTCCCAAATTTAGTATGGTGTCTTTATATAGAAGATGTTCAGTAAATATTTAGTGCATTTTATAAGGTAGATTTAAAAATAAATACAAGGGAAGAAAAACAATTCTTTCTAAAACATGTGTTAGTAAGGGTCTTTGTAAGTAAAATGGCACAAAATATTGACTTTCTAAAACTCTAATGAAAAATAATAAATTCCTAGAATTTTACAAAATAAAAAAATAAACAACAACAAAAACCCCACACACCTTCTCATGGCATTGTAAACAATAGTGCTGTATGAATTTCAAGTACATTCTTTAAAACTATTGCTGAAATAGCTACTCTACATTAAAGTTTGATAATTATCTCCAGCTTTGTAAAATTCCTGGAGGATCTTCAGTTCCTGGGACATCCCATCAGTCAGGAGCTCTGATGCAACTTTAGGCAAGATTTTCAGAGATAAACACTCTACAATATCTGTGCTATACTTAGAGTTCTGAAGGGATCTGTGAGTGTTAGTTGTTCATTATACTAAAGCATAATTCAAAACCTATTGAGTAAATGTCCTAGCAAAACAATTATTACTTTGTACTTCAACAGAGCCCAGAAAAAAGAAAATACTCTTTAAAGTTGCTGAAATATTTCTTAAATTGCAACAAGAGCTAATGATTCAGGAATGCATCTCTAATAAGTTACTAAACTATTTTGCTTTGACATGTACATGAGAAAAAATAATGTAATCAATTTATGTAAGTCATATCTGAAGAAGTTATTAGCTTCACTTAACATTATTTGATATAAAACATTTATGCAGATTATGAAGTGATTCACACCCATTTCCACTGTGTTTACCTCTTTTAAATGTAAATGAAAAGAAGTTTCCTTGATGAGGGCCAAGTACTGTATTAATCTATGTGTTTAAGGACAAATATTTAGAATGTAGTTAGGGGGTATGCTTGTTTGGTACAGTGGTAATTGTAGGTTTCCTTCCAAGATCCTGATTTCTCTCTTCCTGAGTAGGTGGTGATATTTTCAGGAAAAAAAATATAATTTATCTCTTGGTGAACAGATATTAAGTCCAACTAGACCACTATAGAAGAATACAACCAGTCAAAATGCAGACTTGGGACCTTATACCAATAGATACATCTACAATATATCTTCTGCACCTAAACCTCAGGATTCATGAGGAAAAGTAGCCAGAAAGACTGTAAAGAGCCAGTAGAACAGGAAGTTTGCTGTGGCACTGTGTCTCCTTGAAATGTGAGAAACTAAACCAAGTAAGTCTCACTGTCATGGCTCCTTAAACATGAACCCAAGAAGAAGAAAACCAATAGACATGCTGTGGTAGTTGGGAGATGACAGGGTTAGGGGATCCAAAGGTTTTAACCCTATACATAGAAATTCATGCAATTAAAGAATGCTGAGAGCAGGATAGATAGTTTTACCTAGGGAAGAGCATATCAATTGGTTATCCAATGCAAAATGATGATCCCTGAAGCCGTCTATACATCTAACATATTATAGACTTAGCAGGTTAATTTTAGATTCTTACAAATACACACATACATACACATAGTCACACAAACACATATATTTATATGCACACAAAAGTGAACATGTGCATAACAAAAATAAAGAGGAGGTCATGTATTTCATGGGAAGCTTAGAGGGAAGAGAGAAAAGAGGGGTTATTGCATAATATTAAAAACTAAAAATATTTAGAAAAAAAGCAATTTTGAAACATTTGGAAAATATGTTCAAATAAAAAATAGGAAAAGCAGAGTATCTCATAATCCCCTAATAATAAGACAGTAACTCAATAGTTTACATATATTTCATAAAAAATTATTAGAGCATAATCTAGAGGCACTTTTCTGTATGACATCTTTTGCCTTTAATAAAAAACAGTGCTAGTATGTTTTTAATTCCTCAGAATGCTTGTGCCAAAAATCCATTACATTCTCCAAGCTTACAAATAACTTGCTCATTTTTATCAGAAGATCAGATATAATCAATGTGGAAAGGACAAATATTTAGTGGAAAGTTCACTGATAATTTGGGAAGCATTCATATTTAAATATATATAATTATAAGTTTAAAGTGTACCTCAATGAACTACCTAAATTAGGGGAAAGCAGGAAACGTCTTTCCAAGATGTCTCTGCCCTGAGTATCATTTCCTACAAATTAAGTTGAAAGAGTCATAAAGAAAATGTTTTCCTTGAGAACTCTGATATTTGATAAATGTAAGAAGGACATTTTAAAGAGATTAACCACTTTGCATTGCCAGCACTGTGTTTGTTGGGCATGTTTATTTGAAATACTCAACTACTCTCAAGAAAGTACTATGGCACTAAAAAGTTTTACATGTGCAGCTTGTTAACTGAAAGTTTAGCCATTTTATTTCAGTGTGACAGAACAAAATTGTTTATGCATCTCAGATTTAAAATTCTTTACCTGGTTAATATGTTACACCCCCCCTAGGGATGCTGTGAGGATTAATGAGTTGGAAGCACACAATGACCTTTCTGATGAAATATGTTCTGTAAGTGCAAAATTCTATTTCACTCTGCTCCAAATAAGATACATTCCAATATATAAAAAAAAAAATAAGGGCATCGGCATCAAACTGAGGCAGGTTGGTAACACAGATGCATTCAAATAGGATTTTCTCTCAAGTAGGTCCTGTCCTAGCCTATATAGTTTAATTTGCCCCACATACTCCGTCTTCTGTTCGGTTTCTATATCTACCAAATGAATTTAGGACATTTGCTTTCAAACAAATACCCTTAATATTAGAATTTCATAGCTATATTGAATATTTATACTTTTCTTTCTCAACACAATAGAATGCCTTATATAATCCAACTGAAAATGTACTGATTATTCATTAGCTGATTAAAACATGCCTTAAGTCTTTCCTTGTAAAACTAAAAATAAATTAAATTTGTAATAGGAGAATACAAAACATCTAGTAACTGATTGTCAGCACCCAATGATATTAGTATTGAAATAATAAACAGAAGTTGATAGCTAATGTTAAAGATGTTTTGAAAAACTGTTTTGTGGTAGAGTTCAGCACAACTGTAAAAACAGGAAGTGGCCTCTTATTAGGCATGAGGGAGGAAATCAATACATCTTACCTCAATTAGTAGTCATAAAAATTAAATAATATAACAAAAGGCATGTAAGTGCCTCGTGAAATACAACATTTTGAACCAATATTTCTTTGTAATTTTATTTTAATATAGAATAAATCTGTACAATTTGTACATAGGTATAAAATACCACCAAAATATGAGTGTTGAATTTCAATGATATGTAATGTAAATAGCATGTCAAATACTCTTAGGTACTGAAGCAAGTTCTGTTTTGTTAAAGGTATCTTAGGTTCTTTTTCATGACGTCCTCCTGTGAGGGCTAAAATTTGTTTTGCAAGCATACAGAGAAATCATCATCTACTGGAATTCTAACATTAACAATAGCATTGGCAGATCATTCACATGGCTTTACCTCTTATATAAACATTCATTAATATCAATTCTGCTCCAGGCATGAAAATGTAATTATGCACAAGATTTGGTTTCCATCTAAAGAAGCTGTCAGTACATTCTAAGTATAATTCTCTTTCTGAAGATAAACGGAATTTCTTGGTTAGTAGGCAAAGAACTTAGAAGTTGTTAGGCTATCATAACAATAATTGAGAAGATGAACTCAAAACTCAATGTCTCTTAGATCTATAAGAAAAATAAGGCCAGATGGCAAACAACAGTCCCCAAGTTAGAAAGACAAACAGAAAATTCCAGTTTAGCATAACAAAATTCCACAGTGGAGGTTCCTATAAGAGGTAATGCCAAGACAGAAAAATGTACATTAACTGGTGAGATGCTGCAGGTTAGTAACAATTTAAGAATTAAATATTCTATAGATATTCTGCTATACTTGGGGACAGGAGACTAGCATAACAGTCATCTGAGTGTGACCACAGTCAAACATTAAGCAGAGCTCTGGGAATCTCATGTAAGAAGAAGAGAAAGGACTGCAGAGCCAGATAAGTCAAGGACACCACAGAAAAACCTACAGAATCAATTAGCCTGGACCCATAGGCATTCTGATAGACTAACCCAACAACCAGAGACCATCCATGGGATGGCTCTAGGTCTGCCACACATATAAAAGATGTACAGTTTGATCCTTTTGTCAGATCCCAAACAGCAGAAGCAGGGCTGTCTCTTGCCTGCCTTTGGATCCTTTTCTCCAAATTGGAGAGCCTTGTCAAGCCTCAATAGGAAAAGATGGGCCCAGTTCTACTTGAAATCTATGGGAAGTCTCCCCTTATCTGAGAAAAGGGATGGTATAGATGGGAGAGACAGGGAGGGAGAGGAGAGTAGGGAGGGAAATTCTGACCAGGATGTAAAATAAATAAATATATTAGTTAATTAATGAATAGATAGATAGATGATAGATAGGAAGATAGACATATAGATTGATAGATAGATAGATAGATAGATAGATAGATAGATGGATAGATAGATAAGTGTTCTATAGGGACCTAACTTTCGAGGTATGGTGGACAGGATGATACATGCATATGCTGTATTACATTTTAACATCTGAGTGTCATAAGTTCTGTGCTTTTCTGGTGGAGAGGAGGAAAATACATAGTCAGAAAGTTCAGTGTAGCCTTCTGATCTCATCAAGTGACCTGCCACAGGAGAAGCTATTTCCCAAGAGCCTAAGCAGCTGGAGTCTATCATAATAACTATTTATACAAAGACAATTTGCTAGTTCTGGCATTTATTCTACCCAGTTGTACATAAAGCAGAGGGAAAAACTGATATGTAGTCTAAGGAAAACATCAACTGCTTAGTGTCTTATTATAGAACTTTTAGATAGCCTCCCTTACACTTTAGATCCATTTACCTAAATGTCTACTTACAATGAATCACTTCTCCCAAAAAAACTATCTCTACCTTACATTAGAAACATATAAAGCTTACCTACAGAAAATAAATTTTATTTAATAGAGCAGACCAGAGCATAGGAATGAGGAAATATGAACAAGGGGTAAAAATGACAGCATAACTGAAAATACTATTACTATACTAAGAAATTTCTTGGGGTAAAATCACCACAAAAACCAAGAGGAAATTGAAAGTTCAAGCTGAGGGATGGTGATTGTAAGTGATAATAAAATCAAAACAAAACAAAACTGTAGAAGACAAAATGCTCTAAATGAAAGAATTACATTGATGGATTCAGTATTCCAGATGGATGAAGAAAAACTGAGCCTGATGCTATGAATATAAAAACTTCAAAACCTGAAATGCAGGGGGAAAAGCCATAAAAATGCAAGAGCAATGGTCCAAGAACTACAGAACAAGACTAAAAGTCATAGTATGTTTGTAAGGATATGATTAAGAAAAGAAGGAATGGGGGACCTCTACAGTATTCAAAGAAGGACTGGCTGACAATGCCCCCGGACTCATGTAACATACAGGTACACTTATCCTGATTCTCATGGGACATCAGTCATGATGCCTCCAGACAAGGTGCATTTGGACTGTTAAGATTCAGATGTGGGAAATCAATCAAGAGACAGGAGCCTCGCAGCAACACAGGGAGAGTTTGCCTCCTAGTCAGGAGCAATTAAAAAAAAAAATCGCTTCTAAAGTTTTAGAAATAAACAAGACACACTGTGAAATGTTTCAAGTGCTAAGAGAAATAATTCCCACATTAACTTGGAAATACATCTGAGAAATTTGCCATCAGTGTTGAAGGAGAAAAATAAAAGAAGCCTCTCAGGAATACAAAACAGTGAGACAGTTTCCGGTAATTAGACCTACCTACTCCAAAATGTTTGAAAACTAATTTTGATGAACAAAGTGAAATTATAAGGCCAGAAAAATGACATTGAATAAAGTGAGGAAGCACATCAGTGAAAGAGTAAATTACACAATTTAAGAGCTGTATTCCAGTCATTCCCCCACCCCCTTTGGAAACAAGGTCTCTGTGTGTTCCTGGGTGTTCTGAACTCGCTGTGTTGACCAGGCAAGCCTTGGACTCCCTGAGGTCCACCAGCCTCTGCATTCCATATTCCAGGCTTAAAGGCATGCACACCACTGTGTGGTCTACTTTCCTTACTCTTAATTGAGGATAATATGAACAAAACATGTGAGTGTTCCAGTGAGGGTGTGTGTCCTGACATCAGTGCTATGAAAGGCAGTGTGTCATAGTTGTTGCACTTACTACAGAGCAGGAAAAGAATACTTTAAAATGAAATTGGATCACTAGTTAAACCTTATCACAAACTTTAGGACAACCACTAATAGTTTTACAATTTGATTTGTTAAAAGATAAAATCAAATTTTCTGAAGTATTCTGATGGATATAATTAAAATGTTTCTTATTATAGCCAATAACAGAAATTGTATTTTCTTCTCAAGCTCATGTGGAATTTTTATTAAGTAAAACCATATTCTTGGTTAGGAAATGCGTCTTAACAAATTTAAAGTAAGAGAAAGCATGTTATGTCTATTCTCAGTCTACAAGAAATTAAACTAAAAGTTAATAAGAAGATAATTGGGGCATTGTCAAATACTTGGTTACTAAATTGTATCCTTACATAAAACACATGGGACAAAATGAAATCCCAAGGGAAATTAATATCATTTAAAACTAGTAGAAAAGAAAATTTAACTTCTGCAATTTGTGAAATGCTGATGTAGCTGTATATACTATAACATTTTGTAACTTTGGATTTATATAGTAGGAAAGAAGTCTTAAAATCACTTACATGAGACCCACCTGAAGAGATTAGAATATGAAGAAGAAAATAAATTCAAAGTATGATAATTAAAGTAAAATTGAAATTAGATACAAATAAATCAACCCAGTCAACAAAAATGAAAGTTAGATCTTAAAAAAAATCATTAAAATTAATGATCCTCCCACTAGCATAGAAAAATGTAAGACTGGAGAAACAAAGTACAAGAAAAAAGAAAAGCCACAATTCTAGATCCAATATATGGTTAAGGATAATACTAATCATCATCATCATCATCATCATCATCATCATCATCATCATCATTATCATCATCATCACAGGCTGACACCTATAAATTTGGTACCATGAATAAAATCGGTCACTTCTTCAAAAGGCAAAATCTGCCAAAGCTATCACTTGAAACTACAATATAAATATGCCTGTTTCTATTAAATAACTAAACATTAATAAAATAATCTTACAGAAAAAATAAAGATCTGGTCCAGTGGGTTCAATGGTTGATTTTACTGATTCTACTATAAGGCTACCGATCTCTATATTTACTCCTGAAGAGAAGCAGAGAAATGACTCTCCCAACTCACAGTTTGTGATTATTGTTTCCTTAATCCTCCTGTAAAGAAACGGTGAGGAGAAAACAAAGCCATAACAACTCATAACTTTAGACGCAAAGTTGCTTAAAAAAGCATTAGCAAGTTAAAGCCAGACCCAGAAAGACACACTTGGTAATCAATTGTAATCAATTACAAGCAGCTATAAGCCTTTTAGTATAGGCTAACCATAGTAGTACAATCCACAGACCCAGAGAAGACAAGGAAAGCCCAAGGGAAAATGATCAAATCTCAGTCAGAACAGGAAACACAATAGATGGCAGCTCCTGCATCGAGGTGGAACTCTCAGTGGAAAGAGGGGGACACCAACCCCCACATAAAACCTTTGACACAAATATGTCTTGCCTACAGGAAGCATAGGGGAAACGATGGAACAGAGAATGAGAGCATGGCAAGCCAGTGGCTGGCACAGCTTGAGACCACCCCGTAGGAGAGGGCAGACCACTGTCACTGTTAATGATACTCTGCTATGCTTACAGACAGGAGTCTAGCATAAATGTCTTCTGAGAGGCTTCTTCCAGTAGCTGATAGAGACAGCAGGAGAGACCCTAGCCCAAGCAATTGACTGAGCTCAGGGAGTGCTGCGGAGAAGTGGAAGGAAGGGCAGACAGAGCTAGAGGGGGTCAAGGACACCACAAGAAAACCTACAGAGTAATTGAACCTGGACCCACAGAGGCTCACAGTAACTGAACCATCGATCAAGAAGATTGCATGGACAGAACCTAGACGCCCTATAACAGACTAGCAAATGTCCGGCTTAGTCACCATGTGGATTTCCTGGCAATAACAATAGGGGCTGTCTTTGAATCCGCTACTTACAGCTCTGTCACTTTCCCCTAGCTGGGCAACCTTGTCACTCTCACGTGGGAGAGGATGTGCTTTGTCCTGCAGTGACTTGAGACACCAGGGTGGATTCGTACCAAGTGAGGGCCTCCCTCTCTCTGGTAGGAAGGAGAAAGGAAAATAGAAGGATGGGGTGGATATGTGGGGCTGGGAGAAGAGGAAGGAGGGGCCTGGGATCAGAATGAAAAGTGATTAGATAAATAAATTAATTAATTAATTAATCAATAATAAATAAAAATAAATAAATGAAGGGAATAAAAGTAACACAGTATGATGCGTATCTGATAAACAGACTTGATTAGTTTTTCAAAATCAGGTAACACAATTTCTAATTTCAGTTGGAAAAAAATGGTATTTACATCATATGATTTTTTTTTGAAAAACTACATGAAACTTTCAGTAGATGAGCAAAATAAAACCACCTGGCAGCATCCAACACTGAAATAATATAAAATGTGTGGTTGAATTCTATGAGAGAAAAACAGGACACACAACACCAACAATTAGCCCTAAGGTGAATGAAGGATTTGTTTCATTCCATCTCAGTGATAAAGGAAATTTTTAGCATTTTCATTTTCTTTATCTTACTCACATCAAGGATGACTTGAAATGTTGTGCACCAGCAATTTGTTAATGGCTTAGATGGTCAGGGTGCTAGGATGTGGTCCTAGTGTCTCAGCCGTACGGTAAGCTAATCTCTCACCAGAGAATGAATGTTTTGTACAGTGACAGAAATGTAGCAGTAAGTAGAGCTGGTATAGAAGTAGAACATGGGTAAACAAAAATGAACAAAATAAATAAATGAGAACGCTAATCATAATGGTGGTAACGAGGCTATAGACACGCATAGGTAACAGTGAATGATGCTTAAGCTGATGAATCCAATAAATGTTTCCCTGAAAGCATGTATCAAAGCACAGACATTATAACTCAGTGTGGCCTGATGAGTCTAATATAGCCTTCAGCTAGTTATTGGTACAGTAGTCTAGGAAACCACTAACAGAACATGAACATATTGGCCAAATGTTATTGAACTGTTCTGTGTAGGATGCGTGAGGTAAATATTATTGCAAAATCAGTCACAGAACATTTCTTCAGACACTCTTTCAAACAAGCCAGTATGTACAAAAAAATATTCACCAGATACTAAAAAGTACTAACTCTGCAAAATTATGGTAATTGAAATTATTTACAGAACACAATATATAGTTCCCTGGAGGAAAATGGCATTTATAGATGCACAAAATCAATACTAAAACGTTCATAAGAATTCTGGGTTGAAGCAGAAGCTGATTTGAGAGTATAAGCCATTTGAAAGAACATAATTAAGATCGTATTCCACAAGGAAAAACATATCACAATCAACATTGTTATGTCATGTCAAGGAGAATATGAACAAAAGGAAGAAGTAAAAACTAAAAGTAAAATATTAAGACATTAAAAGAAAATATAATTTAGTTTTTTCATTTTCATAGTGTAAAAATAAAGACTCTTCAGCATTACACAGAGTCAGTTGAAGGAACTTGAGATGGGAAATTGGCTATCTATAGTTGTGTTGGCAGGAAAAGGGAAAATGCGTTCATTTCCTAACATGCAGACAATGAGTAGAGCTTTAACTAAAGTGTTGTTCTTAATAACTGGGGAATGGACTTCTTGTTTTGATTGGTTCCACAACATTTCCACAGGGAAACCATGACCCATTGCACAACCACACCTGAAAATTCCATGTTCTGTTAACCAACACCTTATGTTTCCGCGAAACTTTGAGCTGAAGGCACTAACTTGAATGAAAGACAGTCGGAGCTATCCCTCCATCTAAGGTCCTGAACTTCACAGCCTTCTTGTGTGTCCTAACTTCAAGAAGCAGCAAGATTTCCCAGATTCTCCCAATGTGGATGTAATTTG
Source organism: Acomys percivali (assembly GCA_907169655.1). Lineage (NCBI taxonomy): Eukaryota > Metazoa > Chordata > Mammalia > Rodentia > Muridae > Acomys > Acomys percivali. Next base: position 139,238,886 of record OU015744.1, read on the forward strand.
CAATTGATGTTTGTTTCAATTTCGTTAAAAGTAAATGCTCTATTGTGAACTGTTCTTGAACAAAGATATCCATGACAGATGCTTGGAAGTGTGGAAAACTGAACCCTCAGACTCCATTAAGAAGCAACTTATTTTTTCAATTATGTGGAAAATTAAGAAGATGCACTTTCCCCTCCTAAATTATTTTGAGTTCAATATTAAGAATCAAAACTACTTAGTAAGGATAATCTATGTAATTCATCTCCACTTATCATACATACAAATGTCACTCGCAGTGAGAGAATTCACCTCATTAGACTAGACAAAACAATTTAAAAATTTATTTAAGCCTATCAGGTTTCCTGCATGATTGAATAGTGCTGTGCTAATTAATATGTCTGATGGGAAAACTCTCTAGACCATTCTAGTGCAGTCATTGTTAAAAGTAATCAGTGTCTATCTGAATATCCTTAGCTCATGTTAACATAGCAGTACTATGAACTAATCCTTTTTGTCATACTTTAACAAAGAAAGCTAATTAAAATCCATAAAAACTAGGGAAATCATGTTTTTCTTACACAACAAGAGGGGTAAATTCACCAAATTTTGTATTTGCTTTTCAACAATCAAAACAAATAAACACTGGGGCTTTTTAAGAAAATAACCTATATTATCATATAATACCAGGGCCTAAGATGTACATCTGTACATTTGTTACTGTGATTTTCTGAGGCTATGTTATTACATCTTATATGATAGTGAACTTTAACAGTCAATGATATCTCCACAAAGTTTTCCTATATTATATAAGTTGCTTCCTAAATAACACAGAAAACAAACCAATGTTAGGAAAACAAACATATTTTAAAAGTGCCCTACCATTTCTGTGGTTTTGCTTGTCTGTTTGTTTTATTGTTCGGGGGCAGCTTCTCACCACATAGCCCACTTACACAAACCAGACCTATGCAAAATCCAGGTCTTCCTGACTTCTAGAAAATACATAATTAGTTTTATATTTTATATTTTATGTCTATAGTTGGAAGCATATATAATAACAAAAATGAGAGATAAACATATTAAACTTTAAAAAGCATTATTTTGAGTTAAATATTTCAACATAGAACCCAATAAGCACTACTGAATCTATTGCTTCAAAACTGTTCTACAATTCTATTCAACTATTCTATTTAAACATTTTCTGTTTACCTAGGCCTCAGATTTGTACTGAGTTACTGAGATTTGAGGAAAAAAATAGAGAGGGTGACTATCTAGACTCTAGATTCTGGAGGGACAAGAAGTAAATGTATGTAACACTGAAGAGTTGTAGTAGTGTCCCTATGGCAATCTTGGATGAGAGAGGAATGGACAGTTACTGAAATCTGGGCACAGACAAACCTTGAACTCTGATCAAAGGAAATAGCCAAACACTCTGCGGCATGCTGATAGAAGTTTCCAAGAATCAAGCTCTACAGTCGGCTTGATGTCTTTCTCTGACTCTACAAATCTAACGGAACGCCAGGGGGGAAAGGAGTGACTGATTACTGAAGGTTAACTTCCTGGACTCTGACAACTAAATAGAGACAAAGACTGGACCTTCAGTGTCGAGCTTATGGGACCCATTTTTTTTTTTACTGCACCATTATCAGTCTTTCTGAAGGGGAGCCAACACAGGGAAAATCCAAAACTCCATGTGAATACCACAATTTAAAATAAATAGCAGTCAGTAAGTACTATATGAGTTCAAATGTTGTCAAATTGCCTGTGTGGTTTAGAACATACAACAACACTTTTTCTTTTTTCCTCTTCCCTATTTTCTGAGTTCTTTAATCATAATGGCCCCCAATTGTCTGATGCAATGCACAGATAACTATAGAAAAAGATTTAAATATTTCTGAAGGTTGTTTTTCTCCAAATTGTATCAATTCATCTTAATATCATAGTTCCTAAAAAGTGTTAGGTGGCTAAATATATATTCAGATAATACATCTACATAAATAAATAAAATCCAGACTTGATTTGTATAAGATTACAATATTTGATTCTGACACAAATCATAATAATTATAAACTAGCTGTTATAATGTATAGGTTTTACACCCATCAGAATGGCTAAGATCAAAAACTCAAGTGACACCACAAGCTGGAGAGGATGTGGGGAGAGAGGAACACTCCTTCATTGCTGGTGGGAATGCAAACTAGTACAGCCACTTTGGAAATCTATCTGGTGCTATCTCAGAAAACTGGGAATAGGGCTTCCTCAAGACTCAGCTATTCCACTCCTTGGAATATTCCCAGAAGAAGCACCAGCACACAGCAAGAAAATTTGCTCAACCATGTTCATAGCAGCCTTATTCATAATAGCCAGATCATGGAAACAGCCTAAATGTCCCTCAGTAGACGAATTGATAAAGAAACTGTGGTACATATACACTATGGAATACTACTCAGCTATTAAAAACAAGTAATTCCCGAAATTTGTGGATAAATGGATTGAGCTAGAAATGATCATAATGAGTGAGTTAACCCAGAAGCAGAAAGACTCAAATGGTATATAATCACTTATATCTGCATACTAGCCCAATGGGCATGTCCCACGAAAGCCTTCCCTTACCAGGAAACTGGGACAGAGGGGAGGACATCCTATTGGGACTCTAGATGAGAGAACCATGGGAGAATAGCAATGTAGAAGGATCCAGTGGGTCCTAGAAACCTACAAGTAGCAAGAAAATTTGCTCAACCATGTTCATAGCAGCCTTATTCATAATAGCCAGATCATGGAAACAGGCTAAATGTCCCTCAGTAGAAGAATGGATAAAGAAACTGTGGTACATATACACTATGGAATACTACTCAGCTATTAAAAACAAGGAATTCCCGAAATTTGTGGACAAATGGCTTGAGCTAGAGATGATCATAATGAGTGAGTTAACCCAGAAGCAGAAAGACTCAAATGGTATATACTCACTTATATCTGCATACTAGCCCAGTGGGCATGTCCCATGAAAGCCTTCCCTTACCAGGAAACTGGGACCGAGGGGAGA
>OU015744.1:139242004-139257527 GCA_907169655.1 Acomys percivali
GGGTCCCGCTCAAACTAAGGCCCTAGCCAAGGACAATACAGGCGGTAGAATTTAAACCCCTACCCTGATCTAGCCCATGGACAGGACAGTCTCCACACTTGAGTGGAGAGAGGGATTTGACTTTCTCAAGTACTCTGGTGCCTCACATTTGACTATGTCCCCTGGAGGGGGAGACCTAGTGGCACTCAGAGGAAGGACAGCAGGTCACTGAGAAGAGACTTGATACCCTATGAGCATATACAGAGGGAGGTAATCCCTCTGAGGAACAGTCATAGGGGAGGGGAATAAGGGGAAAATGGGAGGGAGGGGAGAATGGGAGGATACAAGGGATGGGATAACCATAGAGATGTAACAAGAATAAATTAATTAAAAAAAAATCAGAAAAAAAAAAGAACATTATGATAGGCAGATTTGGGCCAAGGGGTCCCGCTCAAACTAAGGCACTAGCCAAGGACAATACAGGCGGTAAAATTTAAACCCCTACCCTGATCTAGCCCATGGACAGGACAGTCTCCACACTTGAGTGAAGAATGGGATATAACTTTCTCATGTACTCTGGTGCCTCACATTTGACTATGTCCCCTGGAGGGGGAGACCTAGTGGCACTCAGAAGAAGGAAAGCAGGTCACTGTGAAGAGACTTGATACCCTATGAGCATATACAGGGGGAGGTAAACCCCCTCAGGAACAGTCATAGGGGAGGGGAATAAGGAGAAAATGGGAGGGAGGGGAGAATGGGAGGATACAAGGGATGGGATAACCATAGAGATGTAACAAGAATATATTAATTAAGAAAAAAGAGTTTATCTAATAACATAGCTTCAAAAATCTTTTATTTGAACATCTAACTACTTCTTATTCATACCAATGTATTTTAAATAATTTATTCATATTACACCCTGATTGTTATCCCCTCACTTGTATCTTCACATTCCACCTCCCTCCATCTTTCATACCAATGTATTTAACACAAAAATTTATAGTAATCAAAATATAGAAACTAATAAAAAATACATGTCTTATGAACAAGTGATCTATAAAACAAGTATATATAAGCTATAAAAACATGCATATCTATGAAGACAAATGGAAATACAAGAATGACCACTCATTTTTTGTCTCATGTTTTATTAAAGAATCTTAGTTCTTTCTTGAAAAATATTTAATATCTTGAAGCAATTTAAAATCACAATGAATTATATGTTTTACTAAATATGAATGAGCTTGAAATTAATTAAAGAGGCAACTCATTCACTTAGAGATTTAATCACCAGATTAGCAAGACATCCATAGATCTGCTGACATATGGTCAAGCAGCAACAACATAATTATATGGACAGAAACTACAGCTCGCTTAAAGCAAAGGGCTATTTTACATTTATATACTAATTTAATGCTCACAATAATTTCAGGCAATATTAATACCATTGCTTCTTATTGTGATGTGTAAGCCAAATAACAAAGATCTTTCATAGGTTTTCCATGGATATAAGGCTAACCTTCTCACAATGTGCTCACAATCATCAATTCTGACACACAGGAATCCTGTGAAAGTCTGTTAGAAGATTTCAAGAATATGAAAGTTAAGAGTTATCTTTAAAAATGTCATAATTTTGGCAGAATGAGAGAAGAACCTTGGGTCAATTAGTGTATTGGTTTGAAGAGCAATGTCCCTCATAGGCCCAAGACAGTACACTGGGTCCTCAGTTAGTGACATTATTTTGTGAGGAATTGGTGGTGCAGCCTTGCTGTAGGAAATTTGTCCAACTTTGCTTGAGTAGCGTTTTGAGAGTTTATATCCTCTTTCCATTTCCAGTTTTCTCTCTGTACTTCTTGCTGTGGTTGAGGCTGTGATCTCTCAGCTTCCTGCTTCTGCCTGCTTATCATAATAGGTTTTTAAGACTCTGAATCAACTTAAAGCTGAAATAACCTCTTTCATCCACAGCTTTTGGTCTTGCCATTTTATCACAGTAACAGCAATGTTACTAATTATTAAAAAGGGAAAATAATGAACGCTGAATATCCTACATCTCAATAGATACACATCATATCTTTGTGACACAAAATGCAAAATGTAGAAAAACTGGTAAACAAATGATAGGTGGGAAGAAGAACTCAGCTCAAATTGAAGCCGTAATTTGGTGTAGATTTTGATTAGCTTGAATGGAAAGCACAGTGAATTTGTCTTTGATTTGAAAGGCAATATACAGGCTTCTGGTATGACAAAATGCTGACCGAGCAGATCTTTGAGGGGACAGACATTGACAAAATATCGTTTGCAATATTGTTCATTTTAGATATAGTCCTGCACAATCAGTGAAATATACTATACTCTTAATGAACATTCTTCTAGCTGGCAATAAAAATAATAAAGGCAAACCTGAGAAGCACATAGGAAAACAACTATTTTACCTCTGTTTTTTAGTGACCTGAAATCATTCCTTGAAAACTGCAGGGATAATGAACCGACAAAGAAACTTTCTAGGCTTCTATAATCTTCGACATACACAGTGAATTCAACTACATAAGACCAGACAAAATGCCTTTTCAAGTTTATATACCCAGCAATTTATTTCTAAGCCACCGCAATTTTTATGTTTGATTATTTGACATAGCCTGGATTATTTGATAATCATATTCAGAATCCTGTAAAATTGAGATGAAAAACTGTTTGTCTCCTGGTCTTAGTTTCACTCACTTATTTTAGGCCTCTATCCTTATTACCACTAACTGTAAATGTCTCTGCATGCACTGTCCGTGCTATGAGGGATCAAAGCAAAATATGCCAGCCAAGTACACAAATGTGAATGTAAGGACATTGCAAGGCTCCTTTCACTTGTAGCTATGACTTGAATGCTATGAAAACATGGCTTCTTTTATTCTGAATAGATTGGAAATCTAGCAGCTATCAAATTAGAAGGAATTGAAGTTTTGTTTATTTTTAAATTTTTTTTATTTATTGAAAAATATAATCATTCATATTACATTTCAATTGCTATCCCATCCCGTGCATCCTCCCATTCCTCCCTCCCTCTTGCTTTCACCTCATTCCCCTTGAAGTTTTCTATATGAAAATATTCACATTTTAAAACTTCTGTTACTAAAATTAGGTGGAAGGGTTACATAATGTTACTCTGATTACAACAACAATTCCTATAAGTAATAAAATTGAAGTGGAGTTAATTTCAATGAGCATCTGGTATACTTCTAAATAAATAATAATCCACTGCCTCTGCATATTTTAATTGCTTAATTTCCCATTACCAAAGACAAACATATACTACAGATTAATTATATTAACAATAATACTCTTACTACTACTACTACTAATAATAATAATGATGCTGTTGGATGTACAAAAACAAACCATACTGAACAGATGATTGCAAAATAAAGATGGTAATGGTATTTCAACATGGTAGTTACAAAGGTAGTTTCGTACATTCGTACATATTTCTGTCTAATATTATTGAAGGGCTATTCTTTTATTAATTCATCAATGACTTCTTACAAATTTCCAGGATGAAATTAGAGGAGAATATAAACTTAGTACTTGTGAAGAAAGAATCTTCTACATGGAGATGATGGTTCACAGCAGGTTGCATACAATTTACCTTGTCACTTCCTGGTCACTGTTAGATTACTTTATTCTCAAACTATCAATAATTCCAGTCATCTTCACCATATTTTATAATTGAAAAACAATAGTGAAATTGGATAGCAACCAGTGATGGCTGGTTATCTAGTATCTACTCGGACTATTGATGAGTAGAGCAGAAAAGCATGGATATTAGAGAATTAAAAATTCATCCATTAGCGGGACCCGCAACTGTCTTGTAAAAATACATTTTAGTTGAAGTTACACCTTAAATCATGGTATTCAGAGTAGTCAGGAGGAAGTAGTTGAAGCTTTCTCTTTGTAATTTACTAATACACTTAAATCAGAAATTCTTTTCAAATACTTAGCCCCAACACTCCTTTCAAGAATTCTTGAATTGAAAATTAAGGTTCAGATAACATTGTAAAGTTTTAGTTACTTCACCCTTATCTTTAATTTTCAACTGCAAATATTCCACATTTTTAACAACTTTAAGTAAGTTTTGATATATAGCAATCCTAATATTTGATATTTATCCCAAGAAAAATAAGTTAATATATTGAAGCCATACATGCACTTATTTCAAGGTATCCACTTTAGCAACAGCAGTGAAACCCAACCTGTGCATATTAATTAATAAATATAGAAAAATTGGTTCACATTTGTGATGGTTTGAATAAGAATGGAGGCATGGCCTAATGGAGGAGGTATGTCACTCACTATGGATGGGTTTTAAGGTTTTTTAAAGCCTAAGCTATTCCAAGTGCCCCTTTCTCTGCCTCCAACCAGGGACAATGCATGCAGTCTAGCCAATGGACAACACATTCTCCAAGGTAGTATGGGGAACAGAAAGACTGCCTCTGACATGAACTCTGCTGTCTCCCAATCTGATCACTTCCCTCAGTGGGGAGACCCTGAGGTACACAGAAGAAGGGAAGCAGGCCAATAGAGATCTGATAGGCTGTGTTCATATCCTGAGGGAGAAGGTCCCTCTCTACCAGAGGGCTAGTGGAGGGGAATAGGGTGGAAAAGGATGAGAGGGTGGGAACGGGACGATACAAGTGAGGGAGAAACCATTGGGATGTAATCTGAATAAATTAGAATTTAAAAAAGGAAAAAAGATACTTGGCAATAAGTATGAACTCTGCTACCCCTAGTTGATCACTTCCTCTTAGTGAGGAAGCCCTGCAGGCATACAAAGGAAGGGGATGCAGGCTACTTGGATTAGACCTGATAGGCTGTGATCATATGAAGGGGGAGGAAGGCTTGTTCTGTCAGTGGTCTAGGGGAAGGGAATAAGATGGAAGAGGGAAGAAGGGTAGTAGAAACTGGAAGAATCAAGCAAGAGGGATGTAGTATGAATAAATTAATTTTAAAAATTAAAAAACAATATGTCTCATCTACGGCCTCAATGCCATCCGTGTCTGCCTGCCACTGCCGTTTCACCACCTTGTTAATCATGGACTTAAATCCACTGCAGCCATCAGCCCCATTGTATATTTTCTCCTATAAATGTCCTTTGTCATGGTGTTTTGTCATGGCAACTATTTAGATTATATTATATCTAAATGTTATTCAATAGAGAGAAAGAGAGAGGGAAGAGAGAGAGAGAGAGAGAGAGAGAGAGAGAGAGAGAGAGAGAGAGAAAGCAACTCAGTGAAATTTATGTTAAATAAAATTAGTTATTCTCAAAAAGATAAATACAATATGCATTTATATTGGCATTGAGAATAACTGCTCTCATCATAGTAATGAGAGAATGATGTTAATCAGAGTCAGGGTGGTTCCAGTGGAACATGAGTTGGGTAGACATTTTTCAAATAAAATCATATCTGAGTATAAAGGGGGCATGTCCTTGACCTCCTCAACTCCCTGCTTATCACTGTTACCATGCACTGCTCTCAAAGGTGTTTAAAGTGGGGACTGTCACAGAAGTGATAACCTTGTGTCTATACATATGTAATTACACAGCTTTAGCTGTCTCATATGTACCTGTGCTTATACATATGAAACTATATAGACATACAGCTACAACAACAGGAATATGTATATTTAAATGGCTTTGTTTAGCAATTGTAACCAATACATTTTCATACAGGAGTATTGGTATCTTAAAATTGATCCAATGAATTTCTTCATATGAAGTATAAAGTATGTAATATGCCATTCTCAGACATAGTTAATACAGAAATAGAGCTAAAAATTCTTTAGAATTGTTATTTTAAATAAAATTATCTTTTATGTTAGCTTTATTTTACCATATAGGATAAAATGTCATTCTCAGAATCTATTTCGATTATCTATAATAGCTACATCATGAAAACATTTACACATACATACTAACTTTGAACTGTGAGAAAAGTGTGAAATGCTACTTCTTTTTTAGATATGAAAAGTCATGCATACTTAGTGCCCATCGAACACAAACATTATCATTGTGTTATTATAAATGTAAAATACAACTTATTCTAAAATCCTTAAATATTTCAATTAACTAAACTCACCAACTCAAAAATATATTTAAGTTGGTTTGTTTAGTACAGTTTGAGGCTGCAGCTTTTTCATGGTGCCTGTGCTTGGCATGTATGAGGCCTTTGACACACTCTCCAGCAACAAAGAAATGATTATATGTTTACTCATAACATTTTAACCTGATCATTGCTCATATAAATGTGGATCATGTCTGAAATTACATTGCATTTGCCAGGTCATATGTGAATCCTGACCTATAATTAAACACCATTCAATATCAAATTATCTTATAGATGGGAAATGACAAAGTTTTGCCCAAAGGCACAGTTGTGATCTAACTCAGAATGGAACCTCTTGGGAATGACTGTTACTAAATTCACAATTGTATTAGTGAGGGCTCTCTACAAGAAGAGCATTGGTAGGACAAATCTCTCTCTATCTGTAGCTCTCAACCCGTGTACCATGACACATTTGCCAGTCAAAGGGTACTTTTAGAGGGCTACATATCAGCTATACTGTATATCAGCGGTGCATGGTGGCACTGGCCTTTAATCTCAGCACTCAGGGGAGGCAGTGGCAGGCAGATCACTGTGAGTTAGTGGCAAGCCTGGTCTACAAAGGGAATCCAGGACAACCATGCTTAAAAGAGAATGTGTCTTAAAATACAAACAAACAACAATAAAAACAACAACAACAACAAAACAATAGTAAACTTAGACTTAAGAAGTAGCAACAAATCTTATGGTTAGAGATCACCAAATATGAGGAACCAAATTAACATGTCAGAGCATTATGAAGGCTGAGAACTGCTGCTCTATGTCAAGAGGATTTGTTAGAGTGGCTTACAAGTTCTAGACCAGCTAGCCCAAAAATGGCTGTCTCCAATAATCCAGAATCTAGCAGTTGTTCAGTCCACAAGGCTAGCTGTCTTAGCTGGTCTGCAGATTATGCTGGAATCCCAAAGTAGGTTCCACTGCCATAAATGAGGGGACTTTTCAGTGAACCTAGGGCAAAATTAGAAAAGAACAAAAGCTTCTTTCTCCAATGTCTTTCATGTAGACTGCCATCAGTGTGTGTGTGTGACCCAGAAATATGGTGGGTCTTCTCCATCTGGATTTAAGGTGGGTCTTCCTAGCTCAGATGATTCAATTAACCAAAACTCCCACCCAGATATGGCCAGTGGCATTGTTTTTTCTACCAGATGTAGTCAAATTGTCAACCAAGAATAAACATCACAATAAGCCTTGAAAAGTGCTTAGAAGTGAACACGTGATTGAAGTAGTTATGGGGAGCGTGTATAACAAAAAAACCATCAGATCTGGTACGTGAACACATTGGGAATACACTGCCTGTTAATTAGACTCCTTGAAGTCTAATTCAGGTTGAAAAAGTCAAACTGTACCATGTTTTCTTACTTTTTTAAACTTTTTATTTAATTAATTTATTTATTATATTTTATCCATATTGCATTCCAATTGTTATCCCCTCACTTGTTTCATCCTGTTCCCACCTTCCCTCCCTCTTTCACCCTATTCCTCTCCCCTAGACCTCTGGTGTGGGACCCTCCTCCTTCACCACCTGACCACAGCCTATCAGGACTCATCTGGATAACCTGCATCCCCTTCCTCTATGTGCCCACAGGGCATCCCTGCCAAGGGAAAGTGATCAAATTGAGGGCACCAGAACTCATGTCAGAGACAGTCTGCCCGCCCCCCCACAACCTTGGAGAATGAGCTGTCCATTGCTATATCTGAACAAGGGGTCTAGGCTCTCTGCGTGTCTTTGGCTGGTGCATCAGTTTTCATCCTTATCTATTCCTGTGGTCACTTCTCTGTATGACAACTGCAAGGTCCCCCTTCCCTCAGACAGAAATGAAGATTCCCATAAATAATATTTTACATCAACCACCTAATTTTGTTATTCTTAGATAAATTCTCAGTCATAAAGATAATTAATATTTTCTCATACATTCACTAGGTGTGTTAGTCGTTTTATCTCCACTGGCAGAAACTAGGCATAATGGGAGGTAAGTTAGGAGGAGGCTGAAGACATTGCTGAAGGGTAGGATGCTTGCTTAGCATCCCCAAGACCAATTGGTGCCCTAAGTAATAAAATGTAAGAGCAATGATGATGATGATGATGATGAAAATATGGTGGGTGGACGAAATTAAACTAAATGTACTGGCTTATAGAATTTTAAAGCTGTGTGCATTCTTTTAAATAAAGCAAGTGCAGGAAATTCCAAAACATTGACTATGTTTAGAGCCTAATTTACACTCAGCTAAGCTTAGTCAATCCTGTGAATTATGGCAACATTTTCTTGAATTTTATGTAGTTCTTACTTTACTGTAAAATTTTACAAGTTCCTTGAATATATATATATATATATATATATATATAATTTTATTTAAAGCTCTTATATAACACCTAGCACATTTTTAATAAATATTGAAATATTTCATTCAGTATAAAAAGTATTTAACAAAAAACACTACTTTAAAGGAAATTGTTGTTCTTTAATACACCTGTAGAAATGCGTTGTTACTCAGGTGAGTAAGATAGAAAAAGTGTCTTAGTCAGTATTCTACTGCTATGAAGAGACACCAGAACTTCGGCACCTCTTATTAAGGAAAGCCTTTAATCGGGGATGGTTTACAGCATCAAAGTTATAGTACCTTATCTTCATGTTGGAACCACAGTGGCCCTCAGAAAGACATGGTGCTGGAGAAGCAGCTGAGAGTTCTACATCTGGATCAACAGGCAGAACAAATAGGGAATGACACTGCGCCTGAGCTCCTGAAACCTCAAAGTCCACTCCCTGTGGACTTTAACCAGGCCACATTTTCAATGTGCCTCCTAGGAGTATTTGGGGGCATTTTTCATTCAAACCACTAATTGAAGAGTAATATTTAATAGTGAGCTTGGCTAATAAGTTAATTACATAGTTTTTACAAAGTTCCTACCAGTTTTTACTGCTGACATACAAACATTATAACTTGCCTGATATGAAAGTGAAAAATTCATGTTAAACACAGACTGATAGTGCAATTCTATGTTGGTTTTGTTTAATTTTTGTTGAAGAATAAGTAAAGATTTATTCAGTCTGGAAATGGCTGTTATTTAAATTACAGGTTGTAATTTAGAGTAAACTGATGTAAATTATTTTTGTAACATTACCTTTTATAAACATGAGAAATTTTTAATATGTCTGCAGTAAAAATCCAGTAAATACAATATTAGGAAGAAAATAAAATGTATTGGTCAAAGTAAAGCAGGACTAAGTGATTCCCTATGATATAATTGTGCAAAATATTACACACTGAAAAATCCAAGCCAAAGCCATGGATACATAGACTGTCAAGAATTTCCAAGTAAAGAAGAGCTGTCTGGTTTATTTTTTCTTGTTCTTTGGTTGCCTCTAATCACCCATCTATGAAAAACTTTACCTACCAGGAAAGTGGGTAAGAGGGAAGGACATCCTATTGAGACTTTAGGGGTGAGAAGCCTGGGAGAATGAGGAACTTGTAGGATCCAGAGGGTCCTGGAAAACGACAGGCAGGTCTGGGCCCTGGGGTTCTCCTCAAACTATGGCACCAGCCAAGGAAAATATAGGCAGTAAACTTCGAACCCCTACCCAGTCTAGCCGATGGACAGGACATTCTCCACCGTTAAGTGGAGAAGGAGATCTGACTTTCATACAAACTCTGGTGCCCCATATTGGACCATGTCCCTTGGATGGGGATGCCTGGTGGCACTCAGAGGAAGGATAATAGGTCACCAAGAAGAGACTTGATACCCTATGAGCATATACAGGGGGAGGAGGTCCCCCTCAGTCACAGACATAGGGGAAGGGAGTAGGGGGGAAGCGGGAGGGAGGAAGGATTGGGAGGATACAAGGGATGGGCTAACAATTGAGATGTAATATGAATAAATTAATTAAAAAAAGGGAAAAATCTTATTTTAAGCCATGTATTTGTTGTTTGGCTAAATGTAAAAGTTACTTTCTCTGATAATATAAACAATTTAATTAATAAAATTCTCACATATGTAAGTGCAATGTAAGTATTGGGGAAACACTGACTGATAACTTCAAAGGGGGCATGCTCACTGTCAATATGTAGTTTCACTATGAGATACAATGTTTGTTACACTGTTAGGTTAGGTTCAAATAACATTCAAATACAGCATTCTTATAGTACAAAAAAGATCTTTTCTTCTCTAGATAAGTTTATTTCTGCATAATCTACATGAATGTCAGTGTTCTGAAGATATGGGGGAGTCTCTAATGAGAAATACCACCCCGGGGATATGAAATCACTTCATGGCTGGAAGCAGCGCACATTCAGAAAATAAATAAATCTCACTATTCGCTCTCCAACATGAATTCTAGCAAATGTCTGTGACCTACACTGTAAATGCTAATGACAAGGACATTTATCAGAGAAGGAATAAAGGAGAGAACACATACAGACCCAAATCTACTAGGTTTCCTTAGTGCTTCAAAAGATTTAAAAGCATAACCTTCTGACTAGGCAAAAAGAAACAGCTAAAACCTCTCTGGTAACTATTCAATTTAATGATGTGTTCAGTGTTGTCCTTAAAGGGTAATTGCAGACCCACGCAACAAAGAAAACAATGCCACTTGATTCTCCACAATTATAGTGATCATGTTTCCTATTGCTTCTTATATGGTGAGTGTGATAGTAAATATTTAATTTTAACTCAATTGGATTAAGAGATACTCAAGTACCAACCAGTGAGGCACGCTTTTGAGTGGGTCTGTGAGAGCTTTTCCAGCAAGGGCTAACACAGGAGGATACCATCCCAAATGTGAGTAACCGTGTGTGACAAATCAGGATCCCAGACTGAGAGCTGAGCACCAGAACTCATGTGCTTCTGCTCCCTGACTGCATGTGTGGGCATCATGTGGCCTTTCAAATTCTTTCCCTTCCATGTTCTCCTCATGAGGATGGATTGTATCTTATCAAACTCAAGTCCAAAGTATTTCTTTCATCCCTTTTTTTAATTTATTTTTTATTTATTTTATTAATTTATTCTTTTTTAGGAATAATTATTCAGCATTAATTTCCCCAAACGAATCTACAAATTTTTTTTATTAATTTATTCTTGTTACATCTCTATGGTTATCCCATTCCTTGTATCCTCCCATTCTCCCCTCCCTCCCATTTTCCCCTTATTCCCCTCCCCTATGACTGTTCCTCAGAGGGATTACCTCCCTCTGTATATGCTCATAGGGTATCAAGTCTCTTCTCAGTGACTGCTGTCCTTCCTCTGAGTGCCACTAGGTCTCCCCTTCCAGGGGACATAGTCAAATGTGAGGCACCAGAGTACATGAGAAAGTTATATCCCACTCTCCACTCAAGTGTGGAGACTGTCCTGTCCATTGGCTAGATCTGGATAGGAGTTTAAATTTTACCGCCTGTATTGTCCTTGGCTAGTGCCTTAGTTTGAGCGGGACTCCTTGGCCCAAATCGGCCTATCATAATGTTCTACTTGTAGGTTTCTAGGACCCACTGGATCCCTCTACATTGCTATTCTCACATGGTTCTCTTATCTAGAGTCCCAATAGGATGTCCTCCATCCCTTAAGTTACTTATGTTGTGTGGATTATGGCAGTAATTTTAAAAGTAGCACACTGAACAAGCACTTTCTTGAAAACAAAGAAATAACAAAAAATTTTATTGAATTTATACAGTTAAGAAAACTAGAAATGATTACTTAGGATCCACATTTACTTACAACTTCCCCAAGTCTTTCTGGAAACTGTATTACCCATGTTTATCTGAGATATTCTTTTTATCCTCCGTGTCTCTCCTTTAATGATGACAGTGTTTTATAGATGGCAGTGAATGAAGTGTCCATATCAAACTCAGGTCAAAATTAATTGCCACTTAAAAGTATTAAGATGTGGGACATTTAAGGGGTGATTTGACCAAGATGTCCTATCATCACAAAATGTGCTATGCACAGGAAGGGTTGGCTCCTTTTCCTCTTTGCCTGTCAATACTTGCTGACACTATAGAAATGTTATTGACTCTGTGAGGATATTCTCACAGATGCAGGGCCCATGACTTATATTTCAAGGCTTCCCGTACCCTAAGACAAATGTCTTTTTCATGTAAGTTATTCAATCTCTAATGCTCTGTCACAATAACATGACCTGTGTTAAAACAGATGCTTTTCAAATTGGGAAAAGAAAGGCAGTAATGAATATCACAGCTCCTACAAAAGAAGTGAGTATTCATGAGATAAACTCTAGGATTACTAAAGCATAGGATTGATCTTTGACAACAAACATGTTGTTTTATGGCGTTCTTTCAACAAAAGTTCTTTGTCTGATATGTACTAGGACTTATGCTGTAAAAAGAGGTGGAGATACATTATATATGTTATCAAGAAGATCTAGCATTGGACCCAGAAGAAATGGAAAATAAAAAAGGAACTATAAGCATATTTCAGAGATAGTGTTATAATAATGGAAACCATGGAAAAACAGATTAATAATACATGAAGACACTAGTATTCTTATTGCCAATGAATACATAAGCTATGTTAAAACAGAATGTTATTACACATGCCTGTAATCCAGGATTTTGTAATTAGGAAGGAAGGCCATGTGTTAGAGACCATTCTGGGCTAGATAGCAAATTCTAAGGAGTCCCAGCTACTTAGTAAGATTGGGCTGAACAGAAATTTACATTTGTACTAAACAATAATGTATTTAGTTCATAATAACAATAACATTGGGGAAAAGCTAGCCTACACATCTTGATATAATTTGCCCCTAAGTTGTTTATGAATATTTGACCTCTGACAGTTAGCAATAGTTTAGTCCTAAAGAATCCTGACTCTTAGGCTGTTTCCAGGTTCTGGCTATTATGAATCAGGTTGCTATGAACATGGTTGAGCAAATCTTTTTGTGTGCTGGAGCATCTTCTGGGTATATTCCAAGGAGTGGAATAGCTGGGTATTGAGGAAACTCTATTCCCAATTTTCTGATATAGTGTCACATAGATTTCCAAAGTGGCTGTACTAGTTTGCATTCCCACCAGCAGTGAAGGAATGTTCCTCTCTCTCCACATCTGGTGCCCCAAATGTGACCACGTCCCCTGGATGGGGAGGCCTGCTGGCACTCAGAGGAAGGATAGCAGGCTACCAAGAAGAGACTTGATACCCTATGAGCATATCCAGGGGGGAAGAGGTCCCCTTCAGTCACAGTCATAAGGAGGGGAGTAAGGGGAAAATGGGAGGGAGGGAGGAATGGGAGGACACAAGGGATGGGACAAGAATTTAGATGTAATATGAATAAATTAATGAAATATATTTTAAAAAAGAATCCTGACTCAGCCTGATGGTTGCTGACTTATAAAGTGATGGGAGATTAAAGATTTATTTGCTGAGGCAATTTCTTATATTAAGACAACAAAGAAGTTTATAATCAAGCCTGACTCTTACTTTACCTCATGATTTCTTGGACAGGACTCTTAGGTAGAATTTTAACTGCAAT
Organism: Acomys percivali; assembly: GCA_907169655.1. Lineage (NCBI taxonomy): Eukaryota > Metazoa > Chordata > Mammalia > Rodentia > Muridae > Acomys > Acomys percivali. The sequence continues at coordinate 139,255,602 of OU015744.1, forward strand.
AAAATATATCTTCCAATCTCTGTTGCTGTTTTATCAGATAAATTCATGTGATATTCTAAATAGTCTGCTGCTATTTGAATATTTAAAAAAATCTAAATCTGGAATAGATATCATTTCTAGAAATTGCTATCTTTGCCCAGCCATAAAAAGCAAATCATTTCTGGGCATGATGGCTACTTCTTATAATTCCAGAAAGGAGGCTGGTGCAAGAGGATGGCCTTAATGTTGATCTCTTTCATAAAAGAGTGAGGAAAAGGAAGTCCTCATCCACCTAATATGTCCATGAGCTGTCAATTACAGTCCCTCAGTCATACCTCCAGCACTCATTTCCTCACCACATTTTTATAGTTTTCTCCGCCAAACCTTGGACACATCAGTTTTCCTGGGAACCTGGATTGAACACTTAAACTTCAGTTGAGATTGAGATTGTGACCTCCCTTTATAAATCACAATGCCCGTAATGACTGGTACAAACATAAATCCCTTCCAGAAGACTTTTAATTTACCATGACTGAATCCATCACAGGAATCCATACCTGTGAAAGAACAAGCCTTTAAAATGTATCATTAAATGATAGAACTTCAACAAAGAAATGCTACAGCACGAGCGTTGTGTAAGCAAGCGTCAGAAGAGCATTCATCTCTCTGTGAATCTCTATCTGTGCTCTTCCATGATGGAGTACACTGTCAATAAGCAGTAATATTTTCAAAGAAATATCTTTGCTGAACACTGTGACTCAACCCAGGGCTTAAAATATTCAGAAAATCATGTTATAAACAGATGGGCTGTCATATTTGCTTTGTTACTCCATTTATAGAGCATGGGCAGAATATATTCTAATCTTAAGGTCCCTAGTAATTTTTGGAATGGCCAGTTAGCATGGGCTTTGATGTAAAGCCACTTGATACATAGCTAGTCTGTCCTGTGAGCTTTGAAATAGTGCATTGACTTCTCTTTGGCTGTGGAAATTGTACGTAGTGTCCTACAATTAAAGATAACTTTTTGTTCAGTATAGTATCACATTCTTCAGGAATATTACTTTAATCTTTGGGATAACTTGCCACCCTTTTCTTTGACATGTGCTATTTTACATCACATTTATTTTACATTATGGTGATGATTCATGGATATGACTCTTTGCTGAATTTTCCCTCTCTGTTTCAGCACAAATAGAATGAGGCGAGTTAGAGCCTTGTCCCAGAGTAGGCTTTCTTAAAGAAAGACCATCCTTGTCTGAGTTTATCCTCTATAAGAATCAACAAAATATTCTCTATATCACTTCAAGGCCCGTCTTTTTTCATCTGCTTTATGGATTATTTGGAGTAGCACTTGAAAGTTTCTTTAGAAATTCTTGGCTGGCTACTTGACTTAAAAAAGACACTCATTTTTTTTGCCCTGATCTTGGCATTCTTCATATTTGTCTCACTTAGCTTAAAAGTTCAGCATGTGTAATTGTCTCTTCCTTTCACTTCAATCCTTATAAAGCACTGGATAGTTTCTATTTGGTATAATTCAAATACTTGTGTGTCTCAGGGAGTAGGAATGCTTAGGGATAAGACAGATGTTGGAAAAGCTGAATAGTAGAATGGCCCAAACACAAAACAAACACATAAATTACAGTCTTACATGAGTGTGTCTATAGTCACCAAAGAATTAGATAGTATCATCAAAACAGATTATTATGATATGTATACTACAAGTAGTATCAATAGCAATATATTAGTAAAAATATTTTAAGCTACATAGAATTACTGAAATGTAGCAAAGTAATATATACACAGTAAGAAAGTTAGGGTTGCTTCTAGTGGGGTAACTGCTGATCTTTGAGTCATAGGAGAAATACAAGTCAGAAAAATGCAGATAATTGACCTCTCTCTCTCTCTCTCTCTCTCTCTCTCTCTCTCTCTCTCTCTCTCTCTCTCTCT
>OU015744.1:139264130-139276903 GCA_907169655.1 Acomys percivali
TGTGTGTGTGTGTGTGTGTGTGTGTGTGTGTGTGTGTGTGTGTGTGTATGTGTGTGTGTGTGTGTGTGTGTGTAGAATCTTTTAGAAAACTGGCCTGATGAGCACAATAGGCACCTGAATGCTTGAGCTGAATTCAGAGTCTTCCAAGAACCAAATAGAGAACTGTGTTTGCTAAAGGCAAAGAAATGTGAAGACATAGGCAAGGACTGAGAGTTACGAAAGAGAAACGAAGTCCTAGACATCTCCTCAAGGGAAAAGATATGCAAGGATCCCATTGCGCCCAGAGGTCTCCCGCTCTCTTCTTCCTGTTCTGATTGGAGCATCCACCCCAAACCAAAAGGGAACCTCACATCTCATACACTGATGCAGTTAAAAGAAACTAGAAACAATGTGGGAAAAAAAAAACTGCTACAGTTGGCAAGCAACCTAAGGAAGAGAAGGCTGCTGAACTCAAGAACAGGATACTGCTGCCTACAGAGCTACAAGAAAACCTGATGCCACAAAAAGGGAGAGGTGAAGGCTGAGAATGAGATGACTAAGATGAAGAGAATGAGGAAGAGAAGGAAGATGAAAATGAGAATGATTAATGAGTTCTTTCTAGCACTGTTTTTTTTTTTTCATGGTCTATTAGCTTCTGTAAAAAATTACTTTTTAAAAAAAAGATTTGAAATGTAAGGATGTGTAAGAATTATTTTTAACTGTACAGTCTGTTTTGATGAAGTTATCATATTACCACATGCATTGTCAGATAGCTCTGTCCTTTTGGTATTTTCAGTAACAACTAACCTCATTAGATACAGCATAGGTTTGTAAATTAGCATGGAAATTTAAAGCGGGTTTTTATTTTATTTTATTTTATTAATTTATTCTTGTTACATCTCTATGGTTATCCCATTCCTTGTATCCTCCCATTCTTCCCTCCCTCCCATTTTCCCCTTATTCTTCTCCCCTATGACTGTTTCTCAGAGGGATTACCTCCCTCTGTATATGTACATAGGGTATCAAGTCTCTTCTTGGTGACCTGCTGTCCTTCCTCTGAGTGCCACTAGGTCTCCCCCGCCAGGGGACATAGTCAAATGTGAGGCACCAGAGTACATGACAAAGTCATATCGCACTCTCCACTCAAGTGTGGAGACTGTCCTGTCCATTGGCTAGATCTGGGTAGGAGTTTAAATTTTACCGCCTGTATTGTCCTTGGCTAGTGCCTTAGTTTGAGCGGGACCCCTTGGCCGAAATCTGCCTATCATAATGTTCTACTTGTAGGTTTCTAGGACCCACTGGATCCTTCTACATTGCTATTCTCCCATGGTTCTCTCATCTAGAGTCCCAATAGGATGTCCTCCCCTCTGTCCCAGTTTCCTGGTAAGGGAAGGCTTTCGTGGGACATGCCCCTTGGGCTAGTATGCAGATATAAGTGAGTATATACCATTTGAGTCTTTCTGCTTCTGGGTTAACTCACTCATTAAGATCATTTCTAGCTCAATCCATTTATCCACAAATTTCGGGAATTCCTTGTTTTTAATAGCTGAGTAGTATTCCATAGTGTATATGTACCACAGTTTCTTTATCCATTCTTCTGTTGAAGGATATTTAGGCTGTTTCCATGATCTGGCTATTATGACTAAGGCTGCTATGAACATGGTTGAGCAAATTTTCTTGTTGTGTGCTGGTGCATCTTCTGGGTATATTCCAAGGAGTGGAATAGCTGGGTCTTGAGGAAGCCCTATTCCCAGTTTTCTGAGATAGCACCAGATAGATTTCCAAAGTGGTTGTACTAGTTTGCATTCCCACCAGCAATGAAGGAGTGTTCCTCTCTCCCCACATTCTCTCCAGCATGTGGTGTCATTTGAGTTTTTGATCTTAGCCATTCTGATGGGTGTAAGATGGAATTTCAGAGTTGTTTTGATTTGCATTTCCCTGATGACTAAGAAGGTTGAGCATTACTTTAAGTGTTTCTCAGCCATTTGATATTCTTCTGTTGAGAATTCTCTGTTTACTTCCAAGCCCCATTTCTCAATTGGGTTATTTGTTTAATTTCTTGAGTTCTCTATATATTTTGGGTATTAGACCTTTGTCAGATGTAGGGTTGGTGAAGATCTTTTCCCAGTCTGTAGGCTGTCGCTTTGTTCTCTTGACAGTGTCTCCAGACTTACAGAAGCTTCTCAGCCTCATGAGGTTCCATTTATTAATTGTTGACATTAAAGCCTGGGCTGTTGGTGTTCTGTTAAGGAAGTTGTCTCCTGTGCCAATATGTTCCAGGCTCTTCCCCACTTTTTCTTCTAAGTGACTTAGTGTCTCTGGTTTTATGTTGAGGTCTTTAATCCACTTGGATTTGAGTTTTGTGCAAGGTGACAAATATGGGTCCAGTTGCATTTTTTTACACATAGACATCCAGTTAGACCAGAACCATTTGTTGAAGATGCTATTCTTTTTCCATTGAATGGATTTGGCTTCTTTGTCAAAAATCAAGTGACCATATGTGTGTGGAGTCATATCTGGGTCTTCAATTCGATTCCACTGATCAACCAGCCTGTTGCTGTGCCCATACTATGCTGTTTTAATTACAATTGCTTTATAGTACAATTTGAGATCAGGTATGGAGATTCCTCCAGAGCACCTTTTATTGTACAAGATCGTTTTTGCCATTCTGGGTTTTTTGTTTATCCATATGAAGTTCAGAATTGAACTTTCAATGTCTTTTAAAAATTGTGTAAGTATTTTGATAGGGATTGCATTGAATCTGTAGATTGCTTTTAGTAGGATGGCCATTTTTATTATGTTAATTCTCCCTATCCATGAGCAAGGAAGATCCTTCCATCTTCTCATGTCATCTTCAATCTCCTTCTTCAGAGTTTTGAAATTTTTTTCAAACAATTCCTTCACTTGCTAGTTAGAGTCACTCCTAGATATTTTATATTGCTTGTGGCTAATGTGAAGGGAATGGCTTTCCTAATTTTTCCTCTGCAAGCTTGTCATTTGTGTATAGGAAGGCTAGAGACTTTTTTGAGTTAATTTTGTATCCAGCCAAATTGCTGAAAGTGTTTTTCAGCTGTAAGAGTTCTCTGATGGAATTTTGAGGGTCACTTATGTACACTATCATATCATCTGCAAATAGGCATAGTTTGACTTCCTCCTTTGCCATTTGGATACCCCTGATCTCCTTTTGTTGTCTTATTGCTCTGGCTAGAACTTCGAGTACTATATTGAAGAGATATGGAGAGAGTGGGCAGCCTTGCCTTGTTCCCGATTTTAGAGGAATTTCCTTGAGTATCTCACCATTTACTTTGATTTTGGCTATTGGCTTGTTGTATATAGCCTTTATTATATTGAGGAAAGTGCCTTGTATCCCTGATCTCTCTAAAACTTTAAACATGAATGGGTGTTGGATTTTATCAAATTAAAGCGGGTTCTTGTTGGTGTCCAACATAAATCAGCTACATTTGGGGATAGATTTTTCATCTTCAGTTGTTTTGACGCAGGTTATAAGACAATATTAGCTGTTCTGTTAACTAAATACCAGCCTCAGCTTGTGAGAAACACAGTTGTTCTATTGACACTCGGAATGCTTTGAAGTAATTGCATTAAAATTAGATCACATATATAGAAATTTAAGATATATACTAATCATTCAATAGACAGGAACAAATACTAATGTTCTATACTTGTGTATACAGAATCTAATCCTTTCAACAGAAAAATTGATAATCCATGCTGTTTCTACATATCTACAAATCAGATGATTCAAAACTTCCCTTGAACAAAACTTTTCATCCTCTGTCTAAGCCTGGAGCAACTGGCTCAATGGCATAACATATGCATGGATTGTTTACGTTAGCACTGAGGTGCTAGATGAACTTTCCTGAGGTAACAGTACTGGAAGTAATATAGTATTGGAGGACGTCAACCAAAACACAATATACACACACAATGTACTAGATATTTACAATACATTATATATATATATATTCAATGACACAAGTAATTTGGGTCATTTAACTATAGGATAACCATAAAAATTGAACACAACAGGTTTATTGAACAGGCCATACTTTACATGATACATACCAAATTAGGTATATTAAACTCAGCAGCACAGTGCATAAAGAAAGAGACTTGATACCCTATGAGGTAATCCTCCTCAGGAACAGTCATAGGGGAGGGGAATAAGGGGAAATGGGAGGGAGGGAAGAATGGGAGGATACAAGGGATGGGATGACCATTGAGATGTAACAAGAATAAATTAAAAAAATAAAATAAAGAAAAAAAGAAGTACGTAAGTCTCAATGGGAAAGGATAAGACAAAAAGTGAGTCATGAGAGAATGTGGCATAAAATAGGGAACATCAGAGGAAAATAACCACAGCTATAAAACTGAATTCTACAGTTAACTCCATTTGTGTGGTAAGATGGGTCAGTTGTTGTGATGCCAGCATCCCATGCATAAAGACCTGAGTTTGGATTCTAAGTACCATGTGAAATCTGGGTGTTGTGAATCTACAGTCATAGTACTGGAGATATGAAGATAAGACGATATCTGCAGTTTCTTTCCCAATGAGCTTACCTGAGCAGGTAAACACTTGGCTGAACAAGAGCCATATGAAACAATTTGAGGAAGAGTGACTAAGAAAAAAACCCCAGGCATCATCATGTACACATACATATGCACAGGTACCTGCACCCATATATGCAGCACACACATGAACACTTACATATTTATTCACTACACTATATAGAAAATATATAAATCGATTATTAACTCATTATTTTAACCTTATAAATAATTAAAATATTCATATTTACTTTGTACTTATTTATGTTAGAGAATTAGAAGACTAGAAGAACATCCTCTTTCAAGGTCATGAAAACAGTATTAAAGTTGTAACTAGAACAGAGAGAAGATACCTTGAAAGGAAGGTCTTGTCACCTGCATGCTATTTTCCCTCATTAGCATAAATGTAAGAAGAAATGGTCTGGAATAAAAGTGTGGAGTCGCCCTAGAGGAACAATACACTGCATAAAACAACTGCATTTTTTTTTCTGTAATGATCCACTGAATTGTTTTACAGCTAAAAATTGTGAAGATGAAATAGCTAAGGATTTTTTTTTTCTGATTTTCCTAAGTGTTATTTTAACTTTATCATAGAGCAGGAAAAGATTTCTCATTTTGAAATTAACAATGAGCATAATTGTGCCTGTCTCACTGTGACCCTGGATTGGTTTCATTTGCATATTCAATCTCTAGACAACAGTGTCTGGGTACACACACAGCAGAACTGGATTCTCAGAGTATCGTTTGTTCACAGTGATTCTATGTAACGGCTGTGCTGCCTGGAAATGCATAGCTAATTAATATCCAAAGAATAAACTCCAATGCTCCACAATTAAATAGACTCTTCTTGTACACAGAAGGGGCAGTGTCATAGAATTACACTGCAAGAGAAAGGAAAATTCTGGGTTTTGTAAGTAATACTTTATAAATTCTCAAGTGTCATGCATTGTGCAAATGGTCCTGTACTCAACAATGTTGTAAAGGTTGAAGCAATAATGAATCGCACACGCCATCTTGTTTCTCTAATATAGGGCATGTTAAAGAAGCCATTCCTTTTTTTTTTTTACTTAATTTTAATGAGTATGTTCTTTACCTCTGGGATTACTGAACATCGTAATGCCTTAAGATATCTTTCAATATAACACCCTTATAGTTTTATAAGTGCAAAGTTGCTTATTATTTCATAACCAGAAAATTAAAGTATCTTTTTATACAACAAAAAACAAATAACATATAGAAAAAGATCTGAATAGAATGCTGAAATTTTTGTTCCCTTAAGATTTTATTTTTAATGCTTTCTAATGCTAGGTATTTCTGTTTCCTCCTAAAGACAATTTTAAAGACATTAGGATTCTAAAAGTATTATTTAAAAATTATTAACCCAAGCACTAGATGTTTAATACGGCTACCATTAGTATATAGCTATAGAACATCACCAAGGCAAGGGAAATATTTTTAAACTTATTTTAATTACCAACTACTACTCTGTGGTATGAGCATTCCTATTTTAAGCATAATTCATAGAATGTATCTATGTGGCATCAACTAAGCTAAGAAATATGATCAAGCAAGAACAGTGAGTAGTGGAAAACTGGGAATGAAGCCCAAAAAAATTTAACTTCAGAGTTTGTGTTCTTAATTAAAATAATATGCTGTCAGTAAGACCATCTGTGGCACTTTACTTTCATTCTCTAGAAAGAAAGAATAGCTCTGAGGATGGTCAGGGTGCAGAAACAGATCGGTTTATGCTACTTTCTGATTGGCCCCACAAAAAACACTATTCAAATAAGTCTCGAGTACATTTAGTTTGGCATATAAATTTGCACTGATGATACATATATTTACAAGTTCTTATGGTGATGTAACTCCAGCTTGTTCTAGTGGAAACTTTACAAGTTTAATGTTTATTGTTAATTTTAGTATTTCAGGAAAAATATCTCAAGGAACAGTATGGTTAACTCATACTTTTGACACATTGTGGGGTATATACTAGATATTTTAATGTCAACTACACAGCTAACGGTGCCTTCAGATGAATGAGTAATAGTTGTACTTGTTTGAATCAGTTTATTCTGATCTAAAAGATTGTGATGAAATGTAGTAATGTAGCCTTAATCTTCAACCTGCATTTAATAATACTTTTTTGCTATATTTCATTTCATCACTTTCTGCATACAGGTTTCTTCCACACAAGGAGAAAGACCTATATGAGCATTTGATGCCACTTGCACTTGAGGACCCTCAGAGGCTCTGATGTTGTATCAGGCAAGTGGAGGATGTTGCAAATGACTCTCTGGACTTTTCAAGTAACACAATGTACGGTACCTGAACAAGAACTGCAAAGAAGCTGTGCAGAGCCTGACTGACTAGAACTGCAGTGTTGTGAGAGATTGGAATATTAATGGTCCAGAGGCTAATCATCCTGAGGGTTCTAGCGATCCAAAACAGAATTAAATGCCCAGCTCTGTGTTAGAAATAATATCTCATAACAAAGAGATTTTTAAAAGTTATTAATCTATTAATGCAGCAGACTCCTACCTCCCAGCAAGCCAGAAGCTAAGAATATAATTATGTAGTATCTTGTGCCTATAGAGAAGCTTCCCCTATCTCACTGTAACTGCCTCTCTGATGTACTCAACAACTTATTTAAAACTTTTTTATTTATAACTATCTTTGTTCTGTTTTTATAAAGTTTCATGAAACCACTTTGCTGTCGGAATGCAGTATTTGTGGTAACCAAAGTCTGTGTTCCTGGGCCATGGTCGTTCAATATGGCTACACAATAAATAATCTCTTATTCCCTTTAGATGGGAGGGTTCATTATTGCTTCAGCAAGTATAACCCAAAACTCAGCTTTAAAAAAAGATAACAAGTTTTATTTACACTCATGATAAGTTTCTTGGGACTAAAATTATAATGTATTATTAAAAGCATTCATCATGAATAATCTTCAGTATGTTGAATAAAATTTACCCAGAATTGATTGTAGTAATATAAAGAAGATAAAGGATCTGTAAATTTTTAAGAATTTTTAAATTCTGGAATATTTTATAAAAAGAAAAAATGTTAGAATGAGAATACTAATAAGGCAGTACTAATAAACTTAATATTTTACTTTAACAGTCAAATTTCCTTTATTGAACAAAACCCTGATATTTAAGCCAAAATGTTTTAGAGAGATTGTTCAAAATATATTTGCTCATACAGAAAATAATGAAATTTGTAACTTAATAACAGTAAGTTAGTGTTATACACACTGTTAGTTAAGGTGTTTTAGAGAGTCTTAAGTACCACCTAAAAGTTGTAATATGACAGGATCTATTGTATTCATAAGGTACAGCCTCTGCAGGAAGCCAGATAAACTTTTACTAACAATAAATTAAATTTTCATCATTTATGTTAATAATAAAAATCTACTACTTATAAAAACTAAGGATAGCTGCTGAAGTTACTATCCCTTTGCAGATACATTTATATTTTTACTACTCCTTCAGATATTATTTTTAATTAAATATACACTTTGATTTCTACCTTGCTGGGATGTCTACTTTATATGGCTTTGTAATCATCCTTGAATGCATATAATTCTTTATCTGATGTTGTGATTTACATCTATTATTTCAGACTGAGGCGGGAGAATTACTATGCCAGTCTAAGTAGTGTGTGTGTGTTTATGTGTGCGCATGCGTGCGCACATGCACATGTGTGCACATGGTGGAACAAATGCTTGTGCGTGTTCATATACATATTTGTGTGTGTGTATGTGGTGAGTTCCACACCATTGTGAGCTACAGACTCAGTTAACGACAGTCAGAGAAAACATTCCAGAACAGCAATAATAATAAAAGAAGCAAGAGAGTCAAGTTTTTTTCTAGATAACCTCACTGTCATGAGGCTGCCCTGCTTATTTTTGCACTTATTCATTAGCTAAAGGTTGCCTAATTCTGTCCATTAAGTACTTTCCTGATATTTTCTTTCCTCAGTAGCTATCTCCATCTTACTATTTTCAAATTTCCCATAACCTGTTATGCAGTTAATTCAAGATGTGTCTCAGTATTTACCTCCTAATGAATAATCCCATACTAGAGTAAGAAAACTACCATGACAACAGTGGGAATATTGTAATGTTTTATTCATTGTGGTGAATTTACAATTTTATCCTGTTTGGAATCCCATCTTTTTCAGTATGTTAATAATATTTCTATGGAACTAAATGTTGATGTTTTTCTACCAAGTTTTGTTAATAGACTAGTATTTCAAACTTTGTATGATTGTTATGGTACTTTTAACATTAATATGCTATAGCTAAGATTATAGTTTTTAAAGTTGATTGGTAAATAGAAACTATATATTGGGGAGAAGAGGAATGATTACCTGAACTTACAAGAATTTTTTGAATATTACAGTTGTTTTCTTACCAAATTATATACAAAACAATTTCAATAATAATAATTTTGTAATCCTGTAATGTAGTAAGTCACAAAATTAATTTATTAGTCTCCTCTGCCTATGTACATCAATAAAGTAATACATAATATGTATCTGGCATTTCATGTTTTTACTTAACTCACTCATTATTCACTTTGCAATGCCAGAAGGAACATATCCTTGTGTGGTTGTGAGTGGAAATTGGTGGCATTGTATAACCATAAACTACCACTGTTTAACTGTATTTATAAAACTTTGTAAATAAAGACCAGACATTTTATTCAAAATTATTATATTTTTGTCATTTTTAAAAAGGGCTCACCTGACTTAATTTGTTAATATTTGTTAGAAATGAAAAGAATAGAACTGAGAAGAGTTGGTAGAACTTTTCTCACAACTCAGATATTACTCAGAAATGTGGCTGCCTAAGTATCATAGACTATGATGACAGATGACCTTAGGTATGCTTCCTGGAGATATAACAGTGCTGAATGTGTCCTGGAAGAAAATTAAGCTGATAATTTTTTACTTAGTGACTTCAGTTTTAAATAACAAATTTTTTTTATTTTATTTCTCAGGATATGGCTCAAGTCATTTACTTAATGATTACATTGAAATGTTTCTTGAAAACACTGTTTCCAAATTTCAAAAAGAAAATTAAACTATTAAGCAACCTGCTCTATGTTTTGAAGAAGCTTTAACTTTACAAAATGACTTTATGTGTGAAGGCATATCATGCATAAGCTACAATACATACTCTAGCCGATATGCAATGAGACTGTGCATATAAGCTTACAGATTATATTCTACTTTTCTTGTAATATGAAATGCTGTTGCTGACATTGTGTGAAAAATAAAGAATGGGGAGTATTTTTATGTAAATTTGAGTATGCTTTGTCAACTACAGAAATGTTAAGTTTTATGAGTATATACGAAAGACACTGAGGATCACATTTCAACTCAAGAGCTGAAATTTTACCTCATCTCACTGCAATTACAGCAGATGTTTTAGTGTTTCCTGGGTTGAGTTTAGCTAGCATCTTGCTTTATCATCATTTGTGGTGGAAAAAAAATTAGACAAGACTGAGTCATTTATAAACGGAAATTACATCATGTAGATCTGAAGAATTGAAAGTGAAAATAAAGATGGGACAGGGTTTTTTAAATATGTTTTATTAATTTATTCGTACTACATCTCAATTGTTATCCCATCTCTTGTATTCTCCCATTCCTCTCACCCTCCCATTTCCCCCTACTCCCCTTCCCTATGATTGTGACTGAGGGAAACCTTCTCTCCTGTATATGTTCATAGTGTATCAAGTCTCTTCTTGATAGCCTGCTATCCTTCCTCTGAGTGCCACCAGGCCTCCCCATCCAGGGGATGTGGTCAAATATGGGGACACCAGAGTTTGTGTGAAAGTCAGACCACACTTTCCACTCAACTCTGGAGAATGTCTTGTCCATTGGCTAGATCTGGGTAGGGGTTTGAAGTTTACTGAATGTATTGTCCTTGGCTGGTGCTACAGTTTGAGCAGGACCTATGGGCCCAGATATGCCCATCATAATGTTCAGCTTGTAGGTTTCTAGGACCCTCTGGATCTGTGAGGGCTCTAAGGGTTACTTTTGATGCCACTTCCTCACTAGATAGACGTGGGATTAGAGAAGGATCTCTTGTTCCTGCAGGCTTATTTAAAACCACTAATCTCTCCATTCTCTTTGTTTCTAATTTATTGATTTCAGCCCTGAGTTTATTTACAGACCTAACCAATGTACTGGACATTTTCCATAGGTGAGTGGAAAGTGGGGACTGACTCTGACATGAACTCTAGTGCGCCGTATTTTATCATGTACCCTTGGTGGGGAGACCTGGTGGCACTAAGAGGAAGGATAAGCAGGCTACCAAGATGAGACTTGATACCCTATGATCATACAGTGGGGGAGAAGGGGCTCCATTTCATAATAAAATAATAACCCTTAAGGGCTAAGCATGAAATCAGACTGATGCATGTGGCACAGGACAAACTGTAAACACTCCTGGTGAAGAAAGCCACAGGCTTGCAAACCATAATCAAGTTGCACAGAGAGAGATTTCTACCAAACTAACATTCAACGTGCCTGAGAGTTTCTTTCTAGCTGAATCTATTAGTAACATAGAGATCTATGACATCTAGAAAGAATCAGTGGTGTTACCTCTTCATTGATAACAACACAGATCATAAGAGCAAAGAGAAACTGAGGTTTTTTTTGGAATGCTTATTCCTCTTACACGGAACCTCCATAGCCCTAGAGACAGCTGCTTAGCTCTTTGTTCCAGCTTTGCTCCTGGATTTACGGATGATTAGAAATGATACAAAGATTTAGCTCTACGACAGAGAAGAACATGAAGGAAACCAAAGCCACAGACAGAATAATAATGTCAAAGTCAGAATGAATGCATAACTCCACTTCTGTAACTAATTTTCACAACAGCCATTCTTAATTATTAAGGAGACTGAAATAAAAGTTTCTAATTACTGTATTCTTCATTACAATAGCAATGGTGACAAGTTAGTAAGAACTTACTTAAAACTTAGTCAATTCTAAACACATTTAGCACTAGTATATATAAGATCCAGGAATCAGGAAAAATAATTTATGTAAAACTACCCAATATTCATTGATTTTCATAAGTTTTCAGTAACCATACTTTTGGTTTAGTAATTTATAACTTGTATCATTTCCTAGGTGATAGAGCATACAATGATATCCTCAGAAGATACCTTACAAAAAGTATTTGTTTGAAGACAAGTATTTAAACTATTCTTTAAATCTGATGTAAATATATTTATATAGAATTTATTAATATAAGTAAAATCACTAAACACAAGATCACATTTATGAGACTTTTAATAATAAATTGTCTTTATTTTGAGGTGAAACATAGTTTTCTCATCATTCTGTATCCTCCCAAGGTTAATATTAATAAAAGTTTCATTGGACCTTCAGAAACTGTCACCGTGAATCTTCTAAAGGCTTAAACAGTTCTGAAAAAATAAAACTGAAGCATATATAAGGGGATCTCTCTAGCTTATTTCTTTTTTTTTTATTAATTTATTCTTGTTACATCTCAATGGTCATCCCATCCCTTGTATCCTCCCATTCTTCCCTCCCTCCCATTTTCCCCTTATTCCCCTCCCCTATGACTGTTCCTGAGGAGGATTACCTCCCCCTGTATATGCTCATAGGGTATCATTTTGCACATTCTTCCCCGGGTGCAGTTCATGTTTTCTCAGACCTATAAATCTACCTTCTCTGTAATGATCCTATAAAATAGGACAGAAGTGGTTTGATTCAAAGATCACTATCTCTGTGAAGATTGCCCTCTCATCCTTATATCAGAGAACAAAATATTTATGAAAAGTCTAAGGCCAAATGGAAATTGCTCTGGAGAATTCTCACAGTATAAATCAACCAGCATCTTCAATATCATCTTTATGGTGGTATCATAATGGGCTGCATCATCAAATAGACTGGTCTTTAGTGGCGCCCATCTATCATCTTAAAGCACAGGTCTACATGGACCCAGTCATTTTTAGGCAATAAGCTTGGGCATCATCTGAGTGTTGGGCTTATGTATGGAGTTGTCTGGAAATAGAGGGTATGTGGAGTGTGCTTTGTTCCTAGAAGCCCGGACGTGATCATTCTCTGAGTGCCAGAGCTGTCACACATCTTTGCCTTTGTAAATTTGTTCATCAGATGTTATTTATATAAAATTTTAGCAGCTACTAACAACTCCAGAAATCATCGACTGACAGAAA
>OU015744.1:139277303-139287907 GCA_907169655.1 Acomys percivali
TAAAATTATAGCTATTATGTATTACTAAAATAATACCATCCCATTTCCCATAGGAGAGCAGCCAAGAGCAGGCCCACAGGGAGGACTCAAATTATGCTAATTAAATAATAAAACGCATCCAGAGTATATTAAGAGCCATGCCAAAGTACATTGTTTACAAGCTTCAAAAAGACCACTTTGTGTCTTTCCAACAGCAACTGCCTCATTAGACGTAGTAGTAAGTCATAAACAAAATTGCTGGCAATGACATATTTGACTCTTTGTACTATTCATTCACAAGAATAGTGAGTTGAGTTTCTGATGTGTAAAACACTTGTCTAAAAATACACAATGAATTATGATATTTCAGCATTCATCAATCTGTTCGTAACCATTTTCATCCACAGACCCATTTTGTTTAAGTCACTTATTTAATACTTCATTAAGTGATAAAGAAAATAATTTTTCTAGTTTAAATGGCCAGAGGAGAAAAAATGACCACAAAGAAAAGGTAAACATTAAAAAAAAAAAAAAAACTAAGTGAATGATTCTTATTTCTGAATGCTTACACACATTTTTATCAATCATGTGACTTTGTCTCCTACTTGGTGATCAAGTAGCACCGTGAGTAAATAATCATAATATCTCACAGGATATATCCATTTGTATATATATCTTCCTTTGCATTTTGATGTTAAACTAATATAGGGATAGATATTAATGTGATGGTTAGATGGGACGCTTACTAAGTTATCATCATAGACAAAGTTTTATAGAAATCTCTTGTTTAAAAATTTCAATCTAAATTTGAGGAAGATATTATGTGATCCTATGTTCTACATGAGCTAAAAGATTTTTTTTATTTTTCTATTTTTTTATTTTATTAATTTATTCTTGTTACATCTCAATGGTTATCCCATCCCTTGTATCCTCCCATTCTTCCCTCCCTCTCATTTTCCCCTTATTCCCCTCCCCTATGACTGTTCCTGAGAGGGATTACCTCCCCCTGTATATGCTCATAGGGTATCAAGTCTCTTCTCAGTGACCTGCTGTCCTTCCTCTGAATGCCACCAGGTCTCCCCCTCCAGGGGACATAGTCAAATGTGAGGCACCAGAGTACGTGAGAAAGTCATATCCCACTCTCCGCTCAAGTGTGGAGACTGTTCTGACCATTGGCTAGATCTGGGTAGGGGTTTAAAGTTTACCGCCTGTATTGTCCTTGGCTGGTGCCTTAGTTTGAGCAGGACCCCTCGGCCCAAATCTGCCTATCATAATGTTCTACTTGTAGGTTTCTAGGACCCACTGGATCCTTCTACATTACTATTCTCCCATGGTTCTCTCATCTAGCATCCCAATAGGATGTCCTCCCCTCTGTCCCAGTTTCCTGGTAAGGGAAGGCTTTCGTGGGACTTGTCCAGTTGGGCTAGTATGCAGATATAAGTGAGTATATACCATTTGAGTCTTTCTGCTTCTGGGTTAACTCACTCATTATGATCATTTCTAGCTCAATCCATTTATCCACAAATTGAGCTAAAAGATTTAAAGTCTAGATAAATTGCCTCTACGCCCCTATAAGAGAGGGACAGAAAAGAAAAACGAGCCCAGCTCCTTTAGAAAACTCAAATGAGCCAAGACAGTTTCATTTCATATGGTGAACAACTAGAAAGGTAGCTGCACTTGATGACCATAATCTCTGCACTTGTGAAGTGTACACAGCAGCAGTGCTACCGTTACTGTGAAGTGAAAGCACTATTTAAGTTGATTATTTGGGTGCAATAACAAATGTGACCTACTGTTTCTATTATTCTCTCTTTTGACCGTGGGCAAACATAACCCAAGTACTCTTTCATGAAGGGAAACAAAGGAGCTGAAAAAAAAAAACCAAAGGAGGCATCCAGAGAAGAAACATGAAGAACACACATAGAAGTGCTGGCTGATTTTCCACCTCACACAGAAAGTGATGCTAAGCCATTGTGAGCTGTACATCTTGACACCATGAGCAGCTCCTGCAAGGTGCCCTCTGATCTGTCTCTCCATCCCTGCAGCACCTCCTCTGACTTAAGTTTTGTCTCACCCATCATTCTTTTTCTTCCAAAGATGCTTCAGTGCTTTTTGTTTGGTTTGTTGGTAAATTTATTTACTTACTTATTTGCCTGTTTCTTTCTTTGTACATGTGTCCAGGAGAGTACTGAAGGGTTCATGTGGTAATATTATTCATCTTGCCTGTGGGTGTTGAAAGCCAGCTTGATGGATGCCAGTTTTCTTTTTCTACCCTCTGTGGATTGAACTCAGCTCACTGTCTCTGGGTCTAAGTCACAAGTGCCTTTACCAATTAAGCCATCGCATTGACTTGCATTTATGCATGTAAAACTTCTGCTGCTGCACTATCATACTATGATCCATGTCTGTTTGAGTCATGTTCCTGATACTACAAAATGACCATGTCTTCGTCATTTTATACAACCTTGGAGGTACTTAAAACTCCTAGATAAACACTATGATTACCTGTTTAGTTGTACTGTCCTCCCTTACTGTCATTTGAGTGCAAGTTTCTTGAAGACAGTCACTTTTTTTGGCTACAATATATTCTAGTTTTGAAACAGCATGTGATACATGGCAGCCACTCAACAAATGCATTCTGATTGAATGAATGAATTATCAGAGCTTAACAGGCCCTAGATGACTCATTTTTCAGGATCCATTGTAAAGTACAATTGACTTCTAAAATCCTTTGAAACCATTGTTATGTTGCCTGAGGAAGGCTGCATTGACAGAGTAGCATTTCTACACGAGACTGAGGACCTGAAATTATACCTTCACATCACATAAAAATCCACACATGGCTGTATACATGTAACCCAGGGATGGCCAGAGGAGGGAGTGTACCTGGGGATTTCTGGCTGACACTCTAGCGGAAAATGTTTATAGGTTCTCATGTTTCTTGAGAGACACAGAGAAGACACTTGACTTCTTCCTCTGTTCCACACTTGCACCATAATACACAAATGTATACACACATACACACACACACACACACACACTAAAATTTAAAATAAAGGAATATAGCTGTCAGTGATGATGAAATAATATAATTTAAAACATACATAATGCAACATTATATTATATTTTCCACATCTCTGTATTTGTTTTTCCCTGGGTAGTCTGTCCTCACAATCTTGAGAGTAAATCTGCTATTGGTAAAAACCAGTATATAGACCATTTTGAGTTTCAAATACCTTCTAAGAAGTGAGTTTAGAAATAATCACAAGTAATCACATGACATTTCTAATCTAATATTAAATAATTTATACACTATCTTGTAATAATCTTTACATTGTCTGAAAAGTTGTGAATTATTCAAAATCATGATATAAATCTAGTTATGCAAGTGACCTTTCTAGTTCATTTAAACAGTGGGAGGAGATTCATTTCCTATCATTACCTTTGCCTTATAGCTTACACTTAGAATATCTTTAATTGAAATAATTTGAATCATTTGATTCTCCATTTCTCCCTGACTTGACCCTTTGATTATATGTGTTTCCATGAATAAAATCTTTCCCACTGCAAATAGTAATTGTGTTCACTGGCTTCCCTTGGAAAACAGGAGGCAAGAATTATTGGGAGGATATATGCTGTTTACTGCCCAGTCCTGATGTTAATAAAAGGGAAGCATTGTTAATACATATTAGAACAAAAGGTCAAAATACAAAATCTCAGTCTCTGATACAATTGATAGTTTAATGTTATGTTCCTTTCTTGTAATGTTAAGAAATACAGTTTTTTGTCTTATTGACTAACCAAGGTATATACATATTCCATACTTATTTAAATTATACAGTTTCTGTTAGTTATTAAGCTCAGCCAATGGCCTGAGGGTCAGGCATTTAAAACATGCAGATATGTGCATCATTAGATGCAATCCTACAATTCACTTTTCATTTTAGTATGTATGTATTAATATATTCTGCAAAGCAAAGCAAATTATATGTTGACTACAATTACACAATTATGATTAAATTCCATAAGAACATTTTGCAAATAATGCTTGTAAATAGCTGCAATTATGATGAGCTAGTGATGACAGTCTTCAATCCAGAAAATGATTATCTGACCTTCACATGCATGCTGTGATTTACAAATATAGCTCAATCAATCAATCAACCAATCAATCAATGTTTTAAGAGAGTGATTTATTTCTTATGAAAATTAACACCTAAAATAATTTGCTCATTCTAGGCTCAAAGTTTGATAGATCACTGTGCAAATAAATAAAATATAAGAATTGTGTTACACTTTTTTATTTTCCTTTACATTTATGTTGCTCAGTTCACGCATGTGAGCTCTTGCTGGTAAATTAATTACTAGAAAGACTGGTGCATGAGGACTGCAATGAATTTCATTGAACCAGGGTGACAGTCTCTCAAAAACATGAAGTATAGGAACACAACAATTTGTGTTGAACGTTAGGATCACATGATAAGTTTTGCACTAGTTTGAAATTTAAAAATATTGTTTTAAATTAGATTTTTCACAATTTGTGTTTTTATGCATATTGAAAATTTAAAATCCATCATTCACAGTGTGTATAAACACCAAACAAATCTATGTAAAAACAGATACAAAAATTCAAAGCAAAGTTTTGATTTTGTCTACAATAATCCTATCCTTATTCTCAAAAATCTTTATTCACTGTTTTGACTTTATGCTTCATTGTTTTCATTAGCAGATAAATTTAGAGTCAATATATGAAAAGAAACTAAACTGAAAGCCTGAACTTAAAAGATGTTCCTGAGTATACTATTAACAAGCTCCTCTGAGCCTCATATATACTGAGCAGAAATGTTTTGACAACACAGGCAGCATGCAAAGGTTAGGTAACAATTGCATTGCAGAGCTCATTTCTGTTCGTAGGGCAGGAAGAGTACAAGCGAGTTCAGCAGAGGTGGAGATAAAAGACAGGAGGGGATTCAGTCACTGGCTCCTGGTTCTTCAATAATACATACTACTTTCTCCCTTTTCAAATGAACAGGCTCATATTTTTGTCATAGTATGAAAACAATGAAGTCTCTCTCTTATAATTCTATTACCCCTGTGCCACAAAAGATGGGTGACATATATTATCTGAATCTCAAACATTTATTCATATCATAAATCTATCATAATTCTGGAACAAAATATTTTTCCTGACATTTGAGTGTCTTTCTGGAGCCTGCCCAAATCATTGCTTTGTCCTCTACTGATGCTCTGTAATAACATATTTCTGAAAGTGATATTTAAGGAATGACAGTGAGGCTGATAAATTGGTGCTGGGTTATTGTCATTTCCTATTCATTTCTTTAGCCTGTCCCACATGAAAGAAATGCAGTTGGAAATAGCTTTTTATCCATGTAGTAGGAAATGAACCTAAGTCTGCATTAAATTAGCTGAGAAATTAGGTATGGGGCTCTTGGAAAGGTGTGAGGTGTCAAGGCTATTAATGGGATTATGAATCAAAAGTCATATGAGATTGATTTTTTCTGCAGACATGTCAGCAGGTTACAAAATTACTAAAGAAAGTCAAATATATTTAAATGGTATTACTATTATTTTACCTCTAATATCCATGGGAGTTAATTTAGACATTTTCCTGGAAGAATCAGAATTTCTGATCCAACAGCCTTAGGTAGAAACCCAGACTTGTATTTCTAATAATTTTCTAATCTATGTAAATGCTGCTGTTTGGCAAACCATGTTTTGAAAATGATTTATCACTGACAAATAAACCCTTAATACCCAAGAATATATTTTCAAGTGCAATTTTAGTGAGAAGTTATAAGAAAATATCTGATCAAGACTGTATAAATGTCCACTTAAGATATGAATCATTCTGATAGATATAAGATTAAACTGCATTTTAACTTTCTCATCTCAAGGATTACATAGACTCCAAGACTGAGACATTAAGTTTTTGTCAGTTGCATCATAACTGTCAGTGGTGGATGTTTTTGAGTAAGCTGAATCTGGGAACTCCTTGGAGAAGAACATATTTGACTTGAAATGCTTAAAGAAGTGAACTGTGAGAAGATCTAAGAATAAAATGAGTGGCAGTTCAAGGTACAAAAGTAAAAACAAGTCTGGCCATGTAGAAAACAGTGTTTTCAGGTTATCAGAAAAAGAACAGCCATAAAATGTATTATATGATAAAGAGTCAGATTCAGGAATAGGTTTCAACAGAAAATAGATGAAAACTCCAGTAGGCTAATTGAATTCTGTTATACAAACTCTGCCACAGAGTATGAATAGGAGCACTATACAGGGCTGAATAAGTATTCATTAAAGTCCCCAAAACAGGCTGAAAATGTCAAGTATGGGGTAACTGGCCATGCAAGGTGACCTAAGACCATCCTCAATTAATAAACCAAAAAAGCCAATCTTTCACCTACATAGGGAATTTCCTTCCCTCAAACTGAAGTATTTTCGTTCTCTGTCTATGAAGTTCTCAATGTGAAAATGTATCAGAAGTTGAATTTCAGAATAAATTGCTCTTAGCAAAAATGGAATCAATGTTTAGAGGCAGGTGGGGAGGACACTGGTATAGAAATACCACTGACATCTGTGAGCCCTTATGAAGTAAGTCAGAACCACAGGATTTGATGGATCTTTCTAGGAGCTGGAAAGGCCTATAAAACCATCACCCTGATCACAGTCTATACACACTGGAAATTTAGCACCAAGTCCCTCACCCTGTGGCTGTTTTCCATGGCTTCTGTGTCAAGTCTTATAACTATCTGCCAACATATGTATGTATATGCATGTATATGTATGTATATACATATTTAAAATCAGATGTAGTATGACACACTTTTCTAAACTTGAATTCTAGATTTTTTAAATATAGTGTTAATATCTTAATATTTCCTGGGCCAGAGAGATGTACATTAGAGGAACCCTGAAATTATATACCATCAGGTTTTTGAATTATTTATTTATAGCAAGAGCTAAAAATTATATAATGGTATATTGTGTATATTTGCACATATGTGTGTATGTGTGTGTATAAGTATGGAATTATATACCATTGTATTTTTATATATTAAGAATTACACACTTACAAACATGTTTATCTATACATATACTTAAACTCCAGCTCCATACTACTCAACCAAAGTTCCTGTGTAGAAGCCTCAACTCCTATAACCTCACAATGTTATAATATATAGAAACTGGTATGTTATGGTTTGTCCTAAACCAACATGATCTGTGTCCTGATAAAACATAAAAAGAAACACCTAGTAAGTATGCATTTAAAATAAAGAGCAAGAAAAGACAAGGAGAAAACATGATCATTCATTCACTATAGAAGCCTCTGACAACATAACCTTACTACACACAAAGCCATCTGAAGGATAAGCAAAGAAGTATCTGTTTTAGCGACCAATTATTTAGTAGTTAGTAGCAACTTGGGAAAATTTGTATCCATCATTGTTGCTGAACTCATAAAATCTGTCCTGTTACTGTAGATGGTAGCACTGGGCCATAATAGGATCTTTGTGGGAGAGAGGGATAAAGTGAAGAATATGAAAAGGCTGGTGAAGGAAATTTCTAATTGCTACATGAAGGAAAAAGTCATAGAGAAGAGGGCACATGCACCCCAATTTAATCTGAGGGTTATTGAGGATTTGCTCATAGCTGAGATCACATCTCTTAGGAAGAAGTATCGTGCTCTAAGTTAGAATTAGGAAAAATATTTTCTTTTTTTTTTCTTTTGTTCTTTTTTTTCATTGTTTTCTTTCTTTTTTTTCTTTTTCTTTCTTTTTTTTTTTTACTTCTCAATTGTTACCCCATCCCTTGTATCCTTCCATTCCTCCCTCCCTCCCATTTTCCCCTTACTTCCCTCCCCTATGACTGTTCCTAGGTGGGAATTCCTCCCCCTGTATATGCTCATAGGGTGTCAAGTCTCTTCTTGGTAGCCTGCTATCCTTCCTCTGAGTGCCACCAGGTCTCCCCAGCCAGAGGGCGTGGTCAAATATAGGGCACCAGAGTTCGTGTGAAAGTCAGTCCCCACTCTCCTTCTTCACAGTTGAGTGGAAAGGAAAAACATATTCAAAGGTGGATCTTATATGACACTTTCCAGTTCTTCCCAAACCCCTGAAATTGCACGATACCTAGAATATTTTAAAGTATGGCGTTTCTCTGAGGTGGCCAGATGATTCCCTGGAGCTGGGCAAGGTTTAAAGTGCCCTTGCAAGACAAAGTAGAGCATCATTCTTTTCACTGAACGTAGAACAGAAAGAGAAACAAAAAGGCTGCAGTCAGTATCCATACCATGCAAGATGAATTATCATAGTGTATTAAGTCTTGTAAACAAATTCCCAGAATATTTTCTTTTAGTGCTGTCAGATTTGCCTTCCACACGTACTTTTACTTTGCAGACTCAATTTGCCCTTCTGCATGATAACGCACCCTGGTAACATCTAGTAAGAGTTCCTATTGCAGTGCTGCTGCTGGAACACACAGGCCCACTTAGATCACCACAAAACAACAAAGTCATAATATGCAGGTGTTTATGAAGTGCGTGTGAAATCACCGTAACTACACAGCTAGTATTATCGGATGATATATATTTTAATACCGTGCTAAAATATCTGTTCAATTCAATATGGACAAGTCAATACTAATTCTAGGCAATGGTCACCTCCTTGAATTTGAATAAGAAATAAAGTCAACTTTCATGGTATACATGGAACTATATGAAAATTCAGTCAGCCTAATAACATAACTCTACAAAACTTTTCCTATAACATTTCAAGTTATGACCTTAAAGTAATATTGAATTATACTTTCTTATGTATCATACAATTGACTGTTGCATATATTTGTTGTTGTATTGAAGTGGAGCTAGAATTTTATTATTATAATATTATAAACAGAGAATCTTTATGAATCCTTATTAATATTTTCAGTCACTGACTTCTACTTAAACATCCATAGTAGTCAGCAAAGTTTACAAAAGCCATGTGTTCATACGTTCTTTATTTTATTATTTTATTATTATATTATAATTTATTCCTATTGCATCCCTACTGTAATCCCCTAGCTCTTATCTTCCTGTCCCCACCCTCCCATGCCTCTCTACCTTATTTCCCTGCTCTGTCCCTCTGAAAGGTGGAGCCCTCCTCCACCACCATATGTTCACAGTGTATCAGGCCTCATAGAGAAAGCCTGCATCGTCTTCTATGTTCCTACAGGGCCTCTCCACCAAAGGGCAGTGAGCAAATCTGGGGCACCAGAGTTCTGTCAGAGGCAGTCCCCACTCTCCCCCACCCCTTCTCCACTTAGAAAATGAGCTGTTCATCTACTACATTGACTTAATTACATTATACATGTTTCCTATAACAAGCACCTTTTGATTGATTCAATAACATTAATAAGACATTATTCATTATAAATCAGTATATTATTGAAGAAACTATACAATTTTAGAACGATTAAAAGTAAACTAAATGGATCCACAGGTCCAATGAGATTTCATATACAAAGGTAATTGATATATATCAGTCCAAGACCCAGGCTAAATAAATTGGAAATGAAATTTGTGGCTCATTAACCTTTGCTTTATGATTCCTAGATCCCTTTACATGACAATAAACAGTAACAACAAACTAATAAACTATAAAATTCTGCTGATATTTTCCATGTAATAAACTAAGATAATTATTAGTTGTGAAGTAAACTGAGCTACAATTGCTATTCGTTACTTGTGACTTTAAGTATGTCATTTCTTGAACTAGTTTTTGTTTTCTATATATTTGGAAAACAAAGAATTAAAACACATCAGGCCTTGGTGTTAAGATGGCAGCATGAACATATTAATTGCATACTTGCTAAATAACATACATAACATAAATGTTCATGAAAAAAGGTTATTAACATAAAAGTTGTTACCATTTTCCATTTGCCACTGGAAAAACCATAAGAGAAAGTTAGTCTTTTCATATCTGACCCAGAACACTCATCCCTACATCATTAATCTGCAACACACACCCAGTCCCAGGGATCTTTGACAATTCCAAGCTAGTCTGATTCCGTATCTTTTTGTCACATTGCCAAGTCCAGGCCCAGGCCCAGCCACAAGGAGTATCAGCACACCCTCTTGCTAAGCTTCAAAATGAGACTGTCCCTCATACTGTGTATGTATGCTACATCCCTCATACTGTCCATGTGTAGGATGTCCCTTATACTATCCATTTGTACTACTCCTCAAGGCCCAACAGCCATATGCACATGCCTTCCATGTCCATTCTCCTTCATTTCGTTGTCTTTCCATGCCCTGGCTCACCCCAGTGAATCTTCTTGGAATAAACCAAAGGAATCAGAAAAGATCCATAAGATCCTGAGAAAACACAAGTTATCAATGAACTAGAGTCATCCCAGTTTCTTGAACTAATATCCAAAACCAATTATCTGAGAGATTTTCCTGCTCACCTACCTTGCCTGATTGTTGCCAATTTAAAAAAACTATACAAAAAATTTTTTTTAAAAAATCTATACCCAGCATTCATAGGCCATATGAAGAAGAAGAAGAAGAAGAAGAAGAAGAAGAAGAAGAAGAAGAAGAAGAAGAAGAAGAAGAAGAAGAAGAA
>OU015744.1:139292000-139334890 GCA_907169655.1 Acomys percivali
ACACACACACACACACACACACACACACACACACACACACACAAAACGGATTACAAACTATTTAATACTGTGGTTGCCTCTCACAGCTTCTTATATCAAATTGAATAGAAAATAAAATCCTCAATGGTCATGATTCTAGGGAGTGTGGATCAGCTTTTTAGTGGACCTATGCATAGTCTTCACTACTACTGTGGGAGGAGTACATCTATTCCTGTGCAAGGGCTCAAGAAGTGTCTGGTGTGAGTCTGGCTGGCTCGTTCCCTTGAGCTGCTCACAGTTCTGTCACTCATTTGAGTTAGCTTTACTTGTGTAAAGACTGGTCAGCATGCCAAGTGTGTTGGCCCACGCCTTTAATCCCCAGCACTCAGAGACAGAGCTGGCGGATCTCTGTGAGCTCTAGGCTAGCCTGGTCTCCAAAGCAAGTCCGGGACAGCCAAGGTTACACAGAGAAACCCTGTCTCGAAAAACCAAAAATATAAATAAATAAATAAATAAATAAATAAATAAATAAATAAATAAATAAAAAACAAGCAAACAAACAAAAAAGACTGGTCAGCATTTTTACAACACAGGGAATATTAGCCTCATCACTTGGTTTTTGAGCATTTAATGCTAAACTGTTTAAAATATATAGATGCAGTTTTTTTAAACTTTTATATATACATTTATATTATTACACATATATACAAAATTACATACAACAAGAAGGATGATGAAACAATTAGGAATTATATAAATTTTACATCCATACTGTTTTGCCTAATTTTACTGGGCAACCATGAGGAAAACATCTTTCCTATCTTGGTGAGTCTATAAGTCTTAATGTGAATCATTAATTATCGTATCTCTTTTCTATCAACCTAAAATCATCTTAACTACTTAAACAACTAAGCTTAATTGTAAAATTAAACTATCTGGTCTTCAACCTCATCAGAGACTGGAGAAAGAATAAATTTAACTATCTGAGTAAACAGGAATTGAGAGTTAGCTTCCAAAATGAGAAAATGACTGAGACAGTTCGCTGCCTAGACAGTCACCCAAAACTCACTATAAAATTGGAGCATCATCTACTATATATGAATAAGCTTGAGAACAAGCTCTTATTTTGATTATCGTATCTACTATTCTGCCTTCTCCAATAGAAATATTGTTAAATTAAATAGCTATTTCATTACAAGAGAGCTGAAGAACTTTAGATTAAAGGCAGAAATAAGAGTATTTATAAGCACAGGTGATTTACATATTCTCTGTGTTAGAATTTTAGGTTTGAAAACATCTCAGACTTTAAACATGAAACATAAACTTGGACATCGGTAAAATTTAGACATCATCACCCATAATTTCACTTCAGATTCAACACAAGTTTCTCTGGGGTCTGGGTCTACTTTCTCCAGCACTATTTCCCACTGCACAAACAAGATTGGAACTACTCTCTTCTAAAGCATGCATAATTATATCTTAGCTTATTCTAGTATTGTGATATTTAAATTAAAACAATTGATTATTATTGATTATTAGTAAACTGGTTTCAGTAGAGTTATAGTTGGACAAATCTCTGCAGTTGGGGTAGGAGGAGCGATTCTAATTAGCCAAGCTTGTACAAGTGTGTATACATACAGGCTTGAAGATTGTATGTAGGTGAACTAAGAGTTATCTAGGCTTACAACAGTGTAGCTCTCCTTCACCATAAGCCTTTTACTACACTTAGACCCCTCAAGCTAAGGTGAAGGGACCCAGAAAAACATTGCCCAGTTGTGGGTGCCTCAAGCCCAGGAAGAGCATGGACACTCATAGCACTGTAGGCAGATTGCTGAAGTTCGCTGAGGCAGAGCATCCACTTGTGAAGAATTCATATTGTAAAGAAGAAGCAATGTCTTTTCTAACGTCTATAGTCTTTCTGAAGCTGTGTTCTACTGAAGCATTTTTTTCTAGTTCTTCATATTTTATCATTGCCTTAATTTATAGGCAGCCAGTAGGATTTTCTAGTTGAAATGTCAGGTTTATAATTAGGATTCTCATGAGATAAAGTTTATCTTGCCTAAAGATATGGGTAACTTTTCAAATATTTAAAATCTTTAATATTCCAATTAGATAAATCTTCATTGAACCTTTCACATTATAATTTAATTTTGTACTATTTCTTTTCCCTTTTGACCTTTCTAATAAAATAATAACCCACTTTGAACAGTGAACTTTAAGATTGTAAAACAAAACTTCTAAGATTGGATAATTTATTTAGATAAGAGTATAAATTTTGACCTGGTAACCTTTACAATTTTATGGAAATATTTATTATAACAGTCATCTACTAAGGCATGCACTGATCTCTCCCACTTGAGATGCTGTGTAATTCAGTAGAGTCTTTACTCTCCTATTACTCCTGGTGCCAACACAAGTGTGCGCACAATTCAGTGCAGTCTTCTCTTTCCTAGGGCCCCTACTTGAAGCTATGTGTTTCCTCTGAAAGATAACTGGTTTATCGTTTTTTTCAGTTATAATATATTTATCCTGAGATTTGTTTAAGAAAGACCAATTTTAAAATTTTGGACCAAATTTGAAGTAAGCTTTATTAATTATTAAATAATAGCTAAGTGATAGACATTAGTCGGGACTGCTTCTTGGAATTTACCATGTGAGAATCACTTCCAGTCACATGCTGCTTTGTTATTTTCCAAGAACTACAATTCAAACATTCTAGGAAGTTACCTGTTCCCTGCACAGATGGGGCTGCAAGGTTAATTTTTGGACATTACAAATATAAACTCTCCTAATTAACATATTTTAATGACATTTGTGATTATGGTGCTATATAAATGCGCATATCTGAAAATCAAGATAACATATAATCAATAAAACATCAATTCTGATTACTAATAACACTGACCATTGTAATTATTTCTCTAATATAAGTTAAGTATTCCAATGGTCTCATAATTTGTTTCATCATCTTCACATTTTCTTTCTTCCATTGTCAAGAAATAATTAGCTAAATTAAAAATAGAAAGTTTTATAACACGTCTTAAATATCTGATGTGTAAAATATATTGGTTCCTTCTTGTCTAAAATACCATGAATATAAAAACGTTTAAATATAAAAACTGTCTGATAATGAAGACAGTAGATCATTTGAAAATGGTTACTATCTATCTCAGGATAAAACAAAACAAAAAACAAAACAAAACAAAAACAACACAAAACCTCATTTATTTGAGACTGTCACAACTTCTCCACTCACGGCAGTTTAGGTGAAACCAAACAGCAGTTTGCACATGTAGTACCTCTGGAGATCAGTTTCCTCCTTGAAGGAACACCATGTTTTCTTTTGCTTTCTTATCCAATTTTAGGAGGCTCTGTTCATTGGTAAGTAAGCATAGGACCCTGGATTATAGTTCATTTTTAAACAGACTGAAGAGAAAATTGAAAATCCTTAGTTCATCAATATAATATGTCGTTTCACTCACTTCTCCTAGGGTTTACCCTGCAGAGTTCTGGCCAGGAAACCGTGATTGAGCCCTTGCTATTTATTAGATGTCTTCTTTACAGGCTACAAATTTGTTCTGAGTTGCATGCACAAAGACATCTAAAGTACCCTGTCAGTTGGTACAGGGCGCCGAGGAAAACAAGGCAGGCTGCCGGCTCAAAGATAAAACATTTCTCACCTAATTGTGAATCAGGCCTACAACTGCATTTCCATTCCCTGGGATAAGTCACAGAAAAAGACGAGGTTTCCTTGGAAGTTGAGAGCTTGATCATAAACCCAGCACACAAAGAAAGACACATTTCCTTAGAAGGAAAGAGGTGAAGTCGTTTGTTGTGCTACTCATGTTAATTATTTTTCTTAATAAATCCCATATTTAGCATATTCTAGGATCAAAGTCTTTATATTCAAGTGTATGTGTACCAACTTCCTCCTGGGTGGATAACATTTTCCTAGCTACTTTGTGTTAGTTTTCTCATCTGTGAAAAGGGATACATGCACCAATGACTGCACACTGGAGAAAAGAGATCAGTGAGATTTTTGTAATTAGTAAGTAAACATCAAGAATAATTTTGATACCAGTAAATGTGAATAAATATTAGCTATTGGCATCAGCTCACCACTGTGGAGTTTTTAGAAAATATTTCAGTGTTATAGCTGTGTACTTATCAAGTACATAATTCTGAGACTTAAGGCTCTGGGCCACAAGTAAGTCTCTGAAAGTAAATTTACAAGAATATGAGTGGTGAAAGAACATGGGAAATTTACTTAAATGTGCGAACCTTCTGTGTAGATTTCAAGAAAGACTAAACCCTGAAGTTAGCCTCAGTCAGTAAAGGCAGCAGCAAGGAGTTTCTCTGTCTTTTGCTACAGTTTACATTCAAAACATTAGAGTCAGAATTTACACTCATCCTTTTCTTCCCACATCCAAAGGATAGGCTTTTTCCCATTCCATCTGAGCTTTGCGGTAGAGGCAGCTTCTCTTGTTTAGTATACCTGGGCAGAAAATAACCTGTGTTTCTATTTCACCATTTAGAACAGATTTTGTCATTTGGATTTCATTGTGTAGTTAGAATCAAACACTGAAGCAACCTGCTTCGGCATAGCTATTATACAAATATTAATCACTAAGTTGTCTCTGACCCATAACCAATTTTGTGTGAATTCATGGGAAATGGATGTTGATAATTATTGCAAAGGTAGTATTTAGTGCATCACTGTCACTAAACTATCATCCTCACTATGTGCAGAAATTGCTTCTTGTTTCTGTGCTAACAGAAAGCCTTTTCCAACCTTCACTACTCAAAGTGTAGCTAGCCACTCCTTTCGCGATAATAGGATGTGGCCCAGTGAATCACCTGTCCAGGATCATGAAACCAGCTTTTAAGTACTCTATATACTCAGTTCCCCTTGGCTTCTGATGCAGAAAACTTTATATGGAATTTGTGAATCTTAGATATTACTAAAACTGCTAGATATAGGGAGTTGCTGTCTGTTCTGATCCTCTGTTGGGACAGACTTGTACATTTTGTATGTGTATGTGTGTATTAGTGTAAACATTAGCAGCAGATGGGAACTCTCATTCATTGCCGCTGTCTCCCAATTGCTAGTGTTTAAACAAAGCAAATTGGGTAATATGTATCCTCCCCTCTCAAGAAAGTCAGATGATCATTCATGCCTTTAGACTAAAAGTAATAAACAGGCAGTACAGAGGCAGTTTTTGCAAGTACTGCAGGTGTAAATTGGAAAGATGAAAGAAGAAGAGAATGTGGGGCTCAAATGCACAATGTATGGCTATAATCACTCTGTTGCACTGTTTCTCTTTGTAATCTCGTTTCTGGAAAAGAAAAGGTCCCTTTGGCAGGTATTTAGTCTCCTTGACAAAGGAAATTCTAAATGAAACCAGAGGGAGCTCGGAGAACACTTTATCAAAGGTGGAGAGGAAAGCATCAGGCCAGGCAAGCTGTATATTTTAGCAGCTGCTAAGAGAAGGAAGATGGAAAAAAGGAAAATAGAGTCATGCCTTCTGAGTTAGAGGTAGAGAAAGACAGGCACTGCCGCAGAGGTCAATGTCCAGAGAGGATTCTCATCTGCTCCCAGGCTTTGCCTAGTTTCTGTGTGTCTTCACATGTTAGAAGAAGCAAGGTGTTTTCTTCAGCCTCTTTTATGACACTAACCCCAATGGGACAGTGAGCCCTTCTCAGCAGTACCCGTCACTTCATCTATACAATGGATATCAGATTTCCTAATATCAACTTAGGTAGAACAAGATATTTAACTTCATACTATGGAGACAAGAAGTAACTTTGAGAATATGGATGACTTAGTGCCAGAACCACATCTGTCGGTGAGAAACAATGTACAATGCCACTCTGTGCACATTCCTTCCTGCTTCTGGGGCAACACAATCTAATATTAGACACAAAGGCCTACTCTTTAATTGACTGGTCCTTTAATCTTTCCATATGTTCACTTGTGTCCGCACGAGTTGGTTCTTGCATAAAGGACTTGTCATGAGACTAAAATAGAATCTGTAATGACAAACCTACTTGTACTTCATTCGATTTCTTCAAAACTTAGTCTACACTCTTACCTCACTGTGTAGGAAAGTCAGCAGACCTTCAGTGAAGAGGCGTAACATCTGTCAGATATCCTTGCATTATCTGGATGCTAGTATCAGGCCGGTAGGTAAAGGTGGTGTGACTGGTGTAATTTATGTGGGATAGATAGAAAACTTTGTATACACCACTGGTTTTATATGCTCCAAGTTTATATGCTCAAGTTTAAAACTCAAGAATCCTGGCACGGGAGAGGCAGTAGGACATTTAAATTGGTGTAAAATTTCTTTTGGAGGAAAGACGTTCTAAGGAAAATGTAAACAATTTTAACAAGAGAATAGAAAGGAGCTACTCCATTTCGCATAAAGCAGTCCTGCAGGACTTATAGTGGCCTGGCACACAGTATAATAGTGGAATTCACCATCAATGGAGACCAACAAATCATCTGTAAATGAACACAATGACTTCTCAAGCAGTTGATGCTATAATGTTGACTGAGGATCCATTGCCATCCTCTCCTCACTTAGAATAAAACTAGAGTCACCAGGCCATGGCATACATACCCAGATATTAGCAACTACAGAGAGTTACTGAAAATATACAGAAGCATATCCCATGAGCTAGTGACCATATAGAAATCATATCCCATAGCAAATCCTCTAGTCTTAAGCACATTTTCTTTATTTAAATAAAATATGAAACAAGGAACCTAGTGACACAATCAATAGTGACATAACTTCAGGTCAAGTGGAAGCATCCCACTGATGCTCAACTTCAAAATATGGAGAGTAACTGTGGGCAAAGTCTCCAGGAGTATTTGAATGATTAATTCTTCACTTCATGCAGCCAGAATTACCTGAAGTCACTGATCCTATTTTCCATAACTAAGGGCAAGAAAAAGCAGAGATTTCATTTGCAAGAAAATGAGTTAGAAAAAAAATATTTGGAATGCTCTTGAGCTTGACTGCAACCAAAGAGCTCAGCAGTGCTTGTCGAGAACAAAGTGAGGTCTCAGGTCTTTATTAGCTTTACAGGTCAAACACTGAACCTGCTGTGTGTGACTAAAAGAATGAAGCAGCTCAGTGAGTTGTTTTAAGTATAAATTTTACTCTCTATGCTCAGCTATAGTAGCTCAGCACACTTGGAGAAAATGTGCAGGTATTGACTTTATCTCTTACCATTACAGTGGCATAATTCACAAATACTTCAAAGTGATGGGTATATATTTAAATTATCTTCATATGAATGGTTTGCATGGGAAGAATTTGGGAGCATTCCACAGTCTTTCTCACACTTTACATGTAATGTGTTGAGTGTAGTTAACGATATTAAGGAAAAATAACATTAAAGGCAATACTTACAGGCTTTGCCTTTGACTAAGTGGCCAAGTGCATTCACAGAGCTTAGGGAAGTGTCAAAGAATCTCACACGGCTATAGTCATAACCCAGTTAGGAGATTGGGTATTATGATATTTGTGACAAAAAGAAGTTAAGATCCAACTAAAGGCCTCTATATCCAACTTTATTTTAATGTGTTGGTAAAAGAGGATATGTCTGTGTTTCAGCCTTGCCTGTGCACTTAGGGATTTCTGGTATAGAAATAAGTTTATATAAGCTACACTTTTATATGATCTATATGTACATAATAATTAGGCACAGATAGTGATTGCATGCAACTCTATTTGTAAAATGCTAATAAACTTACTATGAACTCAGCTACAAATGTGTTATTGTTTTAGTACCTCTGTGAAAGCCTACTGTGCTTTTCCCATGAGTGTGTTCTGAAATGTCCTCTTCATGTGATGTTAGCACTTCATAATTTAATCGATACTGAAATTGGATTTGACCTTAGTCCTTCTGCTGAAGTTCTCCTTGAGTTCTTATGACTTTTATTCTGTAGTATATGATCTATTATTAATCCTGCTCAGTGTGTCTTTTATCGCATAGATCAGGAGTTTTATATTCAAGAATAATTTTAGTCTACTATATGATTTTTACTTGATACACTCATGTTTCCCTTTGGTCCTTGAGTCTATGAAGAATGTTAAGAATCTCCAATGCCCTTGCTTACCATATTTCCTAGACTACCTCTTAATCTGCTCTTATACATTTTCTCTTCAATGGGTCCTTTTCTACTGCTTTGCTACGTATCTTGTGAATTTGTATTGAAATGTTGAACGTTGATGCTTTTATTATTTTTAATGAAAGAATAATTGTTTACTTGTAAACACATGGATGTTTCCACTCACCTAGAAGTTGGATGATGTTTTATAGACTGGTTTATAAATTCCATTACATAGAGCCACAGATGCCTTTAGTCTAGGTCTAGTTTCTCCATGTCCTACGTACAGCTTCAATACTTCTGATATTTGTAAAGCTCCTATGTTGATTGGGTTATGAGGGTGGAACCTTCACATTTTAAACATTCTATGCAAATGCACTGATAATATATTTTTAACAAATAACTCCCCTTGTAGATGCTCAGTTCAGTAAATAGCGATATTTGAAGTAAATACATCACATTTGAAGCTGATAATTTTTTCGTCAAATGAAAATCAAAACAAAAATAAAATAAATAACCCATACTCTTAACACTCAGTATTCAATGTGTTAATTTTGATTTTTAAAATAATATATATTTACATATATAAAACCCAAGATTTTTTTGTTAATAATGATCAGCTCTTTCTTTTCCTTAGAAATTATACTAATGGTAGGAATACATAAAATTCTGACTAAGTTAAAAAAATAGTCACTTATAACACCTTGGTACATTAAAAAGTCAGTACATAAGTGTTTAATTTATGTTTACTAAGAAAACACATAGGCATCTCTTGAGCAATAAAATGTGACACACTAGCATGTTACTATATTAAGATACTGAATGATTCAGACAAGCCTAGACTTCATATTGCAAGTTTAAATTTTGGTGTTAACCTTTGATTCTCAGTTACTATTGCTGCTTATTTTCCATATGTTCTACATGTGCCTTAGATTGTTAATTAGTCTTTCCCTGAATCCACTACACATCATAGTAACTGCTCCTATGCCCTTCAACACTGCACCATAGCAAATGTTACTATATCCCCAACACTGGGTAGCATAGCAGATATTCCTGCATCCGCAATATTATGCATAACAGCAAATGGTCCTTTGGCCCTCAACACTGTGTACGATAGCAGATTTTCTTAGTCCCAAACACACTGTACTCTCCTCAATTGCTTTTTAAAAGCTCATATTACAGGCTGAAGCTTTATGTGTTCCCTTCCAGTTTCTTTGCTTGCTTTCCTTCACTAGTATGCCTGTTCTGTAGTAGCAATGACATCACTTGTTCTCTCTTTTAATGTATCTCAAGTTCTTGCTCCTGAAGTGGCATTTGACATATAGTAGATGATCTACTATGTAGGTGGATAGATGAAGTATACAATAGGATGTTTTTCATATGATATTCAGCCCAATGATTACAATGTTTTAAATTAATATTGCTATTGCTATTTTAATGATTTACTATTTTAAGGCTCAAAATATTTAAAGGACGTTGATTTTTTACATGGATCTATTATGTAAGTCTTATGAAGTAGGAATACTCTTTTTGTAGTAAAAATAGGGACTAAGGCCATGTGATGAGTTAGAATTAATTTAAAATAATATCTGTAGATAACAATAACCCAGCTAAAGTAGATAATTGCTTGTTCTTGAGAAATGTGTTTTAAGAAATTCAAACTATATTGTATTTAAGTTAAGTAAATGAATGGTTTATCTACTTAGTAACCTGATGGTTTATTGAGTAAAATTCCCTAGAGTTACAGAATGAAGCTTGTTAAGGTCATAAGTTAATAGAAAAATGATAATAAAATATAAACAATAATGTATAAGTCTAGACAGAAATGACAATGAAAAGTAAGAATGAAAAAATTATGCTGTCATATTATTTAAAAACTTGAAGACAGACAACAGAAATCTAACAGAATGCTAATATAAAAGTCTCTATATAATAAAACTAATGAGACTTAAATCTGGGAATGTTCCAATTGAAGCCATGCTTTCACTGTGATGGCTCACCAGGCTTAACAGATGAAACCTTCCCCACTAAAACCTTGATAAGTATATAATCCATGCTGCTTTAAAAATAGAATAACAATTTACATGAACTTTGACACAAAGCAAACAAAGAGATAAGGCAAACGTCTCATAAACCACGTTGGGCTGCAAAGGGTTAGAAGAACCGATCAAGACAAACTCATGTTCTGAGAATCTGAAAATCCTGTGGATTTACACACGTGAACAACGGCTTTACTTTGATTACCCTTACTACAGGATTGTCCTTTCTACTCTTAAAATATCATAGGCTAATGGAATCTTAAATAACAGCATTGAGCACCCTCTGACACCTTTATTTCACAACAATAGAAAACATATAAATAGTAAATAAGTCTCAAATTGTGTTATTCACAAATTGTGTTCTTTTGGTTTAAAAGTTTTGTTAAACTTTATCAGAATTTTGTAAGTCATCATTTTGAGGAACACTGTGTTATCAGAAGAGTGACAGCCCCTGGAAGAAGTGAAATATTCTGTTCTAGGAAAAGATTCATGTTTGAATCACCAATCAATCTGAGAAAAAGCAATAAATAATAGATTTAAAGCAGGAAAAATCCTGAGAGAAATTAGAGTGTGAAGGCTGATAGGACAAGGAGCCAATGACAAGAAATACTCTCCGCAGATGGAAAGTTACTTGAGAATCAGCTATGAAAAGTAAAATGAGAGAAAATATAAAACATATTATTTTGTGTGATATCAGCAAGGAGGTGGTACTGTAATATAATAGCATTAAAAGAAATGACTTTTCAACACTTTCCTCTGTATCTTAATATGTTTTCCTATAAAGCTTAAGAAAACATAACACAGTGAAGTGAATGTAAAGTAAAAGTGGTTAAATAAACTCACATCAAGCGTCAGTGGAAACCCCCAACCTTTGCTATGGACACACGAACAAATGCTGTTCACATTATAGACACATCACCCACTATTCATGTTATAGTTACAACAAAAGTTCCCTTGTGGTATAGGTATAGCACCCAGTGCTGCCCCTGTCATATATGCACCATCATTGCTGGCCATACTGTAGTCACAAACACTGATGCTGTCCCATGTTATAGACTCACCAATACTGGCCAGCACTACAAATACACCATCCAATGATTCCCCCATTTTATGTCCCTAGCAAGTGATTATAACCAGCTTTCCAGAATAATCAGAAGGAGTCATTCTAGAGAATTTTCTAAATGTAAGATTCCATCTCCACTATTTTAACAAGACTAAACCTGAAAAGAACTTCTACATATTTACATTAAAAATAAACTTATTTAAAAACATGACAAATAAGTTCTCAGTACAGATATCATAATACCAAATTAGATATACCCTAAATATATGGCCATAAAACAATATTTGATACAACTGCTTTTTGTGGAAATTAACTTATATTGTCTAACATATTTTAAGTATAATAAAATGTCAATGTAATAACATACATAAATAATATAGGATTTTAGTACTATACACATATTTGAACAATATTATTTCACACATACACACACAAACACAAACACACACACACACACATATATATATATATATTATGATAGACAAAAACACACTTACATTCACATGCATATTACCCAAGTGACTTGGTAGCTACTGTATACTAATTGGGGTCTGTGTGTCTTGAAAAATATCTAAAATTATCATGAGCTTTTTAGTTTCCATAATCACTATGAATAATCTTTATAATATGAAAATATAATATATTGTTTCTAATGCATTCAACAAATATGAATCTACTGACAGGTACATAGTTAATTTTCTTTGTCTAAAAACATGGTAATTCAAAGTATCTCAAGATTTAAGCAGTGCAATTATGTTCTCAACAACAGTCTTGCTCTAAGACATAGTTTGTTATGGCATAAGCTTTTCAAACGTATCTTTATCACTGCAAAAAAAAAAATACCTAAAATCTAAAGAAAGTTGAGATATTGAACTTATTCTTCCCTTCACAGAGAAACATAAACTAAGGAGAGCTCCTTCTGAAGTCACCATGATGCAACAGGATCAAAATGAGTGGGTCATATTTTTGTCTTTTCTTCTTTGTACATATATTGTGTCTACTTTAAAAAGAATCAAAATAATTTCTTCAACTTAATTATAAGTCTGTGGAATCAGCCCTATTCTAAATCTATTGCTGGCATAAAGATCTACATAGAAAAAAAGGAATAAGAGATTGTTATTATTATTATTGTTGTTGTTGTTGTTGTTGTTATTACTTAATATTTGTGGTCACAGTCAATCCAAGGTTATGATGAAGTAATTGCTTTGTTTTGTTTTGGTTTTGGTTTGCTTATTTTTTTCTCTTGACCTATTTGTCTAATTAGTGTTAATAAACAGTGCTTTTGAATATAGTAGATACTTAAGATAAAAGGTTGTATTAAATTTGTAGATGAATGAGAGAGAGAAAAATGATAGATTGATAGATGCTCACTTATAGGAAAGCCTACAATATGCAAAATGAGGAGAGAATAGAAGAGATTGGTTTAGATCACATGATTTATTTTACCCTTATTTTCCCCAAAATCGAAAATATACAATATCTGTAATTAAACTGCTTCTTATTTTTCATGAATTCCTGTTCATGTGTGACTGCCCTTTGTTGTAGTGTGAGAGAAAAGCAGAATTAATTGCCATATTTGAAGAACAAATGAGCAACTGGTCCTTTCCATTGCTGGACAAAAATATTTCTCTTTTCTTTCTCTTCCCAATGCAAAAATTGTTCACAATAAGAGTGATGCAGTAGCACATTATAAAGATATAAAAATAGTCGGCGGCTCTTAAACATGTCAAACCTATGAAATGTGTTTGGAAGGGATTGCAGAAACGAGAAAGATCCCAGTGGAATTACCTCATGCTGAGGCAGTGAGAAGAGCATTGCTTTCCAGAAGTGACTTTGAGGACAAAATATCATGCAACTTACGAAGCTGCTAAGGGAGAAAGCTCTTCTCAAAATAAGTATATTCATATTTTTCAGAAATACCATGGCAGTAAATACACATATGTGCAACTGATCTTACATCTTCTTCCCCAAAATATCATGCTTGTACCAAGCAACATTCTGGTGCATGGTGCATAGAGCTGAAGGGACTATTCAGTACATTGAGTGGGTGGAATGGAGATGCTGGATCTTAGATACAGTCTTCCCATCTCAACTGTGAACAAATACCGACATAAACAATGATCACATCAAATGACTAAAAAGCGCTTTCTCCATCATTTGGCCTTTTGGCTGCACTGACTCATTCACTTAGAAAGGCAAAAGAGTACTTACAGGTCTCAGTGTGCTCATGTACATTATATCTTTTTGCTTTATTGCTATCTGCAATGATGTCATTATCCATGCTACACATTCCAGAACTCCATATGAAATATGAAGTAGTAGGCTTGTATCAAAAAAAAATCTGTCCTACTAAACAGCAGAGTAATTTAGCTTATACAACCTGTGCAATGGCAACTGAGCCTTAAAGAACTCTGCACATGAGTTTCTCATTTTGCCTCAAGGAACAGAGCAGACACAAGCAACTCTTAGAATAAAGATATGATAGTGTACATAAGTGACCCTCAAAATTCCACCAGGGAACTCCTACAGCTGATAAACACTTTCAGCAATTTGGCTGGATACAAAATTAACTCAAAAAAGTCTGGAGCCTTCCTATACACAAATGACAAGCTTGCAGAGGAAGAAAAGCCATACCCTTCACATTAGCCACAAGCAATATAAAATATCTAGGAGTTACTCTAACTAAGCAAGTGAAGGACTTGTTTGAAAAAAATTTCAAAACTCTGAAGAAGGAGATTGAAGATGACATGAGAAGATGGAAAGATCTTCCTTGCTCATGGATAGTGAGAATTAACATAGTAAAAATGGCCATCCTACCAAAAGCAATCTACAGATTAAATGCAATCCCTATCAAAATACTACACAATTTTTTAAAGACATTGAAAGTTCAATTCTGAACTTCATATGGAAAAACAAAAAACCCAGAATAACAAAAACGATCTTGTACAATAAAAGGTGCTGTGGAGGAATCTCTATACCTGATCTCAAATTGTACTATAAAGCAATAGTAATTAAAACAGCATGGTACTGGCACAGCAACAGGCTGGTTGATCAGTGGAATCGAATTGAAGACCCAGATATGAATCCACATACAAATGGTCGCTTGATTTTTGACAAAGAAGCCAAATCCATTCAATGGAAAAAAGGATAGCATCTTCAACAAATGGTGCTGGTCTAACTGGATGTCTATGTGTAAAAAAATGCAACTGGACCCATATTTGTCACCTTGCACAAAACTAAAATCCAAGTGGATTAAAGACGTCAACATAAAACCAGAGACACTAAGTCACTTAGAGGAAAACGTGGGGAAGAGCCTGGAACATATTAGCACAGGAGCCAACTTCCTGAACAGAACACCAACAGCCCAGGCCTTAATGTCAACAATTAATAAATGGGACCTCATGAGGCTGAGAAGCTTCTGTAAGGCTGGAGACACTGTCAAGAGAACAAAGCGACAGCCTACAGACTGGGAAAAGATCTTCACCAACCCTACACCTGACAAAGGTCTAATATCCAAAATATATAGAGAACTCAAGAAATTAAACACCACCAAACCAAATAACCCAATTGAGAAATGGGGCTTAGAACTAAACAGAGAATTCTCAACAGAAGAATATCAAATGGCTGAGAAATACTTAAAGAAATGCTCAACCTCCTTAGTCATCAGGGAAATGCAAATCAAAACAACTCTGAGATTCCATCTTACACCCATCAGAATGGCTAAGATCAAAAACTCAAGAGACACCACGAGCTGGAGAGGATGTGGGGAGAGAGGACACGCCTTCATTGCTGGTGGGAATGCAAACTAGGCAACCACTTTGGAAATCTATCTGGTGCTATCTCAGAAAATTGGGAATAGGGCTTCCTCAAGACCCAGCTATTCCACTCCTTGGAATATACCCAGAAGATGCACCAGCACACAACAAGAAAATTTGCTCAACCATGTTCATAGCAGCCTTAGTCATAATAGCCAGATCATGGAAACAGCCTAAATGTTCCTCAGTAGAAGAATGGATAAAGAAACTGTGGTACATATACACTATGGAATACTACTTAGCTATTAAAAACAAGGAATTCTCGAAATTTGTGGATAAATGGATTGAGCTAGAAATAATCATCATGAGTGAGTTAACCCAGAAGCAGAAAGACTCAAATGGTATATACTCACTTATATCTGCATACTAGCCCAAGGGGCATGTCCCACCAAAGCCTTCCCTTACCAGGAAACTGGGCCAGAGGGGAGGACATCCTATTGGGACTCTAGATGAGAAAACCATGGGAGAATAGCAAAGTAGAAGGATCCAGTGGGTCCTAGAAACCTACCTGTAGAACATTATGATAGGCTGATTTGGGTCAAGGGGTCCCGCTCAAACTATGGCACTAGCCAAGGACAATACAGGTGGTAAAATTTAAACTCCTACCCAGATCTAGGCAATGGACAGGATAGTCTCCACACTTGAGTGGAGAGTGGGATATGACTTTCTCACGTACTCTGGTGCCTCACATTTGACTATGTCCCCTGGAGGGGGAGACCTAGTGGCACTCAGAGGAAGGACAGCAGGTCACCAAGAAGAGACTTGATACCCTATGAGCATATACAGGGGGAGGTAATCCCCCTCAGGAACAGTCATAGGGGAGGGGAATAAGGGGAAAATGTGAAGGAGGGGAGAATGGGAGGATACAAGGGATGGGATAACCATAGAGATGTAACAAGAATAAATTAATAAAATAAATAAAATAAAATAGATTTTAAAAAAAGAAAATACCTAAGCTAAATGATAACACACCTCCACAAAACTCACATTTATGTAAAATACATTTTCTTTTAATGCATTCAATGACGAATTGTATGAGGGAAATATGTCCCATTTTACTCATCATTTTTCTACTTAGAAACCTATTGCAACTCCAAGAACATTTTCCTTCAATTCCTCAGGCTATTTCTATATTTCATACTAATAATGTTACAGAGACCACTAGTCTCTGTCTCTTCACATATTTGAATTAATTGCGATGTATATATATGTATACATATATATATATTTGTAAATTTGTACAATTGCACATCAAACGCAGAACCTTGGACATGTTAAGCAAGTGTTCTTTGTTGACCTCCTCCCTGGTTTTTAAATAACTCTCTTTGTTGAATATTAATATGAGTGTATAAAATGTGTATTTAAATATGTATAAACCATTTATCTACATAATAATTGATTACCTGTTCCATTAGAACTGAAAAGTCGATTGTTTTATTGAGAATTTTATCTAAAATTAACTGTACCCCTCTATATTTCTTATAGGTTTTTAAAGTGCGACTGTTATTTTAAGCATATTCTGTTTTTGTTTTTTTGGTTTTTTTGCTTTGAAATGAACCAATATGGCATCTTGGTCCAGTCAACAGATCCTCATCTCTATTCCTCATATCTTTTTTCATCTCACATTCTGAGTATAAAATGAATGTACTGGAGAGTAAATGTGGCCTCTTCAGTTCCCTCACTCCCTAACACTGTGGAAGTGATGAGAAAATAGTCAGGCTTTCATAGTCTTTGCTGACTGGTCTGAAGCATAAGTGATATGGTAAATCTCAGTGACTTTTGTTTACATCTGTAGTATAAAGTCAGGAATAGTGCTCACATGTGAAAACAGAAGTAGCTAAATGCCTATGCTGTTTACAAACCCTTATTTTACTGGGCTAATATTAGTTATTTTGGGCCACTAAGGTGGCTCTGCCTGACAATCGGAATTTTATTTCTAAGTCCCGCATAGTAGAGTGAGAAAAATGACTCCATCAAATTGTTTTCAGACCCGCATGGTTGGCCATTGCATGAAAGTATACATACACAGCAATATACACAAATAAACAAATATGGACAGTGCTAAACATTTTCATTGTCAAATTTCCATGAGACCTCTAATGGCATTCAAATACATAGATATTAAAATTATTCTGCATTTGGGGATAGAAAATTATTAGAAAAGGCCAAACAGAAATTGGGAAGATCAGAGATAAAACTCTTGTCCCATTCTGTTCATCTGGAGCTCTCCTTACAGCTCTGGTGTCAGCCTGTTGTGAGACTGAGTTCAGTTATAATCGCATCAGCATCACTCATAGCAACACAGTGGTTTGACTAAAGTGAAACCAAAGCAAAATTACAAATCAAATTACAGACTGTGGTTGGAACTATGAGCTCCATAGACATCTTAAATAGAGCTTTATGCTTTTATGTCTTTAAAAAAAAGACTGGATGGAACTGTAGTTAGTGATGGCTTGCAGGTTAAGAGAATTGGCTGCACATGCAGAGGACATGGATTCACTTCCCAGACCCCACCTGGAGGTGCGCAGCCACGTGTAACTCCAGTTCCAGTAATCTTAAACCCTTTTGTGGCCTCAGTGGACATAAATAACACATATTTTGAACAGATATACATTCAAGCTAACAAATATAAAATACAAGTAAACCTTTTAAAAGCGAATTTTGAGTTTTTAAACATTTAAACCATGTATTATAGGTGAAATATTGGTATGTATGTAAGATGAGTATTTTCATACTGACAAGGCATCACGCT
The DNA here is from genome assembly GCA_907169655.1 of Acomys percivali. Classification (NCBI taxonomy): domain Eukaryota; kingdom Metazoa; phylum Chordata; class Mammalia; order Rodentia; family Muridae; genus Acomys; species Acomys percivali. The sequence goes on from OU015744.1 coordinate 139,309,768, forward strand.
TGTGTATTCCAGCATTGGATCTCATGACATAAAGACAATAGAAACTCTTATTAACAAGTGAGGGAGAAAAAATCCCTTTGCTAAGCAAATGTTTGCTATCAAGATTATTATGGTTAGAGAAGTGCCAAGGACCACTGTAGGAACAATGGGAAGTTAGCACTAATGACATTTCTAAAACTTTCAATATTTTTCTTCCCATGACAATTCTAAAGCTCTAGAAAGAAAGAATGGTTCGAGGACAGCCACAGAACACCACCGGAATCGGGGTTCCACTCCGCCTTGGATTTCTACCACCTCTCTGTTTCCTGTTGAGTGCTCCTCAAGTTTCTAATCCTGATGACCAGGAATGGAGCAAAGCACACAGCTGTTCTAGACAGCACAGACAGTGAACATGCATGGTGTCCACAGGGTTCAGATGCCATAGATGAAGGGACTGGAAGACTGAGGTTCAGAATAGCTTCCACATAGATTTTAAAGGGTGTTACAGACAGAGCGGGGACGTGCTTAACAGGAAGAGAGTTACCACAAAGGGTTCAGGGAGGACCTTACACAAGCAGGACTGCCTCGATACTTGGTATCGGTTAAGGGTCAAAGCCATCTCAGAATGTTACATAAACAAAGACTCCTGCAAGATCCCTCAATGTGGACCCACAATCAAAGAACCAAGCTAATCCTTCCCAGTTGGGATAAGATGACAGATTTCAATCTGTGAAAGCTACTTGATGGACTGAGCCAACCAAAATAAGAACATGGAGACTTGATACCCTATGAGCATATACAGGGGGAGGTAATCCCTCTCAGGAACAGTCATAGGGGAGGGGAATAAGGGGAAAATGGGAGGGAGGGGAGAATGGGAGGATACAAGGGATGGGATAACCATAGAAATGTAACAAGAATAAATTAATAAATAATAAAAAAATTAAAAAAAACAAACAAACAAACAAAAAAACAAAATAAGAACATGGGCACCTGGTGACAGGATTCTTGATTTTTAAGAAGATAACTAATGGAATACTTCCTCTTTTCCTTTTTTCCTACCCCTGTGACTTATGCCATATACTAAGTAGCTGCCATACTCATTAGATAGATAGATATCCTGGTATTAAATGTCTCAGTCACTGTAACCAGGAGAATGAAATCCATACTCATTAGATAGATATCCTGGTATTAAATGTCTCAGTCACTGTAACCAGGAGAATGAAATATACCCTGCAGCTTTGGTATAGTAGCACATTGTTGGTGAATGTCCTACTGTGTTTTAAAATGCTGATTTCAGTGCCTTGAGATCTGGCTATGGCCCTGCAATGGCCATTGTTGTGAATGTTAAGCTATCTCCTGTAACCACAGGATGATAAGGAATGTTCCCTAATCATCCCTGATTGGCTAAATAGAGATGCTGAAGCCTATGTCTGGGTAGAAAAGAGGAAGGCGGGGATTTTAATAAGAGAGGAGGAAATGGGACAGGAAGAGAGATGAGAAAGCCAGCAAGCCACAAAGCAGCAGGAGGAGAGGAAGCCATAGAGAGAGAGAGAGGGGTGAGGCAAGACGGTGTTGAGCACATGGCTGTAAGACAGGCTGATGTAGCAGAAGCTCCCCAGGGGTCATCAGCTTGGCAAATGATTGGCTTCTATGTGGGGTTTAAAGGTTCAAGGATTTGAGTAGCCCAGAAAATTGCCTAGCATAGTGCTTACAGCTTAATAATAAATCAGTCTCTCTGTGTCCTTCCTTAGTGAACTGGCTGGTTAAAGAAAACTGCATTATTTAGTAAAGAAAGATTAATTTATGTTTCTACAACAGTTTGTGATGAGCCAAACCAGTAAAGGACAATGTTGAGAAGAAAGTAAAGAATATAAATTATCTTAAGTTGCTTAGTGTATATTGGTCATTGATAATCTTGTGGTTAAAAGTAAATAATAACATTATATTTCTATTGAAAATATAATTAAACTTTATGTAATTTATTCATAGAGAAATACATACTTATGCATGAAACCACTCATTATACTGATATTTAACTATCAGAAATGTTCTAAAAAGGTATCTATTGAGACTAATTATGTTGCTTCTTCACTGTGGAATATTATACCACAGTGAAAAAAGGATTTACTGTCTCTTAGGAAAAATTTAAATACTCATTTCTAATAAAAAAGATAAAGTAATTGAATAGTATTCAGAGAATGCTTCAATTCAATTTAAAGTATAGGTTCAGAGGATATGTGTAAACTCAAAGATATAACTAGTGTTTCAGGAACCCTTAATTTCTCAAATTAAGGAATCTGGTAATTGAAACAAAAGAAATAAAAATAAACTCTCAATCCATGATTTGTATATTTTTAGTTATGAGTTACATATATGTATATGTTTCACTGGTCTGTAAAGGCATCAGTGTTGGTGCTAGGAAGGTCCAAAAGAGGGTGTTAGAGCCCCTTAATTTTAGGCATAAAATTATTGTGTAATTCAAAGGCTGATTTCTGAACACCCCTCTACTCCACCCATATCTGGTTGAAATCTTTAGTCTGAGAATTTCCTGTCTCAATGTTGTATAAACAGTGCTCCCCAGTTGTCCCCTGATATGCCAGTAAAGCAGCTTACAGCCAATCACTGAGCAGGGGAAAGAATAGGGCTGGACTTCCTGACAGCCGGCGGGGAAGAGGAGTTAGAGGAAGACATAGGGGCCTTCAGCCATGGGAGAAATCAAAGAGACATCAGGAGAAGAGGTGGGTCAGGGAAAGCTACAAAGTACAAGTATCTCTGAGATGTATGGTAAGAGGAAACAAATTAGCTTAGACGGTTAAAAATAGAGTAATAATTGTTCAGTTTTTATGCTGTGAAGCTTATTACTAAAAAAATAAAAATAAAAATAAAGACTCTCAGTTATTTGTGTGATATCCAGATTACAGAGAAACTGAGAAACAGAGTTTTATAAAAAGTAAAGATAAAACTGAATCGTAGTTATGGGTTATGAACGCCCTGATGTGGATACTGGACAGCAAACTCTTGTTCTTATTCTCTGTGAGCCTTATAGCTTGTATTGTTCTTCTCTATTCTTTTAAATCAGGGGTCTGAGGCAATCAGCTGGACATTGATATGTTGTTGCTGGTATTTCCACAAGCATTTTACATATTCTACAGCTAATTCTCTCTAGACTTATTTGTAGTGTAGAGTGATTTATAGACACTGAAAAAAGCATTTAATTGGGTAAACTCCAAAAAAAAGTTGAAATGACTTGTGTTATAATATGTGTGACAATAATGGATAGAAAATGGCTTTGTTTACTTTTCCAAAACCTATTTTTATAACTGTAGATTTTGTCCCTAAAAAGTAATTGAAAAGTCCAGATTATTGTGTTTAATCCTACTTCATTAAAGAAAGGAGAGTATATACAATTATAATTTAGTTTCTCAGGCTCCAGTACAAAACAAAAAGCAATATTGCTTATGAAGAGCCATAAAGAAAGAATATTGTAAATGGGCAAATGTGTACTTTAGGTGGCTCTGAAATGTTGTAGTCAAGAATATTGGCTCAGTGGAAATCTACTTTATTAGCTTGTTTTTATAGCCAGATAAACAAGCTGTTATCAGGTGTCAAGTATCACCAAATCCAATTTTGTTATAAAATACTGAAACTGAAATACCAGTTGTGTTGAAAGTGGGTCTAGAATCACATTTCTGCACCTCAGGATGTGATTCACCTGCAGCACAGCTAAGGCTTTGCTTTAGAAGCTAAATTAAAATTACATCCCTGACTAAATAGAGTATCTATTGTTACACACAACTACACTCATTCAAGCTAATTAATGAACTTATTACCAGCACTAATTGTGTCACCAATCACTTCAAATCCCAAGTCAGTTACTTTAAAACCTGTTCACATAACAGAAAGCTTCATAGTAAATGGTTGTTTGTAACTGAATCAAATGATGTGCTTATATTTATAATTAATAAAGCAGACACATTACTCCTACTAGGAAAATAGGGGCATGAGGATTTGGCCAGTAGTATTTCTCTTCCTTGGCATGCACAAAGACTTGGATTCAAGCCTCAGCACTATAAAATAGAAAAATAACAGCCACATTTTATTGAACAGTCACCAACTGTGACGTTGATCCTCAGTTACTCAGTGTTTAGATTATATGCAATGCCATTTTACACATAAATATGAGACTACGTATGTGCAACAAAAGACCCACAGTCCCCTGCATGCCTCTGTATTTCTTCCATTGTGTAGCTTGGGCTGATATTTAATAACCTGTTTAGATCTGTTAACACGGCCAATTTATAAACAAGAGAGTGCAGTCTTCATCTGGCTAAGACACTGGGAATATCAACATAGAGCACTGTGGTGCAGCACTTTTTATTTACCTCCAAAGAAAGGGCTGAATTGATGTTAGTGTATGTGTTCCATATGGAAACGCTACTTTAAAGCATACATTTATTAAGTAATATGTCATTGTTCTTCACTCTAGGCAAACGAATCCTGTCATTCCCATCCATGATTTACTTTGATGAAGACTATTGGGCATAGGGACTTAGCAGCTCTCATGTCAGTATTTAAACATTGAGAAGACAAGGAAGGATAGAACCTTGCTTCTAACTCTACTTCTCATAGAGCAAGAGTATACAATAATATCTAGGGATCAGAGCCAAGCACAAGGGCCCGTTATTTCACCTGGGAAGTGCAAACTTTAGCAGAACTGAAGGGCCCTGAGGATGATGCTCAGTGGAGAGCTCTTGACTTGGGTGTACCCTCTGGGTTAAGTCAAAAGCACTGCAAGATAAACAACCCAAAATGTCATGTTTTCTTCTCTCAAGTCAATCTTGTAAAACCTAGTGTCTTCTAGTATATCTTCCTGAACCTGCATGGACTAAAGCAAATTGATTTATAATGTATAGTCTCTAATTTCTCGTACGTTTTTAAAAGATTAGTGCAATTTTATATAGCTGAGAAGAATATAAAACATGCACATATAATTATAATCACATTTCTTGAATATGAATATGAATAATGCTACTAATATTAAAAACATGCTGTTCATACATAAGGCTTACAATACAAATTGAACTGCAGTCACAGATATGTGAAATCATCTCAGAAAATCTCTTTCCTGTGATAATTTAATCTACATCTTTCATCTGTAACTTGTATAGGTCTGAACCAGTTCAATAGTAGCTATAAATCTTGTACACTCTGAAAGTTTATCTCTTCAAAAGAAAACTTTCATACTTCACTATTAATGAACTTACACTTCATAATATCAGCTCACCAAAAATAAAGCATTTTATATTAACATTTAGCAGTTTCTGCTTGCCTGAAACTGCTGTAAGTCCTGTAGGTAAAAAAGGTTCCTATTATTATCCCAGAGAAATAAAATCCTTTCTGTGTTACTGTAACACTAATGTACACATCCTATAACATCTGGTTACAGATTTGATAAACATAAAATTTTTGGAATTGTTGTGAATGACTGAGAAGGGTGTAGAACAATCTGTCTCTGTCTCTGTCTCTGTCTCAGTCTCTCTCTCTGTCTCTCTCTGTCTCTCTGTCTCTGTCTCTTTCTCTGTCTCTGTCTGTGTGTGTGTGTATTTGTGTGTGTGTGAGTGTGTGTGTGTGTGTGTGTAATAAAAGTATAGAACTATCAATAAAAAAGAGACAGAAATTGAAATCAAGCAAGGAGGAGTTTATAAAGAGGAAATGAATGAAAGAAACAAATGACATCATATTTAACCTCAAAAAATAGGGATAAAAACTATTTAAACAAATCAGAGGGTATAGATGACTGTACTGATTGAAAGCTTCAGCAGGGTTGGTGCCTTATGGAAGCATTGGAGAAACTAGCCAAGTCTTTGGTTTTCTTCGGATCCCTCCACTCTTTAAGTACCCCTCCTCTATTCCTCAGAAAAAGTGATTCCCCCTTCATATCTCCCCTTGCTCATCAAGTCACATCAAGAGTGAATGTGTCGTCTTCCCCTGTGACCTAGGAAGGCAGTTCCACCAGGGAGAAGTGGTCAAAAAGCTAGCAAGAGAGTCCTTATCAGAAGTAGCCCACACTCCACTTACTAGAGGACCCACATGAAGTCTGAGCTGTTCATTGGCTACATCTATGTAGGGGGTCTAGGGTCAGTTTATGCACGGCCCTTGGTTGGTGCTTCAGTCACAGCAAGTCCCAATGAGTTTTGGTAGAAGTGTATGCTTGTAAAACTACTCTGCAAATCAATCTGGCTCTTTCTAAGACATTTTGGAAGAGTTCTACCTCAAGACACAGCTATTCCACTCCTGGGCATATACCCAAAGGCAGCTCTACCATACGACAAAGCCATTTGCTCAACTATCTTCATAGCAGCCTTATTTGCAATAGCCAAAATCTAGAAACAACTGAGATGTCGCTCAACTGAAGAATGGTTAAAGAAACTATGGTAAACAATGAAACACTACTCAGATAGTAAATAAAAGGAATTGAAATTTGCAGGCAAATGGATGGAACTAGAAAAGATCATCCTGAATGAGGCAACCCAGACCCATAAAGACACACATGAAAGAGGTTAACAGAGTTGTCCTGTGAGAAGATCCACCCAGCCTTGGTTTGCCTGCAAAGGCATGTAAGATACAAAAGTGGCGCTAAAATCTTCTGTAGGGAATATAAGTTGTGTTTACATCATTCCCAGAATTACATGTAAAATGCATGTTTTGGCTTTATGTTTCATCCTAGTATAATCATTGAATAACAAGAAATTTTATGCCTACATCACACCTATTTTTTTTTTTTTGCTAAATAAATGTATGATTATCAAGCACCTAAAATGCCTACATTATTTCCTTCAGCACATATTAAAAAACACATTGGTTTTATTTTTAAAATATGTAGTAAAATTTTTCAAGTTTTTTTCAAAATAAATAAAAGTTCATGCCTATTTTGCAAACTAAAGTGTTAGATACTATGGAATATGAATATAAATGGAAAACTCTTATAGTTTGAACATGTTTTCCAAAGATAAGTTTGCACAAGTTTGCTACCAATGTGATGGGTAGAAGGTAGTAGTGGAGCTTAGCAAGGATGAATCTATGAAATGTAATTAGGTCTAGAGAGTCCTAATGCAAGCAGGGATAAAGGCTGGGGATAGGGCTGGATGCAATCTCTCCCTCTGATCCCTATTTCATAAAATCCACTCTATTTTCTCACACAGTCCTTTTGTAAGGAAGACCATCCATATGAGGCTTTTGTAAAGTCTAGCTAATGCCAGCCCTGCAACTTTGAACCACTGGACAGGAAAATAAGTATGTCTCTTTCCTTAACAAAATATCTAGCTGCAGCTCTGTTTTTATAGAAAAGAGGACAGATTAAAGAAAATATTGCCTCATTTGTGTATTTTATATTCTAAGCCACCAAAATTATTTTTAAAATCTTTATTTTTCATAAAGTTGACACTGAGATCACTTTTTAAAAAATCAGTACTCAGAAGGTTTCTAGCTTCATTATAAATTATTTTACTGTTACCTACTCCAAGTGCTTTACTACTAAAACACTAAAAACAGATCTGCAAACTGAAAAGGGTGCGCTAAAGGACCTATCACTATAACATGAAGCCATAAATCTCTTCAAAAAATGTTTGGACATATCTGTTAATAAACACCTCTTGTTGAATAAAATCATTTTGAACCCTTCAAAACATTCAATAAATGAGAATATGACCAATGCCAGTGGCCCTCCCAACTGTACCCCTGAAAAAGAATATTGAAAACAAAATATGGGAGCATGAGATTAACTTCAGTGTTGTATAACGGGGTGATTAAATATCACACATCAACCAAGAAGATGATACAGAATATCTATCATAGATCTAATTCTTAGGTCCTGCTGCGAGGCGTGGCTGGCATCTACCTAGGGGTGGGCCTTTCCCTCTCCTGAAATTCAGTATATAAACCTGACATTTTGGTCTCTCCCTTGCTCTCTCCTCCCATTCCTTTTCTCTCCTTCCCTTCCCCCACCCACACCCCCAGCGAGCGATCACCTTTCCATTCCCCTTCCCTTGCCATTCCTTGCCATTTAGTTCATATTAGAAAAGATGGTGATCAACTCAAGCTAGAACTGCTAGGGAGTGCCCTGTGGTATGTAGGGAGCAAGATAAACTGGGACAGCTGAACCCACAGACAAAGACATTATAAGATGTCCACCAACATGGTCATTTATTCACTGAATAAGGTAATGTTTTAATATTAAACTCTGTATAGTCATTCACCAAGGGCTTCATGATATATACTTTGAATATGACCCCAGCATGCAGAAAAAGGAAGTGAAGATAAGCAAGTAGGAGCACATCAAGATAAAAATTCCTTAAAGGAAACACAAGAGGAAGCCTCAGCTGTGTGAAGTTGCAATCCATAACATGGGAGGAAAACTAATGAATTATTCATCTCACAAAGGGTTAAAAATCTACAACATGCAATGAACTAAAATTATGTCATCATGAGGAAGTGATCCCCTTAAAATGAAAAGGTAATTTGAATAAATAGTTCTCAAAAGATTAAATACTAATGAGCAATATATATAGATGCACCTATACACCTGTATAAATGTATACATATATAAAAACAATTTTATATAACAGGAAACACAAATCAAATATAAGTAAACATGATTGCAGCACAGTTAGAAGGGCTACTGATTTTGGTTTTAGTTAATTAGTTAGTTTGTTTGTGTCTTTGTTTGTTTTGTGGAAAACCCAAGGATGTGGAACAAAAGGAACCTTAATAGTGTTCATAGGAATACATCTTTGTATAGTTGCATGAGAAATTGTAAGAGACTAATGAAACTATCTATTTGGTATTCTCTATCAGAATACATATGCAAAGGGAACCAGTAGCATACCAAAGAGATTCCTGCACAGACATGTTTATTGCTGCATTGTTCACAGTAGCTACAACAAGGATTCAGGCTGGGTTCCCTACTGATAAAGAAAATGCTGAATATATGTACTATAGCATATTATTTAGCCATGTAGAAGGAATTCTACTCTTTTCAGAAGAAACAATAAAGCTGGGGACTTCATGTTAAGTGAAATAAGCCAAACACATAAAAAATAATTCATGTATGTCTCATATGTGAGAAACAGTGAACAATATGAAAAAAGGAAAACAAAGAAGAAAGGAAATAAATTGAATTGTGATGTAGAACAATAGTATGGATTACTGATGAAGTAGATTTAATCAGGAATGCGGTGCACCTCTGCAAATATTACATGAACACATTTTATATACTTAATATGCTGTTCAAACACTTAATAGAAGCATCCATTGAAGCATGAATAGTTACTCAGTGACTCCATCCCTAGAGAAACTGACTCTCCCTCACCAGCAGCCATCAAATGCTAATAACTTCTCATCTAGGAACAGTGATTCTTAGAGCCCTTACTATAGTACAATTCCCAGAGTCTTGTAATATATAAATTTTACAAATATAACTAAACTAAGACAATAAGTTCACATATCATCAAATGATTTCATGGAACATATAAATTATTGAGGCAAGTCAGAAACCGTCATTGACATCTTCAGTTTAGAATTTACACAGTTTTGAAAAATAAATTAAGCACTATTGATTTATTGACTCACTCATATAGCCTCATGTCATCTTTGTCTATAAAATATATAGAAGTTGAGCTGAAAATCAGGAATCTAATTATTTGATATTTTATGGCATTAATACCAAGGGGAATAAACAGGAGAAATTACATGACAACACTGATTAAAGGACATGTTCCTTTCTTCTGCTTTCAGCCCTCAAATGCCTTGCTTTACATTATCAGAAAGACTGATTCTTGCTGCTGAAATGAGGCATTTCATATTTCTGTTTCCTTTAAAAAAACTATTATCATTGGCATAGTTAGAAACTTGGTAAGTAAAAATTCTTTTGTACTAATAAATTCTTCAGCTGCAAAAGGCTCAAGTAAGAAAGCAGAGAAGCCTCACTCCCAGAGCCCTTTGCACGAAGTCATTCAACTGTTTCAAGGTAGAAATATAAAAGAGGCCTTTCAGAAGTTTTCACAGTAGATCAAACAATGACTCCAGAAAATTTCAGTCTGTACGTTCATCAGCTTGTTTCACATTTAAAGCCATTACATACACAGTAAAAATACAGTTAGAGGGACATAATTCAATGTTTTAAATGGAGCACATTTAGCTTTGAAATTTTTTTGATGTGCGTAATGAAATTCAGAAAGTCTTTCTCCTTCATAACATAATGCAATTATTCATGCATAATATTAATAAGATTGCTCAGAAAGTTATGTGCTAGACATGGTTCTGCATATCATAGATAGATTGATAAATTCTTATATTCAAACAAACAATCAACAATTGAGTACAGACATTAAGTTATTTCCTTTATTTCTCTTTCCCATAACCATATTAATATATGATAAGGCTATGGAAGTCCATAACATAATGTTTTTTGCTGTCATGTCTTTACTTTCTAGGCATCTCGGTGGTATATAATGGAAGGTTTTTTACTACGTTTGTGTTTGTTTTAAAGTAATCTAATACACTTTTTGATTCTTAGGCTTCAATGACGCTACATAATGGAAGGTTTTCTATTACATTTCTGCATACTTTAAAGTAAGCTAATACACATTTTACTTTGAGAATAATATTTCATGATTAGGGCACACTTTGGTTGTAATACATTGAATATGTGAATAACCTTAGATAGAATACCATGCTGTATTTTGATTTATATGATGTTTCAACATGATATTTTAAAGCCTTTCTAATAAAATGTATATAGAAGGAAATGGATCATATTTAGCATAAAAAGAGAAGGTAGAAATGCTGGGGAGATGGTTTAGTGCTTATGAACACTTGTTACGCTTGCAAGAAGGCTCAGTTTCATCTCTATGGCCTCTGCTCATAGGAGTATCTGCTAGAGTCCCTCTCATACCATCCCCTAAGCCTACAATGACTTAGGTCTCCAGTATAGAGACTGAAGAAAACACCTTCTAACTAGACAAGTCTCCTAGTATAGGGAGAGGAACATCAACCTACCCACAAAAATATCCACTGAAAATTCACCCTACCTATAAGATATACAAGGATAAAGATAAAACAGATAGAGCAGAGATTAAGGGAATATCCAACCAATGCCTGGCCCAACCCAAGACCCACCTCATGGGAGAAAACCCATCTCTGACACTACTAAGAATACTCTGATATGCTTGGAGTTAGGAACCTAGCCGAGTTGTCCTCTGTGAGGTTCCACCAAGCAGCTCATCAAAACAGATGCTGATATTCACAGCCGAACATTGGGTGATATGTAGAGAGTATTGTGGAAAAGTTGGGGGAAAGGAGAAAAGGATATGGAGGTGACAATATCTTCACAAGAATAACAGAGCCAACTCACCAGGGCATACCAATCAAGACCCTTGCACAGGCCCCCTACAAATATGTAGCCAATGGGCAGCTCAGGCTTCATGTGAGTCCTCTAGTAAAGGAAGCAAGGGCTATCTCTGACAAGGACTCTTTTGCCAGCTTTTTAATTACTTTCCTCTGGCATGACTGCCTTGCTGGGCCACAGAGGAAAAGGAAATGCTCATGCTTGATAAGACTGGATGAGCTGTAGTGGATGGGAAGGGAGGGAGTTCCCTTTTCTGAGAAATAGAAGAGGGTGGATTAAGGAGAGGGAGGGTGACTTTTACTGAGAGATGAGGAGGGATGGGGCTGTGATCTCTAACATGAGAGGACCTCCTCCCCCACCATATGATGACAGCCTATTAGGTCTGATCCTGATAGCCTGCTTTCCCTTCCTCTGTGTGTGGCCAGTTCTCCTTACCAAGGGGAAGTGATCAAATCAGTGGCACCAGAGTTCATGTCAGAGGCAGTTCCCACTACCCCCACAACCATGGAAAATGAGCTGTCCATTGTCTATATCGGAACAAGGGTTTTAAGAAGTGAAACTCTACAATTGCATGGCATATTGCTTTAATAATAGGTGTTATAATATTTGTGTCACATCACTTAACCATAACTTTTATTTTTAATCTACTATGTAAAATGGCATTCACTTAATGAAAATTGATCAGGTGTATGGATGGATGGAAACATATTTTTGAGAATGTCGTTAATATTCAAGTAGTCAAACAGTTTAGAAGAGGACAGATAGTCTCATTGAATTCCCAGTTTGTTTGGTTAAAATGGAACAAACTTTCCTCTAACTATACAAGTACATTTTTACTTAATTCTACGTGTTCTCTATAATATTAAAATATCATATGTTCAGGATGGAGAGATGCCTCAGCAGTTAAGAAAACTTGTTATTCTTTGAGAGGACCCAGGTTCCATTCTCAGCACCCACACAATGGATAACAACAGTCTATGCCTCCAGTTTCAGCAATAAGATGCCAGGTTAACACAGTAGGCACTAAACATGCACACGATTCAGAGACATACATGCAGGTAAAAGACTCATACACTTAAAAACAATTATCTTTTTTAAATGCCTATATTTTGCACTTTAAGAAACAGGCAGCCAATTCTCCCAGTGGGGGCAGGGAATGGGGACTGCCTCTGAACCTCTGGCATGCACTCTGGTGTCCATGATTTGATCACTGCCCCCTTGGCAGGAAGGCCTTGCTGGCACACAGAGGAAGCAGATGCATGCTATCCTGATGAGACCTAATAGGCTCTGGCCAGGAAGAGGGGGAGAGTGCTCCCCCCATCAGCCATCTAAGGGAAAGTAACAGGGCAGAGGAGGGAGGGCGAGTGGGAACAGGAAGATAAAAGTTAGGGAATAACAATGGGGATGCAATGTGAATAAATTATAATTTTTAAAAAACCACTTGCATATCATCTTCAGCATCATGAGAAAAGTCCAGACTTTGGATCACTGTCTTAAATTAGCTTAATGAGAATGGGTAGGTTCTTGTTTACCTAAAGCATAAACATTAAGGCTGCTGATTTCTGTACCTCACAGCATATTTCATGACAATTGTCTGCTCGACTCTATTAAATTAGACATTCATTCTCCTACTGTAAACCTCTCCATGTGACAACATCAGATAAAAACTGCTGATAGATCCTTAATAGTCTAAGGACTTAGCAGTCAAGAAATCAATTCACTTCTGTGCATGACCTGCCTAGGAACATATGTCGTTCTCCACAGACTTTAGCTTAACAAGACCAAGACTTTGCCAGGTGCATTTCATGTAAGCTGCTTCCATAGACTTGTCTGCATGTCTTAATTTTTAAACACTGAGAGCTTTAATAATCCGGGCATCCAGTTATAGAAAGCAATTTGTATACTTATTTTAATTTCCTTTAGTTATTTATTTTTTCTTGTGTGTTACTTGGGAAAGGCCAAGCATGAAATTAGAGCTGCAAAGCAAGAACACATTTATTGATATGAAACTTCTCTGAAAACTCAATAGGTGTTCAGCCAAGCAAGAAAAGGAAAAGGGCTGAATAATTCATTGAACCTTTAAGCATCAATAAATAGCACTTACAGTGAGAAATGTCTGCTTTACAACATTAGGTACAAAATGTGAGTCTAAAATAAAAGACATCTTTAATGTGTCATGTTGCGCGACTATTCAAACAAAGACTTTTTCATTAATAATTCTGGAGGTAAGAACACTGTGAATAAATATTTTTAAGAACTTGGAAACAAGTTATTTATTTTGTGTTGTGCCTTACATTCATTTTGCAAAGGTCAAGAAAGCTAAAACCTGGATAATAACAAGGAAAAAATAAAACATTTTATTGCACAGAATGATGCATAATGATGATGTCATTATAGGTAGAAATTCAATGCCATTTATTACTCAATGCCATTTGAAAAGGGGTGATTAGTGTATAGTGTTAGCTATATTTAAAATTAGTGCATGGTTAGCTATAACCTTCAATGACACACTATGCTAATATTTCTATCAATATGAAATCTGTTAGGAGGTTTAATAGGCAATATTTGTGATTTTTCTTATTCACCAAATCATCACAATGGTGATGACTAAAAAGATAACAATGCTTAGCAAGCAGACAACGTATTGATAGTTTTCATAACTGTCAATAATAAAATACCCAGTGATATCATCATGAACAGATTAGAAGAGGAGTTAATTTGATTGTGAAAAATCAAATGGGAGACAAAGCTTGATAAAGCTCAGAGTAAGGAAGACACATGTACCTCAGTTACTGGATGCATTAATTTACACAGATTCTACAACTTCTCTGATTTGAAATTTACTCTTTCTTCTATATAACAATCTCACCTACCTCTCATAGATCTATCCTGCATACAAAATAAGATACATATAGTTTAGAAACTATTTTGTCCTACTGCATTATGTAACTAGGTGTTACTACTTGAGAAAGCCTATCTATGAATTAGTGAGCTCAACTTCAAGACAGAAAAGACATTCATAGGAAAGCTGAAGAAGAAATTTATATAAACAGGAAAGGAAAACAGAATAAATATTCTTATATGTAGGAAATATGTTTTTTAAGGTTGTGAAATAAATCACCTGGGCAACAAATGACAGAAGTTACATATCTGAGTCTACATGAAACTGCATAGATTTTTCTTCCCACTGTGTAAGAAAGAGGCAGTAGCTTACTTACATCAGAGCTTTGTTTAAATCACCTCACACAGAGTTATAGAAGTCAAAACATGTAAACCACAGATTCCAGAGCCATTCTGTGTAAGTTTGCTCTACATGTGCTTATAAATAGAGAAATAATGGAAATATCCACTATAACATAAAATGATGGACATGGAAAGAAGACAGAAAAGACTCATTTAGAAAGACAGCATTGTTGTTTTATCAAGAGCAAAAATTTATATCAAAATCATACAGCTTTGCAGTGAGGTGGATGGGGAGTATGGGAAAACGTTTATGTGCCCACACTATGGAGACCAAATCTAACTACACAAGACAAGGGAACTTGGACCTCGAGAAGAAACACCAATTAAGAGGTGGTTCGTGTTGTCATGCTTTGAAGGTGATGAATGAGTCTTAAACTGATTTAGCAGTTCAGAGAGAGGACAAGAAGCTAACAAAACTGAAAAGACCAAAGAAGCAGTCCTGAGATCCACAGAACCTCTAGATGGGTTTAAAGTAAAATATTTATCATTTAGGTTACTTAATGTTTTGTACTTAACTATATGAAGCATAAATACCCTGTCAAAAAATTGGCAGATATCTTCTTGACTTTAAATCTAGTCTCTTCCTTTCTAGGATTTACACTCCCATCCACAGAGCATAACTTTATAAAGTGCAATGAACGCACTGCCTAATTGCTGCAGAAATTAAATTCTAACCAAAAATGCTTAATAATAATAATGACAAAACACAATGACAATAAAGAAAAATAAAAAGGAAAAAGATTTAAAAAGAGAGAGAAAAAAATCATTATTCTGCCAACACCTGGGGATTCTGCAATAAAACTAAACATGATATCTTATGGTATGATAGGACATAACTACAAAACTGTCTATATCAGTTGGTGACTAATCTAATCCTTCTGTTTAGAACTGTAATAGAAGAAGTGTGTAAACATGAAATCAAGCATGGGGTGTGCGTGGGTTTCCTAACCAGGTGCAAAGGCAAGATAGAAGGGAACCCTGCTAAGGTGCAGAGCAAGGGCTGTGAGAGAGTGAGGTTTCAGCCAGACAGGCAAGAGCTTCTCCAGCTCATGTGCTTGGGGAAAGGTAACTGCCTCTCATCAGGCTTTATCTTGTCTCCACACCTGCTCACTTAGCACAGTTTTTGTCTTTAAACAGTGTCTAGAGTTCTGATTTATGAGGTATTGAATACAGTGAGATGATGTCAAAAGAAAGTTTCTTAATTATTTTTGTTTCCTTTGGAGTATTAAAGATAAAAGCCTATGTTATCAAGCAAAACGCCAGAATCAAGACGTGCTAGTTTAATTTTGTGTGTTTGTGTGAGAGAGTTTGTCTTCAGGACACATAACATATGTCTAGGTGTGTTCAGTTATGACAACAGAAGAAAACTGGCTGTATCATTGCTATCTAGAGATAAATAAAACCTCACTATGCCTAACGTTCTTCTAAACAGACAAGTATCCTGGGTATATCCAGGTATATCCTGATTATGAAGGAAAGTCCTATAAATACCCAGACAATGTAGTTTATTCAAGGCCAATTGACTGACAAGAACTTCCATGATCTTATATAGTTTGGGAGCCTTCTTCATAAGTATCAATTGTCCTTTTCAGTGTAAGCTAACGATTTTGGGTAACCATGAATTAAATCTCTTAGAATATGCAATAGACACTTAATGCCCACTGACCAACAGGCTAAGGGCATCATCAGATAGTACCCAAGGGTCTATTGTGAACCAAATGTTTTCACCAACATATTTTGTAACTTTTTTTTTGTTACTATAAAAATGTAAAAAACGTGTTACCATATTGGAACAAGGTAGTAGGCTATTTTAAATCTGTGTTCCCAAGCCATAGTCACTCATAATTTACCTCAGAACAAATAATCTCTTACCTGCTCTTAGGTGAGAGTAGTGTTTTTGCATGACAAGCCATCTAAAAGAAACTTTAACGAAACATATTTACATTAAAATGACACTCACAACACTTAACTGCTGGCCTGCCAAGTTCAGCAATTTCTTTTTTTTAAATTAATTAATTTATTTATTTACTTATTTACATTTTTATTTTAATTAATTTATTCTTGTTACATCTCAATGGTTATCCCATCCCTTGTATCCTCCCATTCTTCCCTCCCTCCCAGTTTCCCCTTATTCCCCTCCCCTATGACTGTTCCTGAGGAGGATAACCTCCCCCTATATATGCTCATAGAGTATCAAGTCTCTTCTCGGTAACTCAGAAGTTACCAAGAAATTCAGCAATTTCAACCTCACATTTCCTCTCAAGATCATTTGAGCCTTTAACCTACAAAAATAATATATTTACATGTTTGAATAAGACTTTCTTCATTCTCTGAATACGTGTAAGAACATTTTCTTTCATAAAGACTTTCACAAACATTTTAGAGTAACAGAAAAGAGTCAAAACCTACCTACTTAAAGTTCATACACCCCATTATTTTCCCTGGGCAGTGTGTTAAGAAGCAGTTAGATTTATAAACACTTTATGTTTATTTTAAATAAAATGTCAATGGTGAATCACGTTTGATCCTAAACAAAGAAGTGGGAGCCAGCAACCAACAGGAAAAGGAAGCGAGCAGAGATTTATTTTTCAAAACTTTTCTTTTGTCTCATGCAAAAATAACTAGCTGCATTAAATCACTCTTCATGATATTTGGAAAGAGGAGGATTTGAGAAGCTGAATGAAGATCAGCCAACTGTGACCAAGTATATGTTTCAAATCAAGTCTTGCGACTCTTGGAGTCAAATCTGTTTCTTTGGGAGAAGAGAAACCCAGGCAATTTTCTATCTCACTCCTCTATCCCTTCCTTATTTGACATTCTGTAAAAACCATTAGCTTCTATCTTGAACATGAAAGGTAAGATTTCTGTCATACAATTGTGCAGAGGAAGAAATTTCACCTTTCACGATAGCCACACGCAACATAAATATCTAAGAGTAACTCTAACCAAGCAAATGAAGGACTTGTTTGAAAAAAAAAAACTTCAAATCTCTGAAGAAGGAGATGGGAGATGACATCAGAAGATGGAAAAATCTCCCTTGTTCGTGGATTGAGAGAATTAACATAGTAAAATGGCCATTTTACCAAAAGAAATTTACAGGTTCAAATGCAATCCCTATCAAAATACCTACACAGTTTTTTAAAGACATTGAAAGATCAATTCTCAAATTCATGTGGAAAAACAAAAAACCCAGAATAGCTAAAACAATCCTGTACAATAAAAGATCTTCCAGAGTAATCTTCGTACCTGATCTCCCTCTGTACTATAGAGCAATGGTAATTAAAACAGCATGGTACTGGCACAGCAAAAGGTGGTTGATCAATGGAATCTATCCGAAGAGCCAGAAATGAATCCACACACATATAGACACTTGATTTTTGACAAAGAAGCCAAATCTATTCAATAGAAAAAGGATAGCACCTTCAACAAATGGTGCAGGTCTAACTGGATGTCTATATGTAGAAAAGTACAATTAGATCCATATTTATCACCATGCACAAAACTCAAGTCCAGTTGGATTAAAGACCTCAACATAAAACCAGAGACACTAAATTGGTTAGAAGAAAAAGTGGGGAAGAGCCTGGAACATATTGGTACAGGAGACAACTTCCTGAACAGAATACCAACAGACCTGGCCTTAACGTCAACAATCAATAAATGGAACCTCATGAGGCTGAGAAGCTTCTGTAAGGCAGAAGACACTGTCAACAGAACAAAATGACAGCCCACAGACTAGGCAAAGATCTTCACCCACCCTACATCTGATAAAGGTCTAGTATCCAAAATATATAAAGAACTCAATAATGAAACACCACCAAACCAAATAACGCAGTTAAGAAATGGGGCTCAGAATTACACAGAGAATTCTCAACAGAGGAATATCAAATGGCTGAGAAACACTTAAATGTTCAATGTCTTTAGTCATCAGAGATACGCAAATCAAAACGACACTGAGATTCCATCTTACACCCATCAGAATGGCTAAGATAAAAAAGTCAATTGACTGTACATGCTGGTGAGGATGTAGAGAAAGGGGAACAATCCTTTATTGCTGGTGGGAATGCAAACTAGTATGACCACTTTGGGAATCTATCTGGCACTTTCTCAGAAAACTGGGAATAGGGCTACCACACGACCCAGCTATTCCACTCCTTGGAATATACCCAGAATATTCTCCACCACCCAACAAGGACATAGTTCAACCATGTTCATAGCAGCCTTATTCACAATAGCCAGAACCTGGAAACAACCTAAATGTCCCTCAGTCAAAGAATGGATAAAGAAACTGTGGTACATTTACACTATGGAATACTACTCAGCTATCAAAAACAAGGAAATCCCGAATTTTGTCAACAAATGGATGGAACTAGAAATGATCATTCTGAGTGAGTTAACTCAGAAGCAGAAAGACTCACATGGTATATACTCACTTATAATTGGACACTAGCCTAAAAGTGATGTCCCATGAAAGTCTTCACTTACCAGGAGGTTAGGATGGGTGTGAGGATATCCTATTGGGACTCTAGGTGAGAGAAGTGTGGGAGAATGGGAAAATAGAAAGATTCAGACGGTCCTAGAAACCTACAAGAAGAACATCATGATGGGCAGACCTGGACCTAGGGTGTCTGCTCAAACAACTTCACTAAGCAAGGAAAATACATGCAGTAAACATTGAACACCCTACTTATATCTAGCCAAAGGACAGGACATTCTCCAGAGTTGTGTAAAGAGTGGGGACTAGTTCTGACATGAACTCTGGGGCTCCATATTTGACCACTTTCCCTTAGTGGGGAAGCTGGGTAACACTCAGAAAAAGGATAAGCAGTCTACCAATATGAGACTTGATAGCCTATGACCATATAGTGGGGGAGAAGGTCCCCTTTGGTCACAGACCTATGGGAGGGGAATAGGTTGAAAGTGGGAGGGAGGGAGGAAAGGAAGAATACAAGTGAGGGGAAAACAATTGAGATGTAATCTGAACAAATTAATTAAATTTTTTAAAAGGCAAAAAGAAAAAGAAAAAAAGAAAGGAGAGAGAGTAGAAAGGGTTTTGGACCCTCACTTCAATATCCAGCCACCCTGCCCAAACAGCGTGGCTGTCATCAATTCTGCAATGTTGGTTATATTCTTGGGAAAGGAGCTAGAGGAGAGAGGTGGGGAAAGACTTGGGGAGGGCTGTATCTGTGTGGCTATGGGAAAGCTATTATCTCTGCTAGGCAAAGATGTTTCAGTGTGGCTTTTTTGGTTATTTCTGTTAGGAGTCCATTACCTGTTTCTCTAAGTAAACCTAATAAACTCACTGGTGCACCAGGGTGAATAAAAAAGATTTCTGTCATATACAGGAGCACTCCATTTTTACCCCCAACACTGGGTGTGTTTGTAAATTTGCTATTAGGGAAAATAGAGACCACAAATTAGGGTGTCTGTCAAATGGTATATACTCACTTATATCTGCATACTAGCCCAATGGGCATGTCCCACGAAAGCCTTCCCTTACCAGGAAACTAGGACAGAGGGGAGGACATCCTATTGGGACTCTAGATGAGAGAACTATGTGAGAATAGCAAAGTAGAAGGATCCAGTGGGTCCTAGAAACCTACAGGTAGAACATTATGATAGGCAGATTTGGGCCAAGGGGTCCCGCTCAAACTAAGGCACTAGCCAAGGACAATACAGGCGGTAAAATTTAAACCCCTACCCTGATCTAGCCCATGGACAGGACAGTCTCCACACGTGAGTGGAGAGAGGGATATGACTTTCTCATGTACTCTGGTGCCTCACATTTGACTATGTCCCCTGGAGGGGGAGACCTAGTGGCACTCAGAGGAAGGACAGCAGGTCACTGAGAAGAGACTTGATACCCTATGAGCATATACAGGAGGAGGTAATCCCTCTGAGGAACAGTCATAGGGGAGGGGAATAAGGGGAAAATGGGAGGGAGGGGAGAATGGGAGGATACAAGGGATGGGATAACCATAGAGATGTAACAAGAATAAATTTTAAAAAATTAAAAAAAAAAAACAAATTAGGGTGTCTGAGCAACTGTGGTTCATCCTGTGGCAGTTTTAAATCTTTCAGCTGTCCCTGCTCTTGTAAGGACACACCTGAGATCCACCACAGCCTATAAACCTGCCTTATTTCCAATTTCATTTGATTCATTGGGCTCCTTAGAAAAAACATTAGGACAACCTGCTTTCTATAAGGCCAAATAAGACCTTGTAAGTTTGCTGTTCTGTAGTGGTGATACTCTTAAAATACTTGACTACTTATATTGTAGTGGGTGGAGGTGAATTTGAAGTGTCTTATTTTGCATCTCCATAGGTTCTGGGAATATTTCAGAGGATAAGGGGGCAGACCAGATAACTGCCCTTCTGGAATCCCTACAGTCAACCACCATCCAGAGGTTTTGTTCAACACCGGTGCACAACAAAGCTTAACTGAATAATTTGACCAATCCAGAGAATCATATTTTCTTGTATGTTTTTGTAAAAACAAAAAAGAGAAAGAGAAATTAATAGCTCCATCATAATCACGACTATTGTTAGAAGACATTAGGGATACACTTCCAATTATTCTTTATAAGGTTTTAATTTCTTTATTGAATTTAAGACATTACTTTATCTCATAATATACACAAACTACTTAAGTTATTAAAGAGAATGTGCAGAAATGAAGGTCACTCATTGTAGCTCAAATTACTAGCAGAGAAATCAGAGGAATAACAAACTCTTTTTCTAGTTTGTATATTATAGATTTAAAGTAGCATAGCAATAAATCTAGATACTTTTTTGGTTGATGTATTACAAATGACTTTACTGATTGAACACTTCATCTATTCTTTTATACTTCATTAATTTCAGTTGGTGTTTCTCATTCTGTTCTCTGTCATGGAGCATAAATCTAAAGAAACATCAAATGCTATTAAATCTCTAAACTTCCCCGAAGTGCAAAGTAATATGGTTTTTTTTATAAGTTTACCATAGTGGATGATTCTAACCTTTGGCATGTTCAGAATTCCCTCACTAATGAGGACTTGTATGAATTTTATACCTGTACAGTAACTGCTAAACTATTTTTTTATTAGCAATCTATGGCCTTGGCTCCATAGAAAAATATCAGAACCAGTTTCAATTTTTCTAAAGGGATTTTCAAACATTATTTGCTTTTATACTGAGGTACCTGTTCCAATAATGGTAATGAGAAAAAATTAGTTCTCACTAATTCTTTTAACTAACTACTTTCAGTTCCAAGTATAATTCTTTATATTGTATAACTAGTTTGTCACAATATAACGATGACACTAAATATTCCTTGACATTAAATATTCCTGACTTACTGGGAGAAAAGTAGTTTCCGTGGCTTTTGCATTTAGGATCATCTCATGTTAATGAGATACCTATAAGCATAAAGGAAGCTTCTGGTTGTTCAGGTAATTGGAATGGAGTTCCAGAGATCATAAGGATGCGAGTGACTTTGCTTCAAAGTCTTCCATCTCCAAGACTCTTGCAAAAGTGTTAGGGAGAATCAAAAGAAACAAATCAATGGCATCCAATGTCGTCAGGTTTCTAGTCAATATACAAATCTCATTCAGTTGACTCTCTCAGCACCAGCTGTAACCCAATTAAACTCAACAGTGCACAGGTGTTCACAAGAATGACTAACACAAAAGCACTCTTCCCTTTAGGGCTCTTAAAAAATTAGAGTCCTTTAATTTCCATACACCATCAAAACTAAAACCAAACAATAAAATATTGGGAAAAAAAGAAATTAGATACAGCAGGGGAAAAACAGGAGCAGCATGAGCTGTAACCCAATTATGCTAAATAGCACTCAGGTGTTTGCAAGAGTGCACTCGTTTCAAATTTCGCCAACACAAATCAACTCTCTCTAACACATCTTAAGATTGATGATGAGTATCCATTTTTCTTAAGGTTATTGGTAGATGATACATCAAGCCCTTGAAAGGTCTCATTGCATAGTAAGTACAGATTTGAATGGACACATCCCAGCATGTGCACGGAACATTGTATCATACTCTTCCCTGCAGAGATGTTCAATAAAGACTTTAGGCCTTAGACTCTTCAAATTTCAGGCATGATTCAGAAGATTATCCTCCTATCCTCCAAATGAATGCAAGTATGTGAGGTATTTTCTCTACATAAGTTACTGTAAAAATCATGATTTAAATATTTTGAAGAGCCAGGGAGATCTAGTGTCTCTATCATGTGCTGCACAATATATATATATGATACCAAAGATTTCAGCACTCAAATACAATACTTTATTTATCATAACATGAATATGTAAAATGAAACTGTAACCCATAATGGAAATATGCTAGTAAAAGTATGTATATTTATTGTATTAGAAATTATACATTCACAATTGCTTTATTGGTTTGTGAAATCTGAACCCACATTAATAGCATTGAACTTCAAGTGAGAATCTGTTGGACTGTGCAACTACAGAACTCTCCCAGGCTTCTTTTACCCCAAACTCCAGAGTTGACCCCTAAAAACAATCTTCTAAGTTTGAGTAGCCTTGCATGCAGCTTACAGAAACAGAATTAAGTTAAAAATAAATAGAAAGTGAGATATGGTAAATCCTATTATTCTAGGTACTAAACATCATATTTCTAAATTCATACTTGTATGAACAGATAAATCATAAAATAATGAGAACATGCTTGATTATAAAAAAGATCAAGCCTGAAATTTGTAGCATGTAATTGAACCACTACTTCCTGAGAAAGGAGTAACACTGAATTAATACATTTAAAAGGACAAAACAAAATCAATTCTAGGAGATTTTAAGAACTTAAGAACTTAGAAAATTTTAGGAAATTAGAAAAATAATAAATTAAATCCCACATAAATAATTAAACCAAATAATTATAGCAATATCACATAACAAAGATATCTATAACATAGGATCAATGGAGAAAATCAAATCTCAAACTGGCTCTTTAAAGACAATAAGGACAGAATAAGAAAATTGACACAAACTACTGATATTAAAAGCAAAACAGATGAATTACTATAGGCCTTATTAAATGTAATATAATAATATTGATTATTTTGAAAACCTATGCTCAAATATTTGAAAACCAAAATAAACTAATTTATTCCTTGGAAAATAGAATCTGCCAGAACACATAAGAAGAAACACATAATATGATTGTTCCTAAACATTAAAAATAAAATCAATTAATGTAAGTAGGAAATTTTTTCCAATTGTATTCACTGGGAAGTTCTACCAACCATTCTGAAATGGTTGCTAATTGTTCACAATCTACTAATGAAGTTAAAAGTAGAGGAATGATATTCTAAAATCATATAATCCCATCTCTACTCTAACATCAAAAAAATGTACACTTACAGAAGGAAAAATTAAATTCGGTGTTAAATCAGGGTTGTATAAGTAAGTTGACATAGCCCCATGATTAGCTATGTCATTTCTAAACATTTTCCCAATTCTATTCCAATAACATACAAAGAATTACACAGGACAACCAATTGCAATTTGTTTCATGAATGGAACACTGGTTAAACTTGAAAAGCAATTCCGTATTTTCCATTTCA
Source organism: Acomys percivali (assembly GCA_907169655.1). NCBI lineage: Eukaryota > Metazoa > Chordata > Mammalia > Rodentia > Muridae > Acomys > Acomys percivali. The sequence goes on from OU015744.1 coordinate 139,333,975, forward strand.
AAAACAGCAGGAAAAGCACATGACTATGTTAATAGATGTAGAAATAGAATTTTAAGATAGTCAATATCTACTCATGAGCAACGTTTTAGCAAACTAAGAACAGTTCAATTTTTAAAAATATTCAAATATCTTCTGTCTGAGTTATAGTAACCATGTGAAATGCAACTGTTTCTGAGATGATTTAAAAACAAGAGCATCGTTATTCTGTTCATCGATGCCTTTTAATATTGTTTCAGGATCCCTGGATACTGCAATAAGACAAAAAACAAAAACAAATAAAGTGGACATGAAATATAAAGAAAAGTTCTAGAACTGCTTAGGGGATTATAGCAATGTGATTGAAGCCACTGTAATAGCAAAAGTCAAATGTAATTGGACATAAAGCCCACTTAATAAGAGGAAAATAATGCCTTGTACTAGAAATCTAGCCAGCTACCCAGGGCTAGTAAAGCCAGGGATCCTCAAGACCCAGCTATTCCACTCCTTGGAATATACCCAGAAGATGCACCAGCACACAACAAGAAAATTTGCTCAACCATGTTCATAGCAGCCTTAGTCATAATAGCCAGATCATGGAAACAGCCTAAATGTCCCTCAGTAGAAGAATGGATAAAGAAACTGTGGTACATATACACTATGGAATACTACTCAGCTATTAAAAACAAGGAATTCCCGAAATTTGTAGACAAAGGATTGAGCTAGAAATGATCATAATGAGTGAGTTAACCCAGAAGCAGAAAGACTCAAATGGTATATACTCACTTATATCTGCATACTAGCCCAAGGGGCATGTCCCACCAAAGCCTTCCCTTACCAGGAAACTGGGCCAGAGGGGAGGACATCCTATTGGGACTCTAGATGAGAAAACCATGGGAGAATAGCAAAGTAGAAGGATCCAGTGGGTCCTAGAAACCTA
>OU015744.1:139334990-139384731 GCA_907169655.1 Acomys percivali
TCATAATAGCCAGATCATGGAAACAGTCTAAATGTCCCTCAGTAGAAGAATGGATAAAGAAACTGTGGTACATATACACTATGGAATACTACTCAGCTATTAAAAACAAGGAATTCCCGAAATTTGTAGACAAAGGATTGAGCTAGAAATGATCATAATGAGTGAGTTAACCCAGAAGCAGAAAGACTCAAATGGTATATACTCACTTATATCTGCATACTAGCCCAAGGGGCATGTCCCATGAAAGCCTTCCCTTACCAGGAAACTGGGACAGAGGGGAGGACATCCTATTGGGAATCTAGATAAGAGAAGCATGGGAGAATAGCAATGTAGAAGGATCCAGTGGGTCCTAGAAACCTACAGGTAGAACATTATGATAGGCAGATTTGGGTCAAGGGGTCCCGCTCAAACTAAGGCACTAGCCAAAGACAATACAGGCGGTAAAATTTAAACCCCTACCCTGATCTAGCCCATGGATGGACAGGACAGTCTCCACACTTGAGTAGAGAGAGGGATTTGACTTTCTCATGTACTCTGGTGCCTCACATTTGACTATGTCCCCTGGCAGGGGAGACCTAGTGGCACTCAGAGGAATGACAGCAGGTCACTGAGAAGAGACTTGATACCCTATGAGCATATACAGAGGGAGGTAATCCCTCTGAGGAACAGTCATAGGGGAGGGGAATAAGGGGAAAATGGGAGGGAGGGGAGAATCGGAGGATACAAGGGATGGGATAACCATAGAGATGTAACAAGAATAAATTAATAAAAATAAATAAATAAATAAAAAAAACCTCAACCACTACTTTACCAAACCAGTTTTATCCTATATAGACATAAGTGTAGCTCTCATCTGTCATCAAGAAAGCTTCTATTTGCAACAAATGAAGAACACAAACATACACACACACACACACACACACACACACACACACCACACACGTACGTACATCAAGAAATTAAGAGTGCATGGGAAACCTCCTGATGTCAAGCCTACACAAAGTATTATGGGCAGTAAGGACAGATGAGACTGACAGAAATAGTCCTTCCTAAAGAAAAGCATACCCAACTGGATATCCAAAATTAATGGTCAGACATGAAAACATATACATGAAAGCAGCATTATATAGAAATAACATGTTATTTACAAATTAAGGAGGATAAATATGCATTAGGAATATTTGAACAGACATATATACATATGTATGTAACAATTTAATGAGACCATGAGCATGGTAGTGGATATACATGGGAGGGTTTGAAGAGAGCAAATCAAACAGGGAAACAACCCAATTATGTTAAAATAACAAAAGATACTTGCTTGCTGGGTGGGTGTTGTGGCACACATCCTTAATCCCAACACATGGGGGCAGTTAGAGGCAGGTGGATCTCTGTCTGTGAGTTTGAGATAAGCCTAATCTACAAAGCAAGTCCAGGACAGGCAAGGTTAAACAGAGAAACTCTCCTCCAAAACCAAAAATAAATATATAAATAAATAAATAATAAAAATAAAAATAAAAATAAAAAATAATAAAAACAGAAAGAAAAAAAGTTTTAAAAATGCTATGCTCAAAAATAGAAGTAAGTTCTTTTTTAAGTGATGTTCATGTTCATCCTCATTATTAATGTCATCTTATTTGGAATCACTTAGGAGACACACCTCTGGGTATGTTTAGCTGATGGTTTCCTGGGAAGCTTAAGTGACAAGTGGGAGACCCATTGTGATTATGAATGACATTAGCCAATGAACTGTGTTGCCAGAGTGAATAAAAATTGAATCAAGTGCTGAGGTGACCACATATTTATTTTTCTTTACATCCTGAATGTGAGTACAACGTGGCGAGATGCCTCCTGCTCTTGCTGTTATGCTTTTCTTTCCTCATGGACTCTTTCCTAAAATGGGGAAAAGCAAAACAAAACCAACAATACAAAAAAAATCTCAACCTTTGTATTATTTTGTTGGGAAGTGTTTTAATTGAATAAGAAAAGTCACTGCTATAACTTCCGAACAGCAATTAACAAGGGTAATTTGGAAGTAAAAATACATGTTAGCATAGTGTAAGTGGCTAGAGAGGTGGTCAGTGGTTCAGAGCACACACTGCTCTTCCAGAGGACCAGCATTTGGTCCCTAGCTCCAACATGGGAACGCCTGTAACTCCAGGTCCAGATGACCTGATGCATTCCTCTGACTTACACATGTATAACACTCACATAAAATACATAGATGTATATAATAATAATAAAATCTTCAAAACCAATAAATTAAGAAAGTATATACACTATCTCTATAGAACTCTGAATAAAAAATTTAAAAGAACTAAAAGAGGAAATATGTTCCATATTTGAAAATTAAAAAGTGAATAATATAGATACATCACATATTTCTTCTTTATTCTATATAGCCAGTGCAAACTTAGTTATTTTGTAGATATTACCAGATGAATATTATATAGACAAACATTCAAATCAATATTAATAAATGAAAATTAAAGGACACGCATAACCCAATTGCGGGAATTGATACTAGCTTATAGGAACTGGAGTCAGTTCAGTCTTTTCTAGTGAATAAGCACACAAAAAGTGCAGCAGAACAGAGAAGAGAGAAAACAACAGAGTGGATCAATGCAGTGAGCAAGTTGATGGATAGAGAAATCTAGACACCAACACTACAGTGCTCACTGGGGTGATTTACAGTTGATACAGACTCATGGTGGAATGATATATAACACAGTACAAAACACTAAAGGTGTAAACTGTAGAAGAAACAAGCAAAAGTTGGACTTGGTTTAAATTAAATTGTTATGATCTGCAAAAATTGTTATCAAGAGAATGAAAACCTAAGGCATGCACTAACATACAAACTAAAAGGTGCATGTGATAAAAGTCTGTCACTCAAAAACATATAAAGGACACTTAAATCTCAACTAAATGAAGATTAACAGTACAACTCAAAGGTTGGTCACAAACTAAACATATACGTATCTTAAGACACAATAATAAAGATGGTGAAACTTATGAAAACACACTACATCTCATGCAAATCAGATCGAGATGCCCGTATAAATCTATAGTGGCAACTTCAAAATCACACTGAGCTGTGTTTTGCTCTGGTGTTTCCCAAAGCATCTGAGCAAGTTTTTTTTTTTGTTGTTGTTGTTGTTGTTTTTGTTTTTTGTTTTTTTTTTTTTTTTTGTTTTCTGGGTGTGTCTCATCAAAGAAGGAGAAGAAAATTAATCTATATGCTATTATGTATTAGACACATGTGAAAGTAAGCCAAGTTTCACTAATGTAGTAATTTCTCCATTAAAATAACACAATTTAACTTTACTAGATATTTTGAATTGTTACTTCATTATTACACATCTTCCTCTATTATTTTTCTTAATGGGTTAGAAGTAAATCTGCTTTGTTTTGTAATACTCTTTAATCCCAGAATTTGGGAGGCAGAGGCTGGCGGATCGCTGTGAGTTCGAGGCCAGCTTGGTCTACAAAGTGAGTGCAGGACAGCCAGGGCTACACAGAGAAACCCTGTCTCAAAAAACCAAAACCAAAACCAAACCAAAAATCAGATGTGTAGATAGGCCCAGTAGTTCGGTTTTTATCCAAAAAAATAAATAATTATATGTGTTGAGAAAAATCATACTAAAAAGAATTACAGAAGAAAAGTGGAGGCAACTTTGAATTTAATGATTACTTTGGACTAATTTATTCATTTCCCTCTAAGTTACAAGTCTTTACACTTGCAGAAACCATGCTGTGATTATCACACTATTCGCAAAGCTTTGCTCAGATAGTATGGAAATGTTTTTGTGAGTAGCAATATGTGGCTACTGAAATAACATACATTTCTAGAATTTGGCAGACAAGTAAGTATAAGGAAGCTATCCAAAACGAAAAGGGGATTATATAAAAGGGATTTTGGTGTAAAGCAAAAACACAATTCTAATTCACTTTGCAACTTTAATTATATTTTCCTCCTACTTGATTGTCTCATTCACAAGGTAAATATTTTCTTCTTCATGCCGATTTCTCAAATAATGCAGGTAATTTAGATTAAAAAAATATATACCAATGAAATGAAATAACAGAAATGCCCATCTTCCAACTTCAGACCATCTAAATATGTTGAAAATAGTTTATAACAATGTCTAAATATGAGTATGAGTGAAATTGAATGAATAGTTCTTTTTTCTCTAGTACCAAGCAGTTATTAATATACATCTTTAGATATTCTCAGAGGTTTCACTTTTCTAAGATATTGTGTCATTCTGTATACCAGGCTACTGACAATCTTACTGTTTACTCAAGGTTGACCTTGAACTATCAGTAATCCTCCTGCCTGATTCTGCCCTAATTTGAGACTGCAGATGAGGCCCTTTATACTACCGCTCCGAAATTTTTTATGATAAACTTCTCATTCCTAAATATATTCTTCTGTCCAGATTAAGTTTCTGAGCCTAGATGTAGCACCTGGAAATACACCAGGTAATTATAGTCATTTTTGCGTCTTCAGTTTGTATCTTTTTGAGTTATGAAGGATTGCTTTAACCTCTGAAAAATATAATTTGGCATCAATAAAAATGCAGTTCTGCCATCAATATATACCTACTATATCAGTAGCTTTAACCCTGGTTCATATATAATATATAATATGGTTACTGTGCAAACTGAATTATGTAGAAAAGTAAAAATCTAAAAAGAGGAATTTCAAGAAGTAAAGTAACAGTCCCATGTATGAGACAAATATTGCTACAAGAAATATGGCCGGAACCCTCAGAGCTCAGCTTTGAGGTTAAGCAGGATTAAAAGGTGTTAACTCCCATTATAAGTAGAAAGGACAAAAGAATAAGGAACAAAGTGACAGGTATGTGTGGTTCCTCCTGTGACACATTAGAGTAAAAAAGGTTCAGAGTCTTTTACACGGAGTGTTGCCTGTGGTAAGTTTCAATAATTAAAGGGTCCTATCAACTACACATCACATTGCAAAGTAAACCGGAATGGGAACCAAGCATTGGGAGAGAGGTTTGGAGAGGATCAAATTATCTCAGACCAGAGAGTGAAGGAAGGACAGCATACCACAAGAAATGAACAGGCATTAAGGGTTTCTGTATGCTTGGTGCAAGAAAGTTTACGTTTTACTTTTATTTTAGTAATATATCATACTGAAGTAAAGAAAGTATTTTGTTGTGATAGAACACATGACCTATAAACATTTATGGGAGAAAAGGTTCATTTTGGCTTATTGCTCCAGAGGATAAGGTTATGTCACTGTGGGGAATCCTGGAGGCAAGCAACAGGCATGAAGGCAGGAGCAAGAAGAAACTGAGGTCACTTCTTACACAAATTTTTCAGCACAAAGCACAGAAAGCCCATGGACTTAGGTTAACCTCCTGTGACACCCTTTATCAAGCAAAGCCATGCTACATAAGTGCCACCCACTAGGGAGCAAGTGTTAAGTGCAGAGACATTGGGGACCTTTCTCATTCCAACAGGGAGGATATATAAAATGTATATGAATGACTTAACTGATGTGTATGTAGTTTATTTGGTAATATGAATGTTCGGGCAATACTGAAATAGTAAAAGGCAAGGAGAGAGAAAAACATACAAATAAAACTCCATACCATTCTATTTGTTTGTTTGTATTTTTCTCTCATATATTACATTCCGAATTCAGATTCCTCCCTCTCCTCTTCTCTCAGTCCATATATTAACATATATGTATAGGCTAATTTTAGTATATTCAATCTAATTTAAATAAATTATTAAAAATCTCAAAGACAGTAGCAGAGATAGAGGTTTTGTGAGGCTTCTTTACTGAATACCTGGTTTCACTTAACGACATTGAAAAATGAACTAACACAAAATTCTCAGGACAGATTTTGGGAAAATATATCTTCACATGTTAATGTATAATTTTACCCTAGAACATCAGTTACATATTAAAACACATGTTTTTATACTTGAGATAAAGTACACTATTTTACACACTTTAAGTGTCATCTTAGATGTGCATCATCTGTATGATCATTAAACAATTTAGTCTGATGATCTTAAGCATTTTAAAATTATGTTCTCGGGGAGAATCCAAGATGGCGGTGAGCAGTGTGGACCGTGTTTGGAAGCTCCAGTGAACAATTCAGGGAATTGCACAGATTTCTGAGCCAGGAACACCAAGGTCCTGACACCACGGCAGCAGGAGTGCTCCACGGTTCAAAGGGACCAGGGTGCGGAGGACCTGCGTGCCCCTGCACACAGGAGGAATGCGGATTTTCTCAGCGCAGAGCAGCAGCGGCGGCACAAGCAGCACCAGTGGCAGCAACTGAGGTTTGCAGCTCAGAGCCTTCCGGTGGAGGCGGTTAGTGTGGTGGCTGGTGGGAGTTACTGTGGGAGAGTTGACACTGGACAGGATTTGGGTCTCATGGTGCCTTGTGACCCAAACTGGACTCGGCAGACAGTTCAGCCCCAGAGTCCTGAGTACAGCTCAGTGCGCAGTGCTGTGGAGATACTGGTTCAGAGCAGTAAGTAATTCTGCCCAAGGCACCAGCTCAGTGCAGCCACAGATCACCTGCTGTGACACAGGCTGGGCGGAACGCTCAGGTCCACCGAAGGTGCCAGCTCAGCACACTGCAGTTCACCTGCTGTGATGCAGGCTGGACAGAGTGCTCAGGTCCACCGAAGGTGCCAGATCAGCTCTGCCGCAGTTCAACTGCTGTGACCTAGGCTGGGCGGAGAGCTCAGTCCCACCGGAGGCTCTAGCTCACATCAACGAGCAGTTCTGCCCAAGACTCTAGCTCACCTCAGCGGGCAGTTTTGGGGCGCTAATGCAGGCTGAGGTCAGCAAGCAGATTCTGCCCAGAGGCCCTAGCTGGAATTGCCAGGCATTTTAGGCCCAGAGATTCTAGCTGAGCTGTGCACACAGGCTCGGCAGCCCCAAGACTCTAGCTGGACTATCCACGCAGTATAGGCCCGGATTCCCGGGCTGAATTCAGCGTGCAGTGTGGGTCCATAGTCCCTGGCTGACCTCGATACACAATTCCGCGCCGGAGACTCGGGTGGAGCTCGGTGTGCAGTTTAGGGCCAGAGTCCCTAACCGTGCTTGGCAGACAAATTGGGCCCAGAGACTCTAGTAGAGCTTTTGGCACAGTCCCAGCTCTAAGACTCTGGTTGGACACAGTGTGCAGTTTGAATCCAGAATTCCTGGCTGAACTGGGCGGATGGTTCGGGCATGAGTCAATAACTGACCACAGCACGCAGTTTGGCCAAAAGCCCCTAGCTAAGCTTGGTGCGGAGTCCCAGCCCAAAAATTCTGGCTGGACCAGGTGTGCATTTTGAGCCCAGAATTTCTAGCTGAGCTCGGCAGACAGTTCAGGCCCTGAGATTCTAGCTGAGCTCGGTGTGTGGTTCAGGCCCAGTGTCCCTGGCTGGTCGTGGCAGGGAACCCAGAAGGCTGTGGCTACCTTGGCCTGACCCAACGCTCATCCAGAGACCCAGATCGATTGCAGGACCCACAGCACAGGGGAGCTGAGGATCACTGGCTGTGAGAGCCCAAAATGACAGGGCTAACCTCCTGCCATCCACAACAGGGAAGCATCAGAGCTTCCAGCTTACAGAAATCGTAAAAAAACAGACTCCCTCCATCCAACTCGGGAAGCTACCCAACAAAAACAAAGCCAGCAAGATGTCTAAAGGACAGTGTAAAAGCATACGCAAAAAAACAAAAACAAAAACAAAAACAAAAACAAAAACAACATGGTGTCTCCGGTTTCCAGTTATACCAAAGAAAATGACCCAGAGAGATCAAATACAAGGATATACAAGAAAATGACCTCAAATCCTTAATAAGAAGCATATTAATGGAGGAAATAAATAAAATTAGTAATCAAATACAGGAAGACACAGCCAAACAGGTGAGAGACATAAAAGAAGCTCATAGAGTGGAACTGGAAAATTTTCAGGAAAATGCAAACAACCATATGAAAGAAATAAATAAAACGGTTCAAGTTCTGAAGTCCTATAAAGAGGCAATGAAAGAAACTCAGGAATATACAAACAATCAGATGAAATTCAGTTCAAGATCTGAAGACAAAAATGGATTCAATGATAAACACACAGACAGAAGAAAAACGAGAACGTGAGACCTCAGAAAAGAAGGCGAGCAACACAGAGGTAAGCTTTTCTAACAAAATCCAAGAGACGGAAGAACGAATCTCAGGTCTAGAAGATACAATCACAGATCTTGAAGCAACCATTAAAGAAAATGCCAAATCTGGAAAACTCCTGACACAAAACATCCAAGAAGTTAAGGACACCATGAAAAGAAGAAATCTGAGGATAATAGGCATTGAAGAAAGAGAAGATATCGGACTCCAAGGCCCAGAAACTATTCTCAACAAAATCATAGAAAATTTCCCCAATCTAAAGAAAGAGATGCCTATAAACATACAAGAGGCCTACAAAACACCAAATAGAATTAACCAGAAAAGGAAAACTGCCCGTCACATAATAATCAAAGCACAAAACATACAGAACAAAGAAAAATATTAAAAGCTGCAAGGGAAAAGGGCCAAATAACATTCAATGGCAAACCTATCAGAATTACACCAGACTTCTCAGCAGAGACCATAAAAGTCAGAAGAGCCTGGACAGAGATCTTGCAAACCCTAAGAGAGCACAGATGCCAGGCCAAGCTACTTTACCCAGCAAAACTATCAATAACTATTGATGGAGTAAACAAAATATTCCATGACAAAAACAAATTCAAACAGTACCTATCCACAAATCCAGCTTTACAGAAGGTACTAGAAGGAAAACTCCAACCCAAAGGGTCAAGCTACAATCAAAATTACTCAGGAAATAGGTAACTATACCATGGCAAAAACACAGCTACACAAACGCTCGATTGGAAACAACATCAAAAGTAAGACTCTTAACAGTCACTGGTCGTTAATATCTCTCAACATCAATGGTCTCAATTCTCCAATACAAAGACACAGACTAACTGAATGGGTGCATAAAAAAGATCCAACATTCTTCTGCATTCAAGAAACCCATCTCACCTATAACGATAGGCATTACCTCAGGGTAAAAGGTTGGAAAAAAATATTCCAAGCAAATGGTCACAAGAAGCAAGCAGGCGTAGCCATTTTAATATCAAACAAGATAGGCTTTCAACCAAAATTAATCAAAAGGGATGCAGAAGGACACTTCATACTCATCAAAGGTAAAGTCAACCAAGATGACATCACAATTCTGAACATCTATACTCCCATTACAAGGGCACCCACATTTGTAAAAGATCTGCTAAAAAAAAACTTAAATCACACATCGATCCCCACACAATTATAGTGGGAAACTTCAACACCCCACTCTCACTGAAGGATAAGTCATTGAAACAGAAACTAAGCCGAGAAATAACATCATTAACCAATGCCATGGGTTAAATGGATCTAGTAGATATCTATAGAACCTTTCACCCAAACAAGAAAGAATATACCTTCTTCTCTGCACCCCATGGAACCTTCTCCAAAATTGATCACATCGTAGGTCACAAAGCAGGCCTCAACTGATACAAGAGGATTGAAATAATAGCTTGTATCGTATCAGATCACCATGCTCTTAGGCTGCAATTCAACAATAACAGAAACAACAAAAAGCCTACATATACATGGAAAGTAAACAACTCTCTGCTAAATGACACATGGGTCAGGGAAGAAATAAAGAAAGAAATCAAGGATTTCTGAAATTCAATGAAAATGAGGGAACAACATACCCTAATTTGTGGGATATATTGAAAGCAGTGTTAAGAGGAAAATTCATAGCACTAAGTGCCTTTAAAAAGAAATTGGAAATATCGCACATAAGCAACTTAACCAAACAGCTGGAAGCCCTAGAAAAAAAAGAAGCAGAAACACCCAAAAGGAGTAGACGTCTGGAAATAATCAAACTCAGGCCTAAAATTAACAAATTAGAAACTAAGAAAACAGTCCAAAGAATCAACAAAACCAAGAGCTGGTTCTTTGAGAAAATCAACAAGATAGACAGACCGTTAGCCAAACTAACTAAAAGGCAGAGAGACAGTATTGAAATCAACAAAATCAGAAATGAAAAGGGAGACATAACAACAGACACTGAAGAAATACAAAGAATCATAAGATCCTACTTTGAAGGTATATGCCACAAAATTTGAAAATCTAAGGGAAATAGACGATTTTCTTGATCAATTTCACTTGCCAAAGTTGAGTGAAGAACTGATAAACAAGCTAAATAGTCCCATGTCCCCTACAGAAATAGAAGCAATCATTGATAGTCTCCCAAACAAACAAACAAACAAACAAAAAAAAGCCCAGGGCCAGATGGTTTCAGTGCAGAATTCTACCAGACCTTCAAAGACGAGCTAAAACCAATACTCTTCAAGCTACTCCAAAACATAGAATTGGATGGAACATTACCAAATTCATTCTATGAGGCCATAGTCACGTTGATACCTAAACCTCACAAAGACTCAAAAAAGAAAGAGAATTTCAGACCAATTTCTCTTATGAACATCGATGCAAAAATACTAAATAAAATTCTTGCAAAACGAATATAAGACCACATAAAGAATATCATTCATCATGACCAAGTAGGCTTCATTCCAGGCATGCAGGGATGGTTTAATGTACGGAAATCCATCAATGTAATCCACCAGATAAACAAACTGAAAATAAAAAACCACATGATCATCTCTTTAGATGCAGAGAAAGCATTTGATAAATCCAACACCCATTCACGTTTAAAGTTTTAGAGAGATCGGGGATACAAGGCACTTTCCTCAACATAATAAAGGCTATAAACAGCAAGCCAATAGCCAAAATCAAAGTAAATGGTGAGATACTCAAGGAAATTCCTCAGAATCGGGAACAAGGCAAGGCTACCCACTCTCTCCATATCTCTTCAATATAGACCTCGAAGTTCTAGCCAGAGCAATAAGACAACAAAAGGAGATCAAGGGTATCCAAATGGGAAAGGAGGAAGTCAAACTATCTCTATTTGCAGATGATATGATAGTGTACATAAGTGACCCTCAAAATTCCACCAGAGAACTCCTACAGCTGATAAACACTTTCAGCAATTTGGCTGGATACAAAATTAACTCAAAAAAGTCTGGAGCCTTCCTATACACAAATGACAAGCTTGCAGAGGAAGAAATTAGGAAAGCCATACGCTTCACATTAGCCACAAGCAATATAAAATATCTGGGAGTTACTCTAACTAAGCAAGTGAAGGACTTATTTGAAAAAAATTTCAAAACTCTGAAGAAGGAGATTGAAGATGACATGAGAAGATGGAAGGATCTTCCTTGCTCATGGATAGGGAGAATTAACATAGTAAAAATGGCCATCCTACCAAAAACAATCTACAGAATCAATGCAATCCCTATCAAAATACCTACACAATTTTTTAAAGACATTGAAAGTTCAATTCTGAACTTCATATGGAAAAACAAAAAACCCAGAATAGCAAAGACGATCTTGTACAAAAAAAGGTGCTCTGGAGGAATCTCCATACCTGATCTCAAATGGTACTATAAAGCAATAGTAATTAAAACAGCATGGTACTGGCACAGCAACAGGCTGGTTGATCAGTGGAATTGAATTGAAGACCCAGATATGACTCCACACACATATGGTCACTTGATTTTTGACAAAGAAGCCAAATCCATTCAATGGAAAAAAGGATAGCATCTTCAAAAAATGGTGCTGGTCTAACTGGATGTCTATGTGTAAAAAAATGCAACTGGAACCATATTTGTCACCTTGCACAAAATTCAAATCCAAGTGGATTAAAGACCTCAACATAAAACCAGAGACACTAAGTCAGTTAGAAGAAAAAGTGGGGAAGAGCCTGGAACATATTGGCACAGGAGCCAACTTCCTGAACAGAACACCAACAGCCCAGGCCTTAATGTCAACAATTAATAAATGGGACCTTATGAGGCTAAGAAGCTTCTGTAAGGCTGGAGACACTGTCAAGAGAACAAAGTGACAGCCTACAGACTGGAAAAAGATCTTCACCAACCCTACACCTGACCAAGGTCTAATATCCAAAATATATAGAGAACTCAAGAAATTAAACACCACCAAACCAAATAACCCAATTGAGAAATGGGGCTTGGAACTAAACAGAGAATTCTCAACAGAAGAATATCAAATGGCTGAGAAACACTTAAAGAAATGCTCAATATCCTTAGTCGTCAGGGAAATGCAAATCAAAACAACTCTGAGATTCCATCTTACACCCATCAGAATGGCTAAGATCAAAAACTCAAGAGACACCACGAGCTGGAGAGGATGTGGAGAGAGAGGAACACTCCTTCATTGCTGATGGGAATGCAAACTAGTACAACCACTTTGGAAATCTATCTGGTGCTATCTCAGAAAACTGGGAATAGGGCTTCCTCAAGACCCAGCTATTACACTCCTTGGAATATACCCAGAAGATGCACCAGCACACAACAAGAAAATTTGCTCAACCATGTTCATAGCAGCCTTAGTCATAATAGCCAGATCATGGAAACAGCCTAACTGTCCCTCAGTAGAAGAAGGGATAAAGAAACTGTAGTACATATACACTATGGAATACTACTCAGCTATTAAAAACAAGGAATTCCTGAAATTTGTGGATAAATGGATTGAGCTAGAAATGATCATCATGAGTGAGTTAACCCAGAAGCAGAAAGACTCAAATGGTATATACTTACTTATATCTGCATACTAGCCCAAGGGGCATGTCCCACGAAAGCCTTCCCTTACCAGGAAACTGGGACAGAAGAGAGGACATCCTACTGGGACTCTAGATGAGAGAACCATGGGAGAACTGCAATGTAGAAGGATCCAGTGGGTCCTAGAAACCTACAAGTAGAACATTATCATAGGCAGATTTGGGCCAAGGGGTCCGGCTCAAACTGAGGCAACAGCCAAGGACAATACAGGCGGTAAACTTTAAACCCCTACCCAGATCTAGCCAATGGTCAGAACAGTCTCCACACTTGAGTGGAGAGAGGGATATGACTTTCTAACGTACTCTGGTGCCTCACATTTGACTATTTCCCCTGGAAGGGGAGACCTGGTGGCATTCAGAGGAAAGACAGCAGGTCACCTAGAAGAGACTTGATACCCTATGAGCATATACAGGGGGAGGTAATCCCTCTCAGGAACAGTCATAGGGGAGGGGAATAAGGGGAAAATGGGAGGTAGGGGAGAATGGGAGGTTACAAGGGATGGGATAACCATAGAGATGTAACAAGAATAAATTAATAAAATAAATAAAAAATAAAATTATTTCTCTTTTTTTCAATTTCAGGAAATAAAGTTCATGAGATATTTTTTTTTTTTACGTCGCAGTAGAATATAGCATTTTTTCAAAATTGACAGTGTAGATTTTTTATGTTCTTCATCTGGGCCTCTCCCCTGTGTGTGCATTTGTGTCTTGATGCAAATTTTTAGGTATTTTAAATTAAATTTTACACAGCAGAACCTTTTCTCCCTAAAGAATAAATGTGTCAGCATTCACCTGCACTAGCCTCCTTTAACACATGAGTCACTCTGATCATCCGCAGCTGATATAATTAGCCTACAATAATTCCACTTAATCTAATGCCCTCATCCATCCTTTGAAATGATCTCCTTTGCCTTCTTCTAAAGTTAAAAACAGGGCTTTGGAGAGTCACAGATGCTTTGTCAATAGCATTAAAATGATCAACATCCTTTCCCTTACTCAAACCTGCATATAATAAAGTCTGTTTGCAATCTTATTTTTTTATTTCAAGTCAAAACAACTCTTGGCAAAGTTAACACATTGTTTAAGCAATTTTTAAAATTTATTTTATGTATACACAGCGTTCCATTGTATGTACCACAATTCACTCAACAACAAATTTTAGATATTTTTAGTAATGTCCAATATTTTCTAACTAATTAAGGAGAGGATAGCTTTTGTATATTGCTCATGTATCAGGAGAGGCTGCTAGTGGTAGGATTAAGCTGTTTAAAGATAAATAGGTATTTTACTTTGGAAGATATGTTTAAATTGCTTTATAGTCATTAAACACTTGATGAAGATAGACATTTTATATCTTTTGTCCTAGAGTGATGTTTTTCTAAGTAGTGAAGTCTAGTCAACACTGTAGTTATCTCATCCCTGTGTAGCTCTGTTTTTTACTTCACTGTTTTGTGTTTCCTGCATAAATTTTTGTTTTTTAATTTATTTATCTCTAATTAACAGATAATTGTTTAGATTGTCAGGATATATTGATATTTATGTTCATATGTATTATGCAGTGGTTTACTCTAGCTAATTTAAATAAGCATTACTCCTTATACCCCCAATAATAGAAACTTAAGCTACAGTGATATATCCCCTGGCCTTACTCCTTCTGTAAAGTCCATTGCATTTTTAGAACTGCAGAAACTATTACTGAAGTTGTAGAGAAAAAGGCATTGTTGTACATTGTTGGTGGGAAAATGATAGAGTTCATCCACAATGGGAAACAGTGCAGAGACTGATATTTAAAACAATAATTATGTTTGGCAAGATGGATCATCAGGTAAAAACTCCTGACACCAAGGCTAACAGCTTGAATTCCATCCTCAGTACCTACGAGGTAGAAAATGAGAACTGACTTCTACAGACTGTCCTCTCTCTCCAAGGAATGCATCCTCCATGACAGCACAAAGGAAATGAATGTAAACATAATATTTTTCTTTTAAATTCAAACAGTACAATTTAATTCACGACTCCCTTTTCTATATATAAGTCCAAGGAAACAAATTCAGTGTGTGGAAAAGACTTCTGCATACCACTGTTTATTGTGAGATTGCTACCAATGTCCAAAATATGGAAGCAACCTAAATATCTATCCACAGATGAATAGAAAAGAAAGCATGTTAAACATATATTGAAATTTTGTCACTCAAAATAATATATATTAAACAGGATGGCATCATGTTAAGTGATATGACCCAAGTACAGAAAAGAGAATAGCATGATTCACTTTATGTCAGACATAAAAATAAACATTAATAATACAGTAGTAGTTACAAGGAAAAGGATACACAACTACAATTAGAATGAAGCATCTGTTGGGATACTTGTTTTGTATTATGTAATATATCGAACATAATTGATGATAGTCTAGTGTATAAAGTTCCTGCACCCAAAACATGAGGACCTGAGTACAAATCCTCAAAACTCATATGAGCTCAGGCACAGTAGTATATACATAAAGCCTCTCTATTGGGAGAAAGAGAAGAAAGTAGTATGTCCCTAAAGCTCTTTAGCCAATATTGTATCAAATTTAGTCTTTGGTAGAAAATAATCCGGGAAAGATAACTAACTTCTGACCTCAAAGTGCTTATGTATATATGCATGTACATGTAAATTCACATGCTTTTGTACACACACATAACTATATTAACTTAATAGGACTCATATTAAACTGCACACTGCACACACAACCTACACACACAGGATCGCAAATGCTTAGAGAACAATAGTATTTTCTTAGTATAATATAATAATCTCTTTTGACATATTTAAAATCTATTTTATACTCCTCTTGAAAACTTTTTATGCTCTTGGACTTTTCTCTAAAATTCTTTCTTTTTATTTCACCTTGCGTATACATGGTCAGGCATGCTTTTATGTCAATCCCAATTATTCTACCTTTCTTTAATTTTACTCTATCTGAATAATGAAGCAATTTAGAAAAATACATTCTTAAACCAAAATGTAAGCACTCATCTTAGCTTTTATTAAATATAGAAATTTCAGTATTGATCTTTATTTATATAAGTCACTTTAGTTTTTATGTGCATTGTGTGAGCAATGCATCCAAAATCATGTTATTCTAAGTGTCAAGTTACGATACTAACAAAATTTATATTTAAAAGATTTTTGATTACTTCAAAATACTCCAGAAAAAAAGGTTAATATCTACCTTGCTTTTGGATTACATATACATCTCACAAAATAAAATATAACAATTGTTTATTATTTTTTGCTTAAGGTTCTAAATGTTTCCAAGTCACTTTAACAGTTTTCAAAATCCAATTCTGTTTATTTTCCTCAGCTCTGGCTCAACTTAGGCAAACTGCTAAGATTTTATGAAAATAAATGTTGTTTGTTTGTATTCCAATAGAGATCAAATTTAGTATCATTACAGTGGCTCATGAGAATCCTTTACTCAAAGGGGGGACTAATTTTACGAAGGGCATTTAGGGAAACCACCATTATGCAGCAGTTGGAAACTTGACCAGGGAAAATTATAACTTTGGCAGCAGTAACTTGAACAGGAATGGCTTGCCCACTGCTAGCCTGAGCCATGAGTTTCTTCTCCCACTGTGTCAACTTCCTCTTGTCATAACTGTCAGCAACACTGGGGTTTTAAGCACTGAGTCCAATACTGTTTTAGACATTGGTGTATTTGTTGATTCACAGAACTGAAAAAAAAAATCACTGCATGGTGTCTAGTGATTTTCCCTCAAGACAGTAACAATTTCCTTTGAGGCAGTGACAGGCAATATGAAGGCTTTATACATGTGTTTTCCCTTTATTATTTCAATTTTACATCCTCAAACACAGACAAAGAAAGTCCAATAATGATTACTGACCCTTCTCTGCATAGGCTATCAATGGAATGTGGTAGACTTTGCTATAGGGTTTATGTGGTAATAGATCAAATTCTCAACTGTGGGAACAAACTAGCTCCAGTCTGACCTAAATCCATGATTGAATACTTGCCCTAAACCTTTTAAACTTTGAGTATTATTTGCTGAATATTATAATTTCAAGTAACTTATTCTAAAGATGTATTTGTAAGAAATACTTTTTTTTTTTTTTTTTTTTTTTTTTTTTTGCATTGGAACAAAGAACTATCTGGCATTTATTGCAATCTGTTCTGTTAACTCCGTAGCTTTGATATTAAGGGCTCCCTTCAGAAAGGATCAAAATAGAATATGCATTAAGGAAAATTGCTCTGAAACTGAAGTTGGATGACTGGACTTAGCAGTTAGCAAGGCTAAAGGTCATGTCTTCAGGAACTGAAGAGACATGTCGGTGGTTAAAAGAATTTGCTTCTCTTCCAGCAGCCCCAAGTTCAGTTCCCACCACCCATGTTGGGCATCTCACAAACATCAGAGACTTAAAATATTACTAAGCTCAAACATTTTAATAGAGAGCAAAAGAGTTGAGAACATGATAGCAGGAGAAAATATTTTCTAAGTATGTAGTAAAGGTAAGAATATAATGGAAAATCATTTGGCTGTGGGAGCTGTATGTCCCTTTGTGTCACAGGAGACACAAAGTACAACAGGTAGGAAAGAGCCAAGGCAGAGTGTCCAGTGGGCTCACAGCCATCTATAATGTGATCTGATACCCTCTTCTGGGATGTAGGTGTACATGCAGGCAGAGTGCTGTATACATAATAGTAAATTTTTTTTTTTTAAAAGTTATGCCGGGTGATGGTGGCTCACACCTTTAATCCAAGCACTTGGGAGGCAGCAGCAGGTGGATTGCTGTGAGTTCAAGGCCAGCCTGGTCTACAAAGCGAGTCCAGGACACTCAAGGCTATACAGAAAAAACCCTGTGGAAAGAAAGAAAGAAAGAAAGAAAGGAAGGAAGGAAGGAAGGAAGGAAGGAAGGAAGAAAGAAAGAAAGAAAGAAAGAAAGAAAGAAAGAAAGAAAGAAAGAAAGAAAGAAAGTTTACGTGTTTGGCATTGTGAGAGTAGAATAATCTCAGTGCACACCTCTCAGGGAAAAGTGCTTCTTTCCCAGTGCCAGCAGCCATGACACGCGTGGTAACTCACTGACCATTGGGACTTAGCACCAGTGAGAAGTGGCACACATTTACTGAGAAATATAAGTGACATCTACTTCAGTGGAACTTCTGTTTTTTTTTTAGAATATTTTGTGCTAACAATGGAATGCTTGGAGGAGGAAGGTAAATTGCTTCCACAGTACTATTTCTAAAAGCCATGAACACTCCTGCATTCCGTTCATGTCTGTTTTAATGTAACCTTCTTGGCTCTAAAAGATTAGCCTCAGGCCCTAAGGTGGAGAGCTCTATGGAGCTGACTGTAGGTGAAAGTGATTTCTTTGTAAGGATTGGTCACAAGTGACAGTCAAAAGAACCCAAGTCCCTGGATCAAGACAAAACTCCTGAGTCCATCACACAAGCACAAAAAAAAGTCTGGTGGACTTCTGCTTTTCTCAATTACACCTTCTGATTTGTTTAGAATATGAGTCAATTAAAGTTGTGCTTAATTTTATGCTAATATAAAAAATATTGGCACTTTTGTATTGTTCTGTCTATCAAGTATTATTTCAAGAAAAATATTGACTTTCTAAACAGCTTTTCTGGAGCACCTTTTATAAGAATAATCTTACTTGATAATAACTTTGATATTTAAATTGTTATACTCAAAATAATTAGACTTTTGGAAAAACAAGAGTAGAATAAATTATCTACATGATTGTGAAATTAATGAAAAATAAATATTACCAATATTAAAGAACTGTAACAATCAGAAGATAGTAAAGCCATCATCCACTAACAGAAGGCTTAAGAAGAAATAACTAATTGAAAAAATATGATAGTTTCACATTAGCCATCCATTGCTTAATTGCAAAGATTTGTCTGCCTGATGCCCATTGTTCCAACAACTCCTAAATCATGAGATTTTAAAATAGTTTTCAATAAGATGCTTTGCAAAAATGCAAAGTGAAGACAAATTTTGAGAACTTTAAAGAAATGAGAACCTATAAATATAATTTTCGGACATAAAATAAGAGAAAAAATTGCTCAAAGATCCTGGAAACTGAAGCCATAAGAGATAAAAACCATCTTCAAATGGGGACGTGATGGAGCTTACCAATGAGAATTTTCCCCAGACATCAACTGTTGATTACATCTCTAACCTATAGGCTGTCCTGCTTCCCCACTCAGACACAAAACCATCCACTTGGGGGGATGCTTCACATGTCCCACATCCAAAGTCAAGTAGACTGGAGTCAAGCTTCTTCAAATGCTTATGCATGTGTGGGTGCTTACACACAAATGACACACACTCACACACACACACACATACACACACACACACACACACACACACACACACACGAGAGGGAGAGTACAAACTAGGCACTAAATTTACATTATATCATTCTTTTTGTTCACAAAATAAAAAAGAATAAAGTAAACTAAATCACTAACAAACTTTAACTGTACATATTGCTTTAGTAAAAGAGTATGTAAAATTTGAATTCGGGAAAAATGGCAGCTCTGCTTGGTTCTAAATGAATAAATAAAGCATAATAAATAGCATGGTCATATAACATAGTTTGCATAATATAAACACAAGAACATCAGCTAAAATGTGTTATTTAATGCAACAGAAAAGTATGTTAAATCTGTCAAGGATTCTGGGAGCCATATTAAGGTCTTAAAGGAGCACAGGAAAGAAAAAGGAATTTTACACATTAACAAGTCTATTGTTTTGAGCACTATGGTGTCCCTGCTGTTTTATTTGCTAAAGGGCAGAGAAGCATTATTAAGCAGGAGCCAAGATTCACAGTGCACACTAAATGGAGCATATTACTGTGAGTAAATATTTGAGAACACTGCATTTAGTATAAGCTGCTATTGAACTCAAACAAACCCCAGTATAGTTATAGATCTGACCACCGTTGGTCTTGGAGTTTTCATTAGCTCATCTGACATCATAGGGAGACAATCCAGGCATGGTATCAGTGAGAATGCCTTCACACAAGCTAAGGAATTCTTTTCCTAATGCCTATCCACATGTGGACTGATATTCTCATCATTTTCACAAAATACCTACTACTGCAATTTTTCAATATCTTAGATACAACAACAGCTAAGACGAAATGTCACTGAAGAAAATAAAAAATAATGCAGACATTTAATTATTTTTTCTGTTTTTTAAATTTCTAATTAAAAAATATTTTAAATATACATTTATGTTATTATAGTAAACTGCCTACATCAAAAAGAACCAAGAAACAATCAGGAATTATATGTATGTACATATGTTATATTCATAATTTCTGGCTATTTGTATTTGGCATCCATGAAGAGAACATCTTTTCTATCTTGGTATATCTAAAATTCTGAATGTAAATCAATACCTATCATATTTCATCATTATCAACTTAAAACATCAATCAGACCTAAAAACATGGAACCCCTAAAACAATAGGCTTAATTGTAAAACTAAACTATCTGGTCTTAAACCCAGTGAGAGACTTGAAAAGGAATAAAATTAATTACCTGAGTAAACCGGGGAGTGAAAGTTAGCAACTTCCCAAATGAGAAGATGGCAGAGACAGTTTGCTGCCTGAGAAGTCACCCAAAACTCTCTATAATGTTGGAACATCATCTTCTGCCTTCTAGCCCAATATACCTGACAGACATATTTGTGAGGCAGGAACTACTGAAGACCTGCTACTCTGTCTTGGCAGAGTTTTTCCATAGACTGCTTGCATCCAAGCTTGCCCATTTTTAGTCAGAACTCTGTGATAAAAATGAGAACATTTTGTACAGTGGCTTGTTTGCCACATTTGAAGCCATCATAATCTTGTTTCATGTAGACTGGGTGTAGCCAAGGAGTTAACCTATCTCATTGTAAATGTATCTTTGAAATAATAAAAACATACTCAGTCCTGATAAGGCTTGATGAGACAGGGGTGGGAATGGGAGGCAAGCTCCCCTCTTCTGATGATTTTGCTTGCCCTTCAGAAATTTCTTAAGGAGTCATTTGTCAGAGAATAATAGAAATGAATCAAAGTTAAGATTTTAAAAATATCTGTGGATGAAGTAGCACCAAACCAATTTAAAATATCCACACTCACCAATGGAGAAACAATAAATTAATACAAACAATCAAAGATAAGAATATGTGCATATTTTATATTTTAATATTCTATATGCCATTCATGTCATAAGGAAATTGATAGAGAGTATATCATAGGGAGGGCATGACATTACACCACACATTATTCATTCATGTATAAAACATGGAGCCAGATATCTCAAACAGGAATTCATTGTGTTGGGTCTAGTTTTAGATTCATGTGACTTATCTACAGTCTATCTCTGATAAAACTCATGAAATTCCCTGTGTAGAGTCAACAAAACTTAATATAAACAGTGCAAATTTTTCTGGATGATATAATTAAAGGAGTTAAATTAATGGTTAAAAATAAATGTGTTCTTATGTTCCTGTGCCTATGACTAATATAACATGGGCCAGCAGTCCCGATTTGCAATATACTACTACCTCACTAAATCAGAATGCCACTGGCTACATGTTAATTTCCATGTCCTCATTTTTATAAGTAAAGTGGCAATCAACCTGGCTGAGAACGTACCTGTAGAGCAGGATGTTAAATCTTTTGTTGACATACTGAGGACTAGTACAACTGATCATACATTAGACATACACTTCATTTTCTAAGGATTCCACACACGGATTTCCAGAGTCGTTGCACAAGTTCATATTCTTATGATCAGTGAGTGAGTATTTCCATTTCCACATATCCTTGGGAGAATTTATTGCCAGTTTTTAGGTTGATATTAGCCATTTTCCCTGGAGTGAGATGGAATATAAGAGTTGATATAATTTGTATTTCCCTAACTGTTGAGGATTACAAACATTGTTGAAAATATTCATTACACATTTTTATTCCTTTCATTAGGAAATCTCTTTAGATCCCTAGCCACTTTTAATTGAGTCAACTTTTTCTTTGACTATGATTTTTTAATTCTTTGTGTATTCTGGATATTAATCTTCTGTCAAATGAATAACTAGCAAAATTACTCTTCCATTCTGTGGATTTCTCCTTCACTCAACTGATTACTTAGTTGTACAGAAACTTTTTAGGTTCCACTTGTAAACAGTTGGCCTGAATTCATTTGCAAATGGATTCCTATTCAGAAAGTTTTTTCTATACCTAAATCTTGTAGGATCTTCCTATGTGGTTTTCTGGAAGTATTATGGTTTCAAGTTGAGGTGTTTAATCTATTTGGGTTAAAATTTTGTGGAAGTTGATAGAAACGGGTCTAATCTACCTCTGAACAGTTAGTTTTCCTGGTAGCAATTGTTAAAGAGGTGCTCTTTTCTACAGTTTTGGTTTGTTGTTGTTGTTTTGTCTTTTCTTTATCTTTGTCAACTATCAGATGGCTATCACTATGAATATTTATATTTCTGTCTTGTGTTATATTGTTCCTGATCTAAAATATTCCTTGCTCTCCATTGAAGTCAAATAATTTATTGGGATTTAAATTAGAAAAGAAATATATAAATTACTATATGTAGGAGGATATGTTACTGTTATAGGAATGACACAAATGTTTTTCAGGGATTATTATGAAGAAAATCACTCATCCTAGATAGGTCACTAAGTCCTAACTATCTGTCAGATACTGCTGTGATATAATAGCATTCCTTAGCTTAGAATCAGGAGTAGAGGACACTGTCCCAGAAGCATCTGCCTTCAGCTTCTGTTTGGCCTGCTCCCTGACAAGTCAATTTAGTTACTGAATCAGCAGTTTTGTCAGTTTTTCCTCAGTTATTTTTGGCACCTGAATATTTCATGTGTCCTTTTCCTTTTATTTTTGTCACTGTCAGATAGATGTTAGATGGTAGACAAGTTGTATAAACGCACACACACACACACACACACACACACACACACACACACACACACATATATATATATGGTATGTGAGTTTCCTAAGCTTAACTCCATCTAGATTGCTTCTATTTCTATTTCAATTCACCAAAAGTCACTCTGCTAGAGGTAGGTAATAGGTTCTGTCTTCGGTGATTTTAGTAGTGGCTCTATCTATGGCATTATTATAGAATATGCCCTGAGTGTAGAGGACAGTTTTTGTCCACCCTGACATCTGGAGGAAATGAAGTGGGGATGCACATTTGTAAAGAGAGCAGACAAGGGCGCTGCCAACAATGAGAGCTGCTGAGGGTCTCTAGGGAGGCTTAGGATTCTGCGCTGCACTGAAACTATCATGGGCTTTGCCCAGCTTGCATTGTTCTCTGAGATGATGACAGCAAGCTGTGCCAGAAGACTCCATGTATTCAGAAAGTGGTGCATGCAGTTAGCTAAATATAACAGAAGACAAAATTAAATAAACAGCAGAGCAGGAAAGAACGATCAGATTGAGTGCTGGAGGGAAAGGCTGTTGCATTACGAACACTCTCAGTAAGACAATAACATTTGTCCTAGATTTAAGAGAATCTAACAGATTTACCTACACAGAAGGGTTGGTTAGTAGTAGAATCACAGTCTGGGGATCTTCAATACTCTTGGTCCATTCCCTGTTTCTTATAAAAAGTTCTCCATGGATAATGATACAAACTCAAAGGACATTATCATATGTGATGATTACAACTAAAATTCCTTCATTAACCGCAATAAGTTGCAATGTGAGTGCTAAAACAAAATGGCCTGTGTTTTAAGGAACTGATTTTATTCACACACACACACACACACACACACACACACACACACACACACACACACTCACACACACACACACACTGCATTCAAAGGTGGCCGAGTATCTGAGTTCAGGGAATCCTACCCATTTTCCCTGTCAAGATGAGTGTCTTGTCTACCTATGTAATATAATGGTCATCACATCTGCACAAAAGACTACAGCACAGAACAAAGAGTAGAAAAGGAAAACAACACAGAGCATCATTATTTTAGAATTGCTTTCAGCTTAGATATCCTGCCTTATGTAAACAGCTTGACTTCAAAATGCGCCTTACTTTGGTGGCTACAGAAAAGGTAAAATGTTCCCAGGATAGGCTCATTCTCTTCCATGGGCTCCAGATCTGTGTCTGGACTTTAGTTTAAAACCTTCAGGTGGTCAAGTTACTGATGTCATCTGCCTCTCTGCGCTGGCTCTGTTGGTATTCCTCAGCTGTGCTCCTCTGTGTCTACAACCTGTTTCCTCTCCCACATCCTACATTTCTATTTCCCTGAGTATCTTCACAGCTTCTCTCCTCAGAAGCATTTTCATATTAGGGTTGCAAAATAACAGCTGCACATTTCCTGTCTTTCCTTTGTATAATATTAACCACCTATACAGAATTATAGTCATGTAATTATCCATGATTGGTATGTCACTACCTACTTATGATGTCAACCACAGCAGGAATTTTGCCTCGTACAGATATGTTTCATAGTGAAGTGCTCAGTAAAGACTTTCTTTATTAAATATATGATTAAATTCTGCTCTTCATCTCAAAAAGATATCATGTTCCTAAGGCAGGTAGCCAAATGCTAGAAGCACCCTTGAAGACAGCCTTCTTACCTGCTACCACATTCCACCTGCTATGTTTATTATTTCTACAATACATCCTCCACTCTCTTAACTGCCAGTGGCACCATGCTGAACCATGATTCTCGAGCAGATTTTACTTCTCATTCTTGCCAGTTCTACCTCACATACTATCCAGATCTGTGCACTTCCATCTATTAACCATCGTTCTCAAGTCCATTAAGACTTGAATCATCTCAAGACTCAAATAGCTTTTCCCTGTCCCAAAATATTTAATCGGTTTAGATGATCTTAGCACGCCTTGAATATCCTAGTCTCTCCGCTGCTAGCCCTTCTTTATTTCTGTGAAGGCAAGTTCTTTCTAAAGGAAGTAAGATCTTGCCTCTTTGCTCCCTATATGTGCCTCCCCATAAAATATATGAAACATCTCAAACATCGGAGTCTGCATGAATATGCTAATATAGGTGTCTTTGATGTACACAGCCAGGAATAATGTAAGGAGCTTTCTCCTTATGTTCATCAAATACAATTTGTTTGTTTTAAGACAGAGTCTCTCTCTGTAGACCTGGCTGGCCTCAAACTCACAGAGATCCTTCTGCCTCTGCCTTTGCCTCCCAAGTGCTGGGATTAAAGTTGTTTACCACCATTGCCTTGCTATTTTTTCTTTGTTGGACTCCCAATAAGCACTTCTCAATCTGTCTCTGTCTCTCTCTCTGTCTCTCTGTCTTTGTCTCTGTCTCTGTCTCTGTCTCTGTCTCTCTCTCTCTCTCTCTCTCTCATACTCTCTCTTTTCTTCATCTCTATCTTTTTCTCTCTTTCTTCAATGTCTTCACTATAAGCTTGTGCCACAAGTCTTATAGTGAATACTCACATTAATGGACTTCTATAGTGTCACCATGAACCCTATTTAAAACAGTGGTCTGGCCTTGAATGAGGTTTGTAAAGGTTAAAATCTCCAGGTTCCCATTTCATTCATGAAATCTGAGGGGGACATATCTAGTGTTTTTAACCTTGCAAAGATTTCAAGGTGAGTGGTGCATTGTTCCTTTTTATGTTGTTTGAATGGTCTTCTTAATATGATTTTATTTTCAGTCCAGGAATTAAACAGTGAATCACACAAAATGGGCACAACTTAGTATGTACATGGTTTAAGTACAACTTTGGATTGTTAAACATTTCTCCTTTTATTCTTAAACACATTCCTCATTTGTTTATTAGACCAAACATGAAGAAAAATGGCATCGATGTGCTCATTTTGCTAACTGGAGGTACAGAAGTGTCTTTTTCACACATCAAGTATAGTCATCTTTAAAACATGAATTCCAATTACACATCCAGTTTTAAATTTCAAACAAGATGAGGCTCTCCTATGATTAATCACAGTGATTGACATTTCCACTTAAAAATAGCCTGGACTGGGAGGGTGATAAAAACTCGGTTTGGGTACCTACTCTGAAATTTTCTAACGCGATCTTCTAGCTTCAGCATCCTCATCTGTACAACAATTCTAGTACTGGCGTGTAGCTAAAATTTGGGGGATTATAAACAAGCTGGCTTGGCAATTCCTCACACAAGAATGGTTTTCCTGCAAAGCTTTGCAAGAAATTCAGCACCAACACAGCTGCCGCCAACATGACTGCTTCTACAAGCACTATTCTGTCTGATGATGACTGCAAGATACACACTGCATGCCAAGAGACAGCCCCATGGTGTTTCTTCCAGCAAAAGAAAACTTGTTTCAGTCTTTGTTTAACTACAGCAAAGCATAACTACTCATCTCTTGCAAGTATTCTTTCTTCTGCTGGTAACCTTCCTCAACTCAATGCCTTTCCTCACACTCTATGTTGAATTTGTCTCTAAACAGTAACAAAATTAAATTATTGCAAAAGAACTATATCATCAGATAATTTCAATAGGAGGGAGACTATGTCAACAAAAATGTCATAACAGTGCAACTGTATTAAATTATGTATTGAATATGTCCTCGGCATGTTCTGATGTATGGAGCGTGTGTTCACCTTGATCTTCCAAAAATATTCTATAGTCATGTGTAGAAATGCTGCCCTAAACATCTTGCACAACCGACATTTTCTTACCCCTTTCACATATGCTGCTCTACATTTTCTTGTTGCCATTTATAATATGCAATTTCTTATTACTATGCTCATTTATAATCCATTTTTATAATCCAAGACTTTAGACAGAGAGATTGAGACACCATGGCTTTTCCTACATCCCAGGACTCATAAGTTGCAGCACATGAAACATTATCAGTAAATTTTGATTGTTGAACTCTGTTGATCCTAAAGTGGCTATTTCTCACTTCACAATTATATTCACCATTCTATAACTCTCACCCATTACTACTAACCACATGAAGTACTCAGTCAACAAATGGTATATTATTTTGCATAGGTAAGAACTTTTCATATTTCTGACCAGTATATGGAAAATTGTATGAGTATTGTCCTACTGTATATGAACTGATTTTTTTTTTAATGTCAACAGCTAAGTGTGATGACACATGCATAAAATCCCAGCACTCAGGCAGAAGCAAACAGATTTCAGTGAGTTTGAGGCCAGCCTGTTCTTGAGGGCGGTCCAGTATAGCCAAAGTACACAGAGAAACCTTGTCTCAGGATAAAAAGAAAAGAAAAAGAAAAGAAAACTATCAACAATTTAAGTCCATTAAATAATGAGCAGTGTTGTTAAATAATGTCTTGAAATTTCCATAAAAAATTGCAGGCATGAAGTATTAGATTATGATAAATAAATTGTTCTTATTAAAGCACATGTTGTGAGTGCATATTATTTTAACAAATTTTAAAAATTATTAAAAATCATTTATAACCATTATATTAGGCAGTGTGTTACATAAATGTTACAAACCTGAAGCCACAAACGTTGGTGTTTTGCCCACTCATGTCTCCTCTTGGATCTTTTAATTATTTTTATTATGGAAATTCAAAAAATTCAGAGAAATACATGGATCATTTCAAAGAATAACATTCTGATTAGAGAACTCGAAGGCACATAACTTTAAATCGACTAATACATCTTTTCCCCATGAGATGGAAACCCTGTAGAACACTAATGTGAGTGTCATGTCATGAGAGCACCCAGAAAGGCTTCACTGCACTGACCAGTAAGCTGAAAGAAAAAAGCTGGATTTTGACTGATTTAACCATTGTGTATAAAAATCATTAATTATAAATATTGAATGAATAAATTATATTGTAATAAAAATAACCATGAAATGTGTATGATATTAATTCATATTAAGAAGCCATATACTTGAGTTAATGTAAAAACAACTATGAATAAGTTCTGAGAAATAACTAAGTTAGTGAAAATGGAAAAAAATCATGACTGCCTTGTTTTTTTCAAATGATTTAATAAAATATATTTTAATGTTCCCACACACCCTTAATAGTATATTATAAAAACTCATTTAACTTTGAGGTAAATGTTTATATTTCAAATCAATTATGTGCCTCAGGAAGCCCATAATTAGCACTAGAGTGATTTTTTAAAAATAACACAAGAAATCTTTATTCATCCCAAGAAAAAGAGAAATAAAGAAGAAAAAACACATTGAAAATTGATAAGTTTCTGAACAAATAAAAGAAACTGAGGTTTCTTCATTTCAGACAGGTTAACACCGAGTGTCAGCTCAGAAAGCTCCAGGTGGGGATTTTGGGGGTATAGAGAAGAATAAACGAGGAAAACGCAGAACACTGTATCATGGATGCAAAATTC
Organism: Acomys percivali; assembly: GCA_907169655.1. NCBI lineage: Eukaryota > Metazoa > Chordata > Mammalia > Rodentia > Muridae > Acomys > Acomys percivali. Next base: position 139,363,117 of record OU015744.1, read on the forward strand.
TGAAATAACCATTGAGAACTACAGATATGCAGATGGAGGCAGAGGATCAAAGGACCAGACTGCACGCTTTCAATTCCTCCATTTCTGTTCAGGGAATTAACAACCAGAAAAAAACATATATCTCAGGCCAATCTAAACTAATATAGATAATGCCAAACAGCTTTTATCTCAATTAAAAGTGAACAATGATACAAATTAACTCATTCCCAAACTTTTGTTTTGGCCTCTTAAAAGTCAGTGGCTTTGAATACTAGACATTTTTTGCACTTTAGTATTGTCAAATTTCACAGCTTTTTGTATTATTTTACTCTGTATAATATTATCATATCTGTTTTGAAACTAAATATTTCTTTGTTTTGTTTTTGTTTTGTTTTTTCTGTTTGTTTGTTTTTTGGTCTTTTGAGACAGGGTTTCTCTGTGTAGCCTTGGCTGTCCTGGACTCGCTTTGTAGACCAGGCTGGCCTCGAACTCACAGCGATCCGCCTGCCTCTGCCTCCCGAGTGCTGGGATTAAAGGTGTGCGCCACCACGCCCAGCGTTTTTGTTTTTGTTTTTGTTTTGTTTGTTTGTTGTTTGTTTGTTTTTGTTTTTTGTTTTTTTGGAATATTTCTTAACATTCTTTATTATTGCAAAAACTTTTTCTCATTTTATTAATTTATTCATATTACATCTAAATTGTTATCCCATCCCTGTATCCTCCCATTTCTCCCTCCCTCCTGCTTTCCCCCAACTCCCCTCCCCTATGACTGTGACTGAGGGGGATCTCCTCCCCCTGTATATGCTCATAGGGTATCAAATCTCTTCTTGGTAGCCTGCTATTCTTTCTCTAAGTGCCACCAGGCCTCCCCATCCATGGGACATGGTCAAATATGGGGCACCAGAGTTCGTGTGAAAGTCAGTCCCTACTCTCTGCTCATCAGTGGAGAATGTCCTGTCAATTGGCTAGATCTGAGTAGGGGTTCAGAGTTTACTGCATGTATTGTCCTTGTCTGGTGCCATAGTTTGAGCAGGAACCCCAGGCCCAGATCTTATCATGATAATGTTCTTCTTGTATGTTTCTAGGACGCTCTGGATCCTTCTATTTCCCCATTCTCCCACGCTTCTCTCACCTAGAGTCCCAACAGGGTGTCTTCCCCTCTGTCCTACTTTCCTGGTAAGTGAAAACTTTCATGGGACATGCCCCCTAGGCTAGCGTCCAGATATAAGTGAGTATATTCCATCTTACATCCATCAAAATGGCTAAGATCAAAAATTCAAGAGCAAAATCTTGGTAATATTGAACTCCACCAGGAAACCAATATTAAAATGCAGTCTTTACATTTATAGAACCATAAAATATTAAAGTGATTTTAATAGGAACAGCCTACAGTTTGCAAATTAATTAGCATACTTATTAATATGATAACTATTTTCAACTATCATAAATTGACTGATTCTTGTGGTTCTCTATACATTTGGAATACCCACATTCCACAGTAAATTATTTTTATTAAGAATAGTTTTTTAATGATATATTTTGATTATGGTTTCCCCATCTTCAACTCCTCTCAGATTATAGGCATGTTCCCATCCACCTAAATCCACACCTTTTCTTTCTCTCTCTCATTAGTATACAAATGAGCATGTTCCAAAATTAATAATACAATGAAACTAGATAAAAGTAAACAAAGAATACAGACTGCAAATAAACCATGATCAAAGAGAAGGAAAAGAGCCAAAGAAAGGGGTCAAAGATCATATACAAATTCAGATACACACACATTGCACACACAGAAATCCCATAAGAAAATAGATATGATACTACACACACAAAGGCTCTGTAATGAAAAACATTATGAGATTAAAAAACTCTAAAAAATGTCATTGAGTTTGTTTTCTGTTGGCCATTTACTTTTATATACCCAGTGAAACTCTGTTCGAGAAAACTGAATTTTTTGATGTTTGGTTCCCTAGGGATCCAGGAACCATGCTGAAGAGGAAGTGGAAAGGTTGTAACCAACAGAAGGGATGGAAGGCACCAAAGAAAACCAGTCTGTCTAAGCACAGTAGGACTGATACATGTATGGATTTACAGAGAATATGGCTGCATGCACAGTGCCTGAGCAGATCTGGGCAGACAGGGCCCTGTAAGCATAAAGTTAGTGTGTAAATACTGATTTGCTGTCTAAATATTATATAAACTCTGACCACAGTTGTCTACTTGCTTTGTCAATAAAGCAGCTTACAGCCAATTGAGGAGCAGGGGAAAGAATTAAGCTGGACTTCCTGCCAGCCACGTGAGGAGGACTTAGGAGACAAAACAGGGGTGCCATGGATACAGGTCCAAGGAAGATCAGGAAGAAGGAGCTTGGGAATAGGAGAGCTAACCAGTCCAAATAACACAAGGATGTTTTCTGGGAGTAAGACAAAATAGCACAGATGTTTAAGAACAGATGTACACTGCTCTACATTGTGTTGTGAAGCCTTGTATTATAAAAGTGTTTCAATTATTTGTATGATAGCTGCATTAAGAAATAAACTAAGAGCAAATAGCAGCCTTATCCATAATAGCCAGTATCTGGAAGCATCCTAGATGTCCCTCAACCAAAGAATGGATAAAGAAACTAACTGTGGTACATTTACACAATGGAATGCTACTCACCTATTAAAAACAAGTAAATCTTGAAATTTGCAGGAAAATGGACAGAAGTAGAAGTAATCGTCTTGAGTGAGGTAACCCTGACCAAATTACACATGGATATTAGCACAGTATAGGTGTCCTTTGAGAGACTCCACCCAGCGGGGGATCAGGACAGATGCTGGGATTCACAGCTGGACTCCTGGTGGAGCTCTGAGCATTGTATAGAAGAATGGGAGGATGGAAGGACCCAGAGGCTTCAGGTGTCCCTTAAGAAGACCATGAAGGGAGGTGGTTCTGGACCCAGGGGGCCCTGCACAAATGTTGCACCAACCAAGGACAATGTATGCAGTAAACCTAGACCCCTTGTTCAGATCTAGCCAATGGATAGCCTATTCTCCATGGCTCTAGGGAGAGCACGGACTGCCTCTGACTTTAACTCTGATGCCTCCGTTTTTGATCATCTCCTCTTGGTGGAGAGGTCTGGCGCCACACAGAGCAAGGGGAAGCAGGCTATCCTGTGGTCATATGGTGGGGAGAAGGTTCCCTTCTGTCAGAAGTCTAGGTGAGGGAACTAGGTCAGAAGAAGGAGGAAGGGTGCGAATGGGAAAAATACAAGTGAGGGAATAACAATTGGGATGTAAAATGAGTAAATTATTAAAAAAAAAAAAAAAGAAATCATTGTCACAAAAGAGAGCAGTCAATACAGAAAATCACATTTAACAAGAGCAGACAGAGCACCATGATTATAAGATCCATGTCATATGCTGCAAATGATAAGCCATCATTGAAGACCCTATTTTTAAAAGTAAGGGACCCAACATATACCTTTGCCATATTTGTAGGTTCCAAACATGAGACTCCTAACAAGTTCTTAAAGTAAAGACAGGATATAGGAAAAAACAGAGAAAAGCAACAAATTTAAGCAATTTAAACAGAGCATTTGTGTGCTTCCATCAAAGAAAGGACGCAAGTAAATGTTCTGGACTGATCATGTTGTTCTAATGGAGCGTTTATATGAAGGTCACAGCCTTGAAACTCAGGTTTACTATAATTTCGAACTCAATAGAGGACTCCAAGACATTTCCTGTATCTTTGTTTGAATGAAACATTCTTTCATGCCCCAGTGTTCCTAAACAATATGAAGAACAAATAATTATGCCTCTCAGACTTTAGTTAAGAATGAATTGGGGACATGAAAAACTGAATGAAAGCAAGGTAAATGGAAGCAAGGACAATAGAGAGAATTTATTATTATTATATAAATAAAGACAACTAAAAGACATATTAATCTGTGAACTATATAGCTACAGCAAGCAATAAGTATTATGACTCATAAGTTATAAACATGAAACATCATAGAAAAGGCATAGAAAAGCCTGTAACTTTTCCTATTAGAGCATGCACAGGTCTGAACATATAACTTCAAGGTGTATGGGCATTTAGTGGCAGGTCTCTTATCTAACAGGTGTAAAATTGAGCCTTGGGCTCAATTCTTAGCATCAAGAAAGAAAATTCATAAGGAACTGTAAAACACAAAGTGAGGCATAAAATAAAAGCTCAGAGCAAAACAATCAATAAGACATTTTTAAAAAATTATCTGTTAGGAAACTTAAAATAACTATGTTGAGTTTTTGCCAAAGTAATTGGAAAAATTATAAGAACATATGGGCAACAGAATCAGATACCGAACAATAAGCAAGATCAGGATTCGGGAATCTTAAACCTCGAGCAGCACAAATGGCAGTGAGCTTGGAACATAAGATGCTATAAGAGATATGAAAAGTAGTTTTGGATGAACTCATAATGTTAAAGAAAAAAATAGAAATAAAACTCCCAAGGTACAAAATAAAATACTCAGTAATTATAGAATAGTTACTAAAGGGAGCTCTTTCACTCAGTGGGTAGGAGTCTAAGTTAGCAGGGTGATTATAAAAAGCAGTATTAAAATATCTCAAAACTTGAAAGTTGTAAATGCTGTTTTTTTTTTTTTTATATGAGAGACTGAGATAAGAGCTATACCTAAGCTTTACTAACACGTGGCTTTGGCTGAGGCCAGAGCATTTCTATCTAAATTGTCCTATACAATGGCCAGTATATTTCCAGCCTTTGTCTGCTAATCTATCCTAGAGTGTTTCAGCCTCTGAGACTTACAGCTAAATAAACTTACCTTTTTCACTTCTTTCTGAAGTCTGGAGACTGGTTCAAATCAGCTGTTCTGGCTCAAACTCTTCTTCAAACTGACTGATTCAAACTGGCTTTTCGAGAATTCTCACTGAATTGCATTGCTCGGCTTAGAAAAACTGTCTCCGAACTCCACAAATTCAACTATACCAAACTGCCTGTACCAAACCCAGCCAAACTGCACTGTACCACAGTGTACTGACTGAATGAACTCTGCTGTATTCCTGTACTGTTTTCTTCTCCTCTGCAACTTCTCTGTGCTGTTCTTTCCTGTCTATTCTTGTGTGTGGTTGGGAATATCCTATCTCTGACTTATTCATTCAAATATTTCTCTGATTCAACACTTTGTCCCTTAATTAGACATCATTGTTTGGTATTAAAAGTGTGTGTTAAAGGCATATCTGAATTCCAGCCAGAGGGATTAAAGCTATATATATTAAGGGCATGTCTATAGTCCAATTGGATCACACAGACCTAAATCTTTAGATGTGATCCTTTGCCACAGTAGCAAACTTGATAGATTAAAATTCCTCTACAGAAAGTAAAATAATCATATGACCAAGCACCCCCACCACTAGGTACAGAAGTAACAACATGGATACATTGTAAAATTATCTGTGTTCCCTTGCTTATAATAGCACCACTCATTGTAGCCAAGACTAAAACAAACAAATAAAGAATAAACAAAAACAATCACTATCAGTGAAAGTGATCCAATAGTAGGCAACATAGTCAGAGACAGCCCCTGCTCCACTTGCTAGAAGACCCTGTTGAACACCAAGCTACCCATCACCTACATATGTGGAGGGGAACTAGCTCTTGTCAATGCATGCTTTTTGGTTGGTGGTTCAATCTCTGTGAGCCCCCATGGTACTCAGTTTGTTGACTCTGTGGGTCTTCTTATGTAGCTTTTTTCCCCTCCAGGACCCCTCCAGCTCCTCTGCAAAACTCCCTGACTTCTGACTCATGATTGACTCTTAGTCTCTCTACATCTGTTTCCATAAGCTGCTGAATGAAGCCTCTCAGAGGACAGCTGTGCTAGTCTCCTGTCTGAAAGCATAACAGAGTATCATTAATAGTGTCAGAGGTTGGCCTCTCCCATGGAGTTGGTCTCAAATTGGACCAGTCATTGTTTGACATTTCCCTCAATCTCTGCTCTAGCTTTATCTCTGTACACCTTATAGGCAGAGTAAAGTTTGTGCTGAAGGTTTTGTGAGTTGGTTGATGTTCTCTTCCCTCCACTGGAAGTCTTACCTGGCCATAGGAGGTGGCCAATTCAGTTTCTGTAGTTCCTGCTGCTAGGAAACTCAGCAAGAGTAATCTCATATTCTCCTAGGAGCCTGCCCCACCACAGGGCCAGCTTGTCGCAGAGATGCCCCCACTCTGCTGGTTTCCCTTCTCTCCCAGCTCTCTTACTTCTCCATGCCTGCTCTTCCCAATCTGATCTCAACTCTGATTCCCCTTCACATACCCTCTCTCACCTGGTACTCTCTCTTCATTCACTTTCAATATCTATATGTCCCCTTCTGAGATTCAAGCATCCTCCAATAGACCCTCCTTGCTACTTAGCTTTTTCGGGTCTGTGGATTGTAGAATTGTTATCCTGTATTATATGGCTAGTATCCACTTATAAGTAAGTATATACCATGTGTGTCTTTCTGAGGATGGGTGAACTCACTCAGGATAATATTTTCTAGTTCTATCCATTTGCCTGCAACTTTCAAGATTCCCTTGTTTTAATAGTTGAGTAGTATTTCATTGTGTAATGTACCACAGTTTCTTTCTTTTTTCCCCCCCATTATCCATTATTCAGTTGGAAGGCATCTAGATTGGGTGCAGTTTCTAGATATTGTAAATATAGCTGCTATGAACATAGTTGAGCTAGTGTCCTTTTTGTATGGTAGAGCAGAGCATCTTTGGGTATATGCCCAGGTTAGTCCTGACTCTACTTGATGTGCCAGGGCACGTTGGTGGGGGGCTTCCTTTTTCTGAGGAGAAGGGGAAGGGGGAAAGGAGGAAACAGTAGGAGGGTGGGACCAGGAGGAGAGGAGAAAGGGTGTTGTGAAATGGTTATAAAGTGAGTAAATAAATTTTACAGATAAATAAATAAAATAAAAATAAGTAATCAACCCAAGACTAAATAACTATAAGCAGCCAAATTAATTCCTCCCTAATTTACCAACTATGGTATTTTAGTTGCAATAGTGTGGTAAAATTTTCATATTCTACACAGTCTAAGACCCACACACCTAAAATATAAATAGGCTGTTACATGTTTTCCTTTTTGTATCAATTGTTAGAGGAAATCATAGTTAGATATTCTCATATGTGAAGCATAGATATTTTTCTAATTTTAAAATTATTACAAAGGTATTTAGATTGGGAAGTGTATACATAACATTTTAGTTTACACAGTGCAGGTGGCTGGAAAATCTAGAGCTAGGGCACCAGCAGATTAGTGTATTCTGAAGGTCCTATAATTGAGAAATGTTCCCTTGCTTTTCCCTATATAGAAGGCAAAGCAAGTTCTTTGAGTCTCTTTTATTCTCAGTGTATAGAGTTAAGGTTAGGAATCTTTATCTAGGTATTTTACTTACATCTTAAGGTTGTTTTGACATTAAACAACTTGAGTGTTTGTTTAATGATAGTTATATATACATTTTTCTTCTGAGGATTTCACAAATAAGTACTACATCTACATTTCCTGCAGCCCTGCCTCTTTACTACTTAGCCCCTCCCTTCTCCCAAACGAATGATTACTTTTTAAATTATTACTATCACACACACACACACACACACACACACACATATATATATATTCACACACATAGTATATATGCATACATGTATACATAGCCTATGGAGTCCATTTTGTTTTAGTTTTATGGGCATGCATCCAGAGCTGACCATTTGGCCAGCTAACCTCTGCAGGAGTGTGTTCATAGAGGGAAATGATTCTCCTTTTTGAGAAGCCATTGCCCTCCTTTAGATTTTCATCTATGGTTGACACCATGTGGAATTTCTATTGTCCACATTGGTAGGCAAACTAGTGTTTTTGTTATGCTGGTTTGCCTCCCAGAATTCAGTGGTAAGAACCTATCAAGGAAGAAACCAAATACTTTACACATTAAGCTTCAAGGAATAGAGCTGAAACAGACCTGGAAGTCTCTTCCCTAAGGAGTAGCTCTCATAGTAAGAGATGTTGCAAGTTGCCATGGGAGATTGCTATCTGTGATCTTAACCAGCTGTAGAGCCTATGGACCATGACAATGGCTGGACTAGAATGATAAACTATTACTGCCAAGTTCCTAAGTTACAATAATTTACAATTGTTTTCTAAATACCCATCCTTATACACACAGATAAGTGCAGTTCTCATCCCTCATCAAAGAAGTTTCTTTTTGTACCAGTGGAGGCTAAGACAGAGATCTGCATCTGAGCAAACCACAGAGAACTAGTGATTGCGGGAGGCTGAACCCCAACTAATATATCTACAAAGTAACTCCTAAGCCTAAGGCTCAGGGGAAAATGCAGGAGATGGGAGAAATGCTTATAAGACCCTTGGAAACCTGTTGGGTGTGTCCTCTCAACAGCAGGCATTCACTGTGCATAACAAGTAATTTGCATTTGTATTTTAGTAAAATGACATAAATAAGCTAAACAAAAAGCAAATATTGGGTAGATAACAAAAAGTTTTAGTTTCAATTATCCTAGGAGATTTATTAAGCAATAGTGCTTTACTAATCATATTTTTTGTTTTTTTCTAATGTTAGTTGAACACATACTAGATTTCAGGCATTGTTCTAAGTTGTTAAAATGGGAAGTCACGATGTTTTCAACAAAAATTTAAAATGAGACAAGAAAAAGAGATTAATCTATATCAGTGGTGTTCTTGGTGGCTTTCGGGTAGGTTTTTTAAAATTTTATTTATTTTATTTATTTATTTTATTTATAAATTTATTTATTTTATTTATACATTTTTAGATTTTATTTTTAAATTTGTGGAAAAATACTTCTAATGTGTTTTTCCACACAGATTAACTAATTAAAAAATATATCAGCACTGATTTCTGATTGCACTCATGCACTGGAATGTAACTTACTTCCTGACTAGCTTACTCCCTTACTGGCTTCAGTACATCCTCCAACGCACTATGTAGCCGTAGTGAATTAACCAAGTTGCCTGAATGACTCATTTCTACAGAATTAATGATCATGTAACTTTTCTCAAATTTGACAGGCATGAAGAAAGTTGCATCTTTGATTTATATTTTGAAGACACTTGTGGACAGCATGGATCAATATGGGTTTATAGAATCAGCATAACACAAAATCAAATCCAGACTCAAAATTCTCATCATAGCCTTGGCAAGCTAATTACTCTAGGTTTGTTCCTCATCTGTGAAAAGAGGACACAGTTGCAGGTACTGACCCAGCAGAGACCCTGGGAATACTAACCACAGAGCTGCAGAGTCATGGGATGACACCTACTACTTCTTAAACTGTAACAAACGCAGCATCAGAATGAGTATATTGATGAATGATACATAATAGATACACTAATGGTAACAAATTTTATGATAGTTTTCTTTCCTCCAGTACTGCATCCCCTTTTCTTTTCTTTTCTTTTTTTTTTTTGTGTTCATCTTTTTATTTTATTTTATTTTTTAAATTTTTTTTATTAATTTATTCTTGTTATATCTCTATGGTTATCCCATCCCTTGTATCCTCCTATTCTCCCCTCCCTCCCATTTTCCCCTTATTCTCCTCCCATATGACTGTTCCTCAGAGGGATTACCTCCCTCTGTATATGCTCATAGGGTATCAAGTCTCTTCTCAGTGACCTGCTGTCCTTCCTCTGAGTGCCACTAGGTCTCCCCCTCCAGGGGACATAGTCAAATGTGAGGCACCAGAGTACATGAGAAAGTCAAATCCCTCTCTCCACTCAAGTGTGGAGACTGTCCTGTCCATGGGCTAGATCAGGGTAGGGGCTTAAATTTTACCACCTGTATTGTCCTTGGCTATTGCCTTAGTTTGAGCGAGACCCCTTGAATACATTAAAACAGGTATACTTTCTTATTTTTTTTTTTACTCTATTAACTATCATGTTGTGAAAGAGGTACAGGAAGACTAAAGAGAAGAATTAAATTCTTTCTCTAAAAATTCTATGGTACAATTTTCTCTTATTTTGTGCTATCTATTTTTACATATGAAAATGATTTATCTAAAGACACAAAAGCATTATAATAACTTGATAAAGACCACCTGCCAACACCCAAAGAAGATACTTTCTAATTTACAAGTGAAGGAAATGCTCCCAGTGGCAATAGTTTTGTATTATCAATACACATAGCTTCATGGTAAGTACTATTTTCCTTTGTAGTCATTATATTTTTCTCCACAAGAAACATTTAAAACTATTTTCAGATTTAATTGCAGTTACTTACAGTCTCAAACTAATTACTAGAATTTTTTTTTTAACCAAAGTTCTGTGTAGCAGCATGCGTATCATCCTATATTGCCCTATTCATTCTGTAGTTAAGAGAATCAAAACCACAGAATGAATTGGGGTAATTTTTGTTTTCTGGTGTTGTTCGTTTGTTTTGTTTTTCTATAGTGACTTTCCTCACTTTTAATTAAACAGAGAAAATTATGACAATAAAGTAAAATCTGCATTGCCCTAGAAATCCGTAGTCTGAAAACAGAGTCAATCATTGAAGTTGTTATATAAACTATATAAATGTAGAGAAGAGAAGAGCGAACAGCAGAGTGAAACCACATCCAATCCTCAGAGGCCAGGGCAGCAAATTTACCAAGCGACTCCACAAGCCACTTAATATTTTCATTAAAATGGAAAAACCTAACAGGAGTTTCAATTATATCCATTATGCTCAGGAGACCAACTTTAAAACTAGGGCAACAGATTCTGACTAATAATAAAAGAATAAAGATTTTATATTAATTGTACAAGGTTAAAACCAGGCAGAAATACATAAGGATATTTAAACTGATGAGGGTCTGCTTCTTGGGTTCTTACAATTGAATCTGGGAACTTCTTGTACAGAAAACAAAAAGGAAAATAATAATCACAAAATGGCACAAAAGTAACAAACAAATGCAGTTGTCTTCATATTAAGAGCAATAGTCACAGGAATTGACAGTTTACCAAAGGAAGACATGCTTTCATGTTACCATACAATTCTCTGACCACAGTGGAAGACATTCATTTATAAAACTAAATCATCCACACAAATTATTATATTAGTATCTGATCATACAAACTCTTCTTTAAGGATATATATATATCCCATCCTTGTGTGTCCTTTGAAATTTTCCTCTGAGGAAAACATTCCTCTCATTCAGTTGGATGCATTTACATGATATGACTTTCACTTACTTCAGGAGTATGTTCTTGGCCAAATGATTGGTTCTTCTCTGTATGTATATTTACCAGAACAAGCAGTAAGCCATGATTGAAGCAAAGGAGAAAAACAATGTGGATTTACCAGTGGATTGAAGTCTGAGAGGACAGAGGACTTTGACTACTCTGCCACAGCCTTATTCCACCACAGCAAGGGACTGGAGCCAAATCTCTAAGCACAGAAAATGCAGCCAGGCTGTAAGGAATGCCCCACACTGAGAGCTAGGCTTACTTTTAAATACAGTTTCCCACCGTTGGCCCACTCCTCCAAAGTGCCTCTCAATCATCAATCATAGATTTGCTTTTTTCCTTCACCTTCTCAAATACATATGTGACAGTTTATAAATGATTGTAATTTTAAATCAGTATTTTCACTGATTCTTATAGATAGAGTATTCTAAAAATATATTTGAATTCATGCATAATTTTTTATCTATAGGTTTCCTGTCTCAGCTCATTGAGGCTTCTTAAAGCAAAGTTGTTCTTATATGATATAATTTGAAATTACCAAATTAATTTCAGTTCTGTGACAAAATTATACGTGCTAGACTATTTATAGGCAAAAAATAGATGGATCCTGTTACAGACAGACTTATTCAATTGCCATGTTTAATAAACTGACATCACAGGAGATGTCACCTATCTAAAATGTTTTATTGCATGAATTTTATTTTTAAAACTTACATCATAATCTTAATCCTTAGTTAAACTCCTTTAGACATGACTGATTATTTGAATGGATTTCTTTGAATGAGAAATTTGAAAATATATTATGATAAAAAATTAAAGTATTTCGATAAAATACTTGAGTTTCGTTTTAGTTATAACAAAAAAGGAATAAGGTGTCCTTGTCAAATTTTCATCCTTTACACGTCATGACCTTCTTTGTAATGTCAAAGAAATAAAGCAAACCTTGGCTGTGTGGATTCTGAAAGGGTGAAACTGTCTGGAATATGAAATATGTAGAACATGCCCTGGCATGTAATATTCAACTGCTATTTGTTTTTAAAATTATTCTGAATCTGAGACAGCAGAAACAAAAATAAATAAATATATAAAAATAAGTCTGTTATATCCAAGGAAAAGACAGCATAAATATTTAAAATAAAAACAATAAATGGAAAGGTTCAGATCTGAGTAGATAGGGAGGATGGCGGGCCTTGGGAGGAGCTGGAGGAGGAGACACCATGATCAGAGCATACTGATGAAAATTATTTTTAAGAAATATGATAAACTTATTTTTTCATAAATGAAATAATGTTTTCATGGTTTTGCAATGGACATATTTTAAAATTCAAATTGATAAATATTCATCATTATTTTTAAAAGAATTATTTAGAACTATATATAACAATGAGAAAATGGAACTATACAGAAAAGAAATGAACTCTTAACAGGTTAATTTAGCCTTTCCAAATAAATAATTCATTGTTGCCTGGTCTTTAAAAACTAATAAAAAGGCAGGAACTCAGGATAATCCTTTCTGAATTCATTACATAATATGCTGGGAAAGGCAAAGAACAAGGAATGGCAAAGAATGGAAGTCTTCTGCTCACCTAGATGACATTTATAAAGATTAATGTCCTGAAAAGGTGACTCAGTTTCTAAGAGCACTTGCTGCTTTTCCAGAGGACTCATGCTTAATTTCTAGTAACCTCATGGTGGCTCACACCTATCTGTAACTCCAGTACCAAAGGTTCTGTTACCCTCTTCTGACCTCCAAGTGTACTGTGCAAACGCAGTACACAGATACATATTAAGGCAACAACTCATGTACAAGTAATGAATTTTTTTATAATCTCTACATTTATATATGTATATATACATACATACACATAGATGCGTGTTTGTATGTAATATTTTAAGGGTTGTAGGTGGGCTCTTTTGGCAGATAACTATATGTACATAAGGGAAAAATTCATCAGTATGTGGGTGTCAGAAACTGTCATGGGTTCCAATAGTGAAACATTTGCTTTAGGAGGATTGTGTGGGGTAAAAATCATATGAGGGGGTTGCATATCTAAGAGAAGTATTCAAATTACTCAGCGTGGACATTATTGATCTAATTTTTACTTATAAAGTCCTATGTACATTCACAGTATAAATGGCTTGAGTTCACTTTCTGAGTAATCCCCTGCTTTCTTCTTAGCTGTGTGTGCATTCACAGGCCAACTTCCTTAATCCATATATTCATTACCCTCAATTCATTTATATATATAAAAAGTCCTGGCAATAGCACTTGGACTTTGATTCGTTGAGAATTACAGACTTGATATGCTGAGTTAGCTCAGTTGGGAGAGCTTTAGAAGAATTACAAAGTTATTTCCTTAATTTGTAGGATGATACCCTAAGGGACAATTCACTGAAATGTATAATATGCCTCAAGACCTAAATTGAGTAACGTTCCATTACATCGCTGTTATCACCTCCTGATGCTGCCCACTAACTCAATGTATATTTTTATATTACTCTGTTTTTTCAGGTTATTAGTAACTCCTTCATCTATTTTCAATTTAGCTTTTTGATAAGTGCCATAAAAATGCCATGATATATATTAGAGCCATCACGGTAGGCAGTTTCAGATATGAAGGCAAGAGAGTAAGAACGTGAAGACACAGTCTAGGGAGTTTTAGAAATCTCCTTTCCATAATAAGGCTACTCACTGGCCAACAGAAGCTGTTGTTCATAGCCATGATGGGTAAGTTTTCTCCAGTCTGCTCAGTCTCTTTTAAGGATTTGCACAGGAATAGGATATGGTTTGGAGCCAGGATACTGATAATAATGGCTTCAGTGGCCCACACATAACACATTCATATAATTTAAATTTTTAAACAATGATAATTATCCTACATAAAACAATAAAAAAATCTACCAAGAAACCTACTATCTCATGACCTAACTTAAAACAATATATGTGAGTGGATTATAGAACATATTTAAAATGAAAGAAGTTGTGAAGTTCTGAGTGTGAATGGATTAAAAGGGGGTGAAGAAGGTAGATAGAAAAGATGGAGTAGTGTGAATTCACCATAATTAAGGTTCCATGAAAAAGCTAGATTTAAAAGTTCTAGAAGATGCTATGCATGCTACAGGAGAATTGTAGTCATCTGTTTTTTCCAACTGTGAACACTACAAACGACAATAGCAACCAGCCTGGAAAAATATGCCCACTTACCCAAGAGTGGCATACATAACATGAAAAAATTAACCATGTTTTGATTAGATTTGAATCTAGCTCCATAATATGATATCTATTCCTGGCACTAGTGTCAAGGAAAAATCATAGGTTCCAGGGGACAACATTATTGTCACTCTACTAAATGGGCATAGAATTAAAACTGATTTACTGAAGATTTGTTGTTACAATCATGTGTTAGTGCATCTCTCCACCTTCCATAGGGAAGTTTACTTTTGAAGTAGATGTCAATCATCACAGAGACCTAGAGCAGGTGCATAAAGCAAGAGATTATAGACAACTCAAGCCTAAATGACACAGTGATATCACCACCTCTCTTGCCAAGCCTCTGAGATAAAGGGAGCAGAAATATTGTAAGAGACATAGGAGGTGGATGACCACATGGAAATAGTGTTTTCTACAAATAAGGGCAAGAGCACACTTCAGCCTACACTGGTTGTGACAGCATGCATAAGACATGGGCAAACTCGAGCCAGCCACAACCCCACCATAGACAACGGAGGCAGGTATGAAGTTCCACCTCTCATTAAGGATCTTCTGCTAATTGAGGTCTTCAGGGAAAGGGTGAGGCAGTTTTAAGTATTTTGAAATTCGTAGGTTGGCCACACACAGGGGAAAGCCAGGCACTCAAAGAATGTAGACAGCACCTGTTGTCATCTATGAGTCTGAGAAATAAGTGACCATAAAGTTGAGTGTCGAGGGAAGGGGACATAGATCAAAAGGAGCGATTTAGGTAGTGGGGTGAGAGTGATCAAATGCACTAGTTGGTGAGTTAATTTCAGATACAATTTTACAACAGCAAAGAGTTGAATGGAATTACCCTGTATAAGAAATGCTTCTCTCAAAAACATGAATTGTAAAATAAAAGTTACAATAAAATGTATGGAATACCTACCTTCCTATTAGGTACTGAACACAGAGGCCCCAGAAATCTCCAAACCAACACAGGGTATTACCATTGCCCTTGTTTATGTAGCATAAGTAGATATAAGACTCCCCAAGACTGAAGACATACCAACTTTGACTGCAAGGCATAGACAAGTCCATCTCAAACTGATCAGGAAACTTTGATATGCTATGATAAATGCACAGTTAAAAATTAAAAACAACAGCAACAAATCACTAATAGTATGATCCTGTACAGGACCTTGTTTGCTGCAATACATCCTACCAGAAAAGGTGTAGCTCTTGGTGCAGTAGTGGTATGGCTGCTATTGGGTAACTAACACACTTGCTTATTATAACTGAGGATTGTTCTGAAGCATGGAATTTCCTGTTTTGAACTCTAATCCTAGCCAGAAGTCTATGAATGGGGAAGTCCTTAGATCCTGAGGAAGAGTGTACCATTATTATTTTGGAGAACAACCAGAGTGTTAAATTTTCATCTAAATGTTTATATTTAGAGCCATAGGACCTGGGCTACTCTCAGCATTAGTCAGGGAAAAACAAATTGAAATCGATAACAGTCAAATGGAGAGATGTAGAACTATTAAAAATACTGAGATTAACAGATTCAATGTTCAGCCTTAAATACATATTTATATTAACATCCTTACCATCAAGGCTCAGGGAATATCTTGAAAGGGAGGATGGGAATAGGGTAAAAGCTGGAGGATTGAGAGAAATGCTTTGAAAAACCATCTTCTAGATATGACAGGATTGTCATAATAATGAATTCACAGCACCTCTATTTACCTAAATAAGAACTACATGTGGTCAAACCAGTCAAAACTCTTGGATGGATAGCAGATAATCTCCAGGTCATACCCCTTATGTATTATTGGCAGTGGATAGCTTCTAAAGGAGTGTGAATCATTCTTCAATGGAGATTCAGCAATTGGAAGGTTTCCCATGCTACCCACATGTACATATAAGCAGCACTAACAGGTGACTCATCAGCAATATCAACAGTAACAGCCAAACAGACATCATGTTGGTAGGAGACATGTTGCAGCAAGAATCAAGGAGGAATTGGAGGTGGACTGGGAAGTTGATAGGCTCATAATTTATTGCAACCACTAATACAACTCTTTTCTAAAATGTAATTAATTTATTTAGATTACATTTCAATTGTTATCCCATCGCTTGTACTCTCCCCATTCCTCCCTTCCTCCCACTTTCACCCTATTCCCCTCCCCTATGTCTTTTACCTAGTGGGACTTCCTCCCCCACTACATGGTCATAGGCTATCAAGCCTGATCTTGGTAGCCTGTTTATTCTTTCTCTGAGTGCCACCAGTCCTCCCCACGATGGGGTAGTGTTCAAATTTTGGGCATCTGAGTTCACGTCCAAGTCAGTCTCCACTCTCCACTCACCTATGGAGAATGTCTTGTCCATTGGCTAGATCTGAGAAGAGGTTCAATGTTTACTGCAAGTATTGTCCTTGGTTGGTGCAGGAGTCTGAGCAGAACCATGGGACCCAGATCCACCCATCCTGATGTTTTCATGTAGGTTTCTAGGATCCTCTGGACCCTTCTACTTCCCCATTCTCCCAAACTTTTCTCACCTAGAGTCCCCAACTCTTAATATTACAGAAATGTTTGTTAAAATGTCAAATCCAAATTCTTATACTATAGGAAACCACCTTTCATTTATTTTGGTAGCTAACAACTTCTCAGAAAGATATAGTTTTTTTCCCAGAAAATATCTGCTATCATTCTTAATTCCCAAGAATGTATAGAAGGCGGGTGACAGAGAGTCTCATCAGAGTCTTAATGTTGGAATTCTAAGCTCAGATTCAGAACCAGAAATGACACTGAGAATCTAGGAGAGGCCTATTTGAATGCCCAGCTTGGAAGCTGGTCACAAGCTTTAGAAGTTCACAGAAGAGGCAGCTCATGTTCATAAGCCTCTGGTAAAGCGTGATCATCAATATGCATCTTATTACTTCTCTCGTGGCTAGCTTTCTAGAATGTCCCCTGCTAGACTGAGGTACTGGGCAGGGTGCATTCTACCTGACAATTTTTCCTAGAAGAAGCTAAGGCAAAGCTGGACCACAGAAAATAATAAATGTGCTAGGTTTTGTTTTGTTTTGGTTTGGTTTTAAAAATTTTCTCAAGTATTGGGTTAGAAAACTCTGTAATGAATATTTTTCCTCTGAAAATAAATTTCACCACTTAAATATCTATCTATTCAATTAAAAAGAACATATTACAAAACTTTGTCTAAGTTATATTTTTAAAGAAAGCTACACTCCTATCCCTGATGTCAACACTACAGCAACACTAATCTATACTATATTTCTAAGAAAAGTTCTAAAATGGAGTGTATAATGTGTTCTATATGTATTTTTATTGATTACATACCCAATTAGTGTATGCACATATGCCTTTAATAAGGGAATCTATTTATATGTACTATTTGTATTAAATCAATATAAAGTTATTAAATCATTAATATTAACACTATTTCAGTGTTCAAATGTAGACATCATCAAATATGAACAAATTATGCTTCTGTAATTTTCCTGTTTTCTATTTTGATTACTCAAAATGTTTCAACTACAATATAATCTAAATTATTTCATCAAGTCTGTAGGAATGGATTCTAATTGGATGAATGTATATAAATAATCATCCAACTGTTGATAAAAACCTATATGCATGTCAATATCAATTATTTCAAATACGGTTCCCCTTAATTTTAAGTATTTTCTATTTAATCTTTTCAGTATTTCCCAAAGTAAAAATTCTGAAACTTTGTGGTAGCATTTGAATACATTGATATACCTTAGGAATAATTTTTGTCAAAAGCACCTTTAACCAAATGTCCTTTAGACACAGCAGGCTGGGTATCGTATACTGTTTATATTGATGACAAACTACTTTACCAGTGAGGTACTAGATTTATAATGCTGCAGAATGTGCAGCATCCATGTAGCATATAACAATAAAGGTGGATTATTATTTTTAAATATACTTCAAATCAAAACAGGATAAATCTTATTTATGCTAGAAGTATGGAAATCACACACACATATCTATACATTGTACATATATATATATATGTATAATGATCATATTCATTGAAATATAGCTTGATGGTGTTGAGCTTGCCTTAATGGTTAATAAATGCAGAGAGACACAGATACCACTACAACTAATTTCCTGCCTCCTTCCTTTTCCTAAGTACACACACTCTGGGCCTTTTTAAAAACAGCTGTTAAAAAGTAAGGCTGTGCCTAATGTGTGCTTTCCAATTTCCAAACAAAGATGTGAACAAGAAAAGTAGAAAAATAAATGAAAGTACAGAAAATGATTTTCTGATTTGCTATGTCAGGGAAGTTGTTAGAATGCAAATGCACACTCAGGGCCAATTGTTCATCTTCATGACAGCATAAAGATGGGCTTTTTCTCTGAACCAGCTCCAGATAACAGGGTTCAATCATGTTTGTAGCTTTGTCGCTTCTGGGTACATTCACCTTTGCTTGACATCGCTGAATCTGTAATTTCACTTGATACCTTCCTTGGACTTTTGCACTGGGATGGAGTCAGCTCAACTGAAGGAAACCGTTCTGGTTGCAACTCACATCATTGTTATCACCTCTCTTCTATGAGCAGGTAATGCAAAGCACTTCTCCTCACTCTTCCTGAACACATTCCCTCTTATCCGAGTCAATTTTATTGTCCACACAGAAACACTATATTATGTGAGTGGTTGTCCAGAACACAACATACCAAGCTATCTAGTCTGGTTGGCTCAGCTCTCCTTCATAGTTACCATGTCTCATTTCTTCCTCAGACGAGCTGCAGGAATATGGGAAGGAATGGCTGGGCAGTGATGGCATCCCTCGTTCCTTCCTCTATGTAGGGTAGGGCAGATGTATGGGAGCTGGAACAGAGGCAGGCAGAAGGTTCCAGCCAGCCTGTGTCTTCCTGGGCTCTGTTTGTCTTTGTCCTGTCTTTCCTCTAATCTTTAAGAATTAGTTTTCTATTGTCTGAGAGCACATAGAACCTAAACTGAACTGGAAGACTGCTGAAAAGAAAACGCCATCACAGATGTGAAATTTATTCAGATTACACTGCAGCCTTTTTAACTTAAATGAATTAAAGGATTTGTTTCATCTTAGTGAGAAACCCTCAGGGCAGACCTCAAGACACTGGCTTTATTCCTTTTAATTTAGGCTCTTACTTAATTACTAGCACATAAGAATTTTATCTATTTAGATAAATATATTTTACCACCTAGTGAGCAACCCAGATGCAGAAAGCACATGATCAAGTTTCAGTACAGAGACTTGACGTATTGATATTTAATGTTCAGTTCCAAAGAGAAACTAGTTTCAACTAACTCAGATCAACCAGACTTCAGGGCCGCATGAAAGCACACTTAAATGGAAAGAAATTCACATAAAGAGAAGAAAGCAGTGAAAAACCAGCTTCATGAGAAAAATGTGCTTAACATGAAAGCGAATGTGGGTATTTTCAATCATCTGAAAGTGTCTTTTCTATCTTGTTTTACGGATGTGGGACACATGTTTGTGCACACACAGAGGATGAGGAAGAAAGGAGGAAGGAAGGGAGGGCGGGAGTAACGAAGAGGGGGAGTGCATAGGTTATCTCCTCTGCCTTCCTCACGTGGCTTCACTTATCACAAACTGTTAGGATTAACATATAAATATATATATGTGTGTGTGTGTGTGTGTGTGTGTGTGTGTGTGTGTATAGATAGATAGATAGATAGATAGATAGATAGATAGATAGATAGATAGATAGGTCCTCGTTGAAGAGAAATGCATTTCAAGTGAATTAAAGAGCACAGCAAGGTGAATGGCATGGATGGAAATCAAGAAAACTGTTCATGAAACTCTGAGTTTGAAAAGGTATGAACAAAATGGAAGACTAGGAGCTAGACAGAACCCTGACTTGGTGACATAGATAATATTAAGATGGCAAACTTAGGGCCTCCTTCTCAGGCTCCTGAAATAAGACAAAGGTATGGCAGAAATTTTGTTTCTGCAGATGAGCCCCCTTCAGCTGACTGAGGCAGCCAGAGATGCTTGAGGCCGATCCTGAGCACCTGAGGCTGATGGCCTATCAATAAACCTTTCTCTGTCTAAGCTAACAAATGTGAAATGAGGGAAAGGGCTCATCAGACACCAGACTGAACACAACTCAAAACCTACTCTTCCAGGGCGAAAATAGGTTTCAGTTTCTGTGTCACCTCCCTATATTGTGGAGTCCTTCTCTCTACTTCCTGCCCTGCCCTCCCCTCTGCTCTTCCCTCCCCTCCCCTCCTCTCCCCGCCAGTCTCTCCCCCAGCTTCTCTTTCCTTCTGCTTTCTTCTTATTTCCCCTTCCTTGCTCTCCTTTCTTTCTCACTCATTTATTCTCTAGCTTCTTCAACCTCAGAAACTATTGTTGCCGATTGCTTCCTAATGTGTTTAAAAGTGTTTTTGGCTCCTTTTAAATTAAATTTTTTACATATATATTTATATTATTCCACACACATACAATAAACTACCTACAGCAAGAAGATCCATGAAACAATCAGGAATTATATAAATGTTACATTCACAGTGTTTTGGCTATTTATATTTGGCAACCTTGAAGAAAATATCTTTTTTATCTTGGTGACTCTAAAAGTCTGAATGTAAATCAATATCTTTCATATTTCATCATTATCAACTTAAAACATCTATCTAGACCTAAAAACATCTTAACCCCTAAACAAAAAGCTTGATCGTAAGACTAAAATATCTGGTCTTCAACCCCATCAGAGACTTGAGAAGGAATAAACTTGATTACCTGAGTATACAGGGAGTGCAGGTTAGTAGCTTTCCAAACGAGAAGATGACAGAGACAATTTGCTACCTGAATAGTCACCGAAAACTCTCTATAATGTTGAAGCATCCTCTTCAGCCTTCTGGGCAAATATATCTAACAGGCATATTTGTGAGGCAGAAACTATTGAGGACTTGCTTAAGAAAATGAACCTAATGTTCAGGCATTAATACATGGATGGCTCATAAAACTTATATAATTATCAAGCATTATTACAAGACTAGGTGAGCATCTGAATGTTTAGAAGCAACAAAGAAATTTGCTTAAGCCTCACCTTCTGTTTCCAAGTTGCTAGAATTAATTCGAGCTGTTTTTCAGTATATATATATATATATATATATATATATATATATATATATATATATATGTGTGTGTGTGTGTGTGTGTGTGTGTGTGTGTGTGTGTGTGTGTGTGTGT
>OU015744.1:139398903-139423614 GCA_907169655.1 Acomys percivali
GTGAGTGAGTCAAAGATCTGGTCTTGGCTTTTCCAGAAGGAGAAAACATCTGTAGAAATAATTATTAGTACAATTTAGATTTGAAAGATTAAAATGGAAAATCAGTTCCATCCAAAAGCTAAATGCATGTATTTCCCAAGACAGTGAATTTCAATAAGGGATTATTTCATGAGAAATAGACAAAAAACATTAAACTAATTTCAAATATCTCAAACACATATAATAAAGCAAAACCTTAGCTTTATATTAATTTGGTTATTAATAAATTCATGACTGTTTAGGTCAAGCTACAATCAGCACCTTTTGCTTTCTTCAGTTTTCCAAATTATATGAGCACTTAACCTCTGAAAGGACTTCAAATGTAGGCCAAGATGCATAAGCTATAAACTCTCAAATTGTTTATAATTACTAGTAATAATTCATGATCACAATTGATTGGAGCAAAACTTAGCAAAACAGAAATAAGAATAAAATTAATAAGAAAATATATTAAGTCATTACTATCATGGATCGACTGAGTCTATAAGTCTAATGGTGTGTGGGGTAGAAATGGTTATAAAGGGCAAGCCTTTTCTCTCTTCTAGCTGCTCAGGGGCCCCAGATCAAATTAACTGAGATCTCTGGCCTGACCTACAAAGCAAAAAAGATAGTAACTTAACTGAACTGAAGGACAAGGTAAAAAATCATGACCCCAAAACTTGTTTATAGATTTCTTTTTAAGAGCATCAAGATTCTAAAATTCATGACTCTACAACACAACTTTTCAGTTATTATGGATTATTAATGCAGAAAATTGCTCTTGATTGGCCTCGATTTTCATATAGACTAATTTTGACTACAGTCACTGAACAGGACATATTCTGTAAGCAATAGAAATCAATTGTACAGGCAAGATAAGTGAAAGACAGTGATGAAGAACAGCTTCCTGCTTTACTAAATTGAGTGAGTCATCTGTAAATGGGAAAACACCAGTGTCAGCTGGTGTTCTGACAATGTTCATTTCCGGTGGATTCTAACATCACATACTGTACTCTGGTGAGCCAGGCATGAACCTGCAATTTTACAGGAGCCAGTTGGAGAGGAAATGCTGCTAATCAGGAAAATGTTTCTACCATTTGACTCAGTAATGAAGTATTTATTGGACAGGGTTAATTTAATCAAGTCCTGATGAATTAGCAGTGGCAATGTGTGGAAATGCATTTCCTAATATGTCTCTGTGAAACTCAATTTATAAATCTAAAAATTGAGGTTACAGCCAGTTATGATTTTAATTGAAAGTGCACATCACAGGAAGTGGAAATGCAAAGGAAATCATTGGTGGAGAGGCCATCCACATCTGCCTGCAGCTGCTCCTGCACAGTGCAGAAGGTGTCTGTGGAAGAACAAATATGAAGTGGCACTGGGAAGAGCAGCTGCCATACAGGTTTTGGAGAATACTGAAAGGAAACAATAGGAAATTAAAATACCCAGGAATTTTGCCATACGTTATTGAGACATTATGTTGTGGCTCAGAAATGGCAAGTGTCAAGAGGAAACATAAGCAGAGTGTCACCTTTAGATAGTTAGATATTGTATTGATATTCCAAACATATATCCATAGGACTTCCACCCTGAGCTCCAGACTTCCTCTAAGTTCTCTCTTAACTTTGAACATGAATATAGCAAAACAGACCTTTGGCTAACCACCTCATATTCTTAGAGTAAGAACTCCACATCCTTGAAGTACTGTTAAGATGTCTTGGATTTACTAAAGTATTTTTATGTCATCCCTAAACAAAAACCAATTACTGTATTTAAAACTGCAAGCCCAACTGTCCACATCTTCCCTTACTAATCTCCTTCTTTAGTATATTTATTCTAATTATCTACTAGTACCTATTATCTATCAGTTTATCTATTATGTCTATTTTCTTTCCCTTTTATAGGAACTTTTGGAAAATGGGACTCTCTGACTTCCCAATAAATTTAATAGTTTTTCAGGTTTATGGACTGACACGCTTAGAATGACTTCCAAGACTATAGACATTTAGAAACAAAGTGATAAGAATGGACAAATGTCTTCAGTTCATTTCTGAGCTCTAACTAAAGATCATCACAGAAGCAATCTTGTAATGAAATGAAATTCAATTGACATTAGCTGAAAAAAATAGGTTAACATTTCTCTTAGCACACTGTTAGGAACCTCCACCTTACACAGAACACAGTATTTTCATTAATGAGCTTGAACAAGAGGCCTCTGTGCACAAGTGTAGTAACTAGAGGTTTACTAAAACAGATAATACACATGGGCAGGATGACAGTTGTCACTGAGACTCAGGGAGAGAATACTTTAACTCCTGGTGCTTTGTGTCTTTCATATTGGAGACAGATGTTTAGAACATAAATGTGAAGTTCATTGCTTAATTGGAGGAAAATCAGGAATATTTTTTGAAGACATGGGGCTTTTGTAGACCGAAGATGAGACACAATTGTTCTGCTTGAGCATGAGGTGTCTACCAATGCTGATTTGGATACAAGGCTCAACTCCATGGGATAAGAGTGTCTTCAGTAGGATGCAGAGATGACCCACATTCACATTATTTTAAGGTATGTATCCATATGTTAGATTGATAATGGCTGAACCTGGCAGTCAGCTAAATTCTAATACATTATGATATTGTCATTGGCATTGAGGAATCTCCTGTCTGAATGTGTAAAAATTACTCCTCATTTATCTCTGATTGGGTAATAAAGAACCTGGAGAGCCTATGACTGGGCAGAGGAGACAGTAGGTGAGACTTCCATTCACAGTCTAGGGTTCTTAGGTAGAGAGAGAAAAGGAGGAAACCAAGAAGGTCATTGTACTATTAGGAGGAGGTCACCATAGAGTAGTCACCATGGGGAAAGGATGAAACAGAGGCAGCCAGAGCAAGACAAGAGGAAAGGTAACAGTTTACACGGCTAGGAAATAGGCCAGACTAGCATAGTTGAGTTAGAATATATCAATATCTGTTTGATGCTTGAAGCTTATTAATAAATGTAAACGGTCTCTGTCTCACAATGTGGGCATACAAAAACCCTTTCATTTTAGCAGTAGGAGGAGTCTTGCAGGGTAATATAAATACAACTGTGGCTGCAATCCACTCAGAAAACACAGAAGGCAATTTTCCTGTTTCAGTAGAATGCTTTACCTCCAATAGGACTGAGGTTCCTCAAGGCTACTGATATTTATACAATATATTCAGAAGATAGCAAATAATCTGCATGGGTCCATAGACTTTGACTGTTCTCCAATCATTTCCCAGTGAATTATTTAGAGATTTTCATGGTTCTTTGTTTACTTACTTTATCTGACCAGATAATGCAATATGAAGTGGTCTTGAGTTTGGTAGAAATTTTTAGGTTTAAACCATGGTGCTGACAGTTCCTGATGGTGTGAACAAGAGGTAGAAAAAATGTTTTCATGAAGAATCACATGAGTTCAAGCTATATTGTTATGGTAATTAGATTTGGGTGTGTGGGAAGCCTCCATGGAAGTACAGCTACTCGTTTTATTTCTTAGAATTGTGTAAGCCCCTTTCTTTTGAGAAGCAGCAGCAGTGAAACAGAAAATATGTCTGTTTCTCATGAGATAATCTTGTAACAACATCTATCCAGGCATCTACCTGCAATGTATGTTCAAGTTAGTTTTCTCTCATCTCATACTTGATTCTTCATTCTGGACCATCTCTTGAGTTCTCTTCCACATTTGGATGTATAGCTGCCTCCTTGCCATCCTGATATCATATTACTTCTGAGCTACTTTAGTTTCATGTTTTAAAATTTCACAGAGAAAAAGATGAGGTGCATCATGCACGGCATTGGCCAGAGGGAATGAATACACTATGTAGATTGCAGGTGCTTTTCAAAATTGCCCTCAATATCAGAAAGATGTTAAGATCTCTCCGGTGTCACGTTTTCTATTGTCTCCTGGACTTGCCTTTGCTGTGACAATTTGGACAGACGATATTAATTTCTTGACAAGTTTCCTTAAAGGAAAATATAAGATCAGATGATGCATGCATTTATGTGAAGTATGTTAGAGGAAATAGCATATCACAATGGAAGCATAAAATGTTAGGAAACAAAGTGGAACCTAATTTTTTCATTATTCCCAAATTCTGTCATTACTCTCAAATGAGATGTGATTTGTCTGTGCCCCCAAGAGAAGAATGTGTCTGTCTTCCAGTAGCAAGTGCACTGTATTCCAGAATTTGAAGAAAAATGTATGAGAGAAAACATCTGTTCATCAAGAGTATATTATCAATCCCTGTGTGCTCTTGTTTTTCAATCAAAAGGTGCCAATATTCATTATGTATGAAAATATAGCCAGGCCCATAGAAGTTGATGAAATATCTTTGGCAGTCCCTAATGGGACATATTTATGCCTAAAATATTGCTCATATTCTAGAGGAGGATTAGTTCTCATGAATAAAGGAGAAACACTGATCTAAAAATCTCAATTCTCAATTCTTCCTGCCCACTTACTCCACACCCCTTGTCTGCCTCTCACATTTTGGTATCAGCAGCAGCAGATATTGCTGGTTCATTCCACTGCCAGCTACTTTCCTTATTATTTAACTTCCCACTAAGCACAGTAGGATTGTAGCTCTGAAAATACATATGGCCCAGAGCCACTGATTTAATTAGGCATCTTTGTGCATAATCATACAGACAAATTAAAACAGAAGTAAAGGTCATTCTACTAGCATGCCTCTGTTTTTTTTTCCCAGTATGTTCATGTTTATAAGAAATACTTTGCTGTGCATATTATTTAGCCTGTCTGATAACTTGTGCTGTTTATTCTCAAGCTTGAGTACACACACCTAAGGGGACATCTATTTGAAGCCATGGAGTAAAGATTGTGCATCCTAATTTGTAATCTATCTAATTTCAAGCTAAATGGAAGTTTTCTGGCTAAAAACATCTTCTTCAAATAATGCTGTTGCTTATTGTTAGATATGCTAACCCATAGCTATTAGAGACATTGCAAAAGACTTAGTCCTTCATTAACAAATACTTAGCATGTGTCAAGTGTTTACAGTATATGGGGTATTATCTGTGTTCATTGAACTTATTATATTAGAATGATATAATGTAAAATTTGTTATGATTTTTCATAGAACAGAGAACTCAGAAAACTTGACCAATATCACAATGATCCTAAGTGGTATAACTTACATCCACATCAAGATAGTTTAATATGAGGCCTATTCCTGGCCTGTAATGGTACACTGTACTCACTGTTTCTGGTAGTGCTCAATAAAATGTTCCTTCTTCTCTATCCTTCAAAATTTGTTGACTTCTATTAAGATGCTCTGTCTCAGAAAAACTAGGAGACTTCCTATATCCGAACAGGGAATGTATACAACTGTACCTAAGGCACTATTGAAGCTTGCTGAAATTGCTTTGGTATTTATCATAAATACTATGTGTTTATGGAGTAAACACTCTTAGTAGCATTCAATTTTCTGCAAATAAGATATTAAAGTTAGGAAATCTGACCTCCTCATTAACAAAAATTAGAATCAGCCTGTCTCTGTCCTACTCTGTGTGTCTCTGTCTCTGTCTCTCTCTTCCTGTGTGTGTGTGTGTGTGTGTGTGTGTGTGTGTATGTGTGTGTGTATGTGTGTTTGTGTGTGTCCTAATTATAAGGAGCAAAGGAACTAAGTCTAGTAGCCAAATATATCCCCCTTTTACCAACACCAGAAGCCTTGACCTCATCACAGATGTTTGGAAACAACTAGTTAAAAGATATCAGCTGTTAGGTCTGACTGTGGAATAGCAATATCAGCCAGGGCTATTGAAATCACTGCATATGGGAATCCAAGAACAGAAACACCATGCCAGTTTGGCCAAAGGGAGAAAATTTCCTTTGACAGATTATCTACCATGTCTCCTGGCAAGGCATAGGGAGTCAGAATCATAAGCTTTGCCTTTGTAGTAGTAGTTGTAGCAGAAGCAGCAGCAGTATATGGTGACTAGCACTGGACAATAAGCAAAGAGTTGGAGACACTGTAGCACTCTTTTCTACATGGGATGTTTTATTCAAATCCTTCTACCAAGGCTCAAGGATGTACATAGTAAAGGAGGCAGAAAGACTATAAGAGCCAGAGGTGGTAAATGACTCCAGGAAAACCATGGCTTATAGACACAACAGGACTGATACACATATGACCTATCAAACAGTGATTGCATGCATAAGTCCTGCACAGGCCCATACCAGACAAAATTCCAACACTGAGAAGAGGAAGTATGCACAAAATCCCATCCCCAAACAAGAGCTATTCGTAATTGACACCCGCTGGAGAAGGAAGAACTGTGTTCCTCCTAAGTAGAACTGCATATGCACACCTTGAAAAGTTCACAAAGTTCATGCAAGAATGTGTTCAGAAATATGAGACACTAAGTGTGGGTTGGGCCGTTAAGCTAAGAGGAATGTAGTCTTGATGAAGTTTCACATAATTATTGGAAATATGAAGCCACATACTGAACAACTGTGGACAAGGATAATTCCTCCTTTATCAGAGTATTCACTGAGCTTGGTTTTGAAGTTGTATACTTCAGAACTGGAAAGAAATATACATTGGGTGGTTGGTTAATCTCCCTGTTTTAGCCTTTTTAACATACTAGCATGCCATTTTTCTAAATCCAAATACACTGACAATTCACTGAGGTTTTCTAACTCATATATTTAAAAGTATTGGGGCTGGAGAGATGGCTCAGTGGTTAAGAGCAACACCTGCTCTTCCAGAGGTCCTGAGTCCAATTCCCAGCAACTACATGGTGGCTCACAGCCATCTATAATGTGATATGATGCCTTCTTTGGCAGATAAAACGCTGATATACAATATATAAAATAAATAAATCTTTAAAAATGTTTAAAAATATTAATTTCCAGCTAAATAAATGTACATTCACATATACACTGCACACACACACACAAATGAACACTCTTTTGTGAAGTATATATGCACATGTATATGAAAGCATACATGTGTATAAAGGAATAATATGAACATATAAGAGCGATGAGTGCTCTTTGATTCTTGTATTCAGTTGATAGCTATAAGTCTTTGTTTAGTGTAACATTCCAAACCTGCAAGCCTTTTATGTAGGATTGCTTTCTAACATGCAACGCTGTATCTTAAGCAAACATTCATTTGTAGAGAGTCAATATCACAAATGAAGTATTGTCTGAGGAGAAAGGAAAATCAATATTCACCTTTAGGGCCATTAAATTTTGATAAGGATTTTCCACACACATCAATATACTACCAAAAAGATATGTATTGCATGTTTTTTTTCTTGTTTTTATTTAATAGAATCTCTCTAGGAACTTGCTTGAGCTCACAAACAAGCACACAGATGCATTTGTGAAGATACACTTGTGCACACTCACTTGTATTTTTAGAGGATCACTCTAGGCTTTTGTTGCTATTGTTTGTTTTATTTTTAATACACAAGTCAAAATATTAGCATTATTGCAAAGCAATAGACAAAAAACTGCCAAGACACCTGCACACAAGTAAAAATGTGGAATTAAAGTTGTTCTAAATGATGGATGTGATATTAAATATTCTGTCTTGATATTTGAGAAATATGTTGCTTTTATTTAAAATGTGAAAGGCATACTCCAGAAGGGAAAGACTCAAAATGCCAATAAGAACAAAAATGAAAGTTTACTGAAGCCAGTTTCCTTTTGGCTTAGGCTAGTGGCCTGAAGAGTGGCTACTTTTTTGACTGAGAGCAAATAATCTCCATCGTTTACCATTAGTATTTTTTCCACATATTGAAAGTATAATCCAGTTTTAGAAACAAGAAAAAATTTTGAAAGGATGCTTTAATTAAGTACTTGTGTGCTAACAAAAGTTAAAAGTGATTGTCCCACTGTCTCTGGTATTCCAGCGCTATGGACTTAGGAATGTGTACATCCTGGATAATTATCTTGTCCATGCCACTCAAATTGATTAACAGTCATGCAAAACTAGTGACAATTTACCTGCCCCAATTCTCACATTCTCCTTCCTTTCTGTTCTCTTTGTACCTTTCAAATATTTGCAGGCTCATGCAACAAAGAGTCTGAAATATCAGACTAAGAATACAATAGCATTGTGCTACAGCACACAGCCTCTGTGGAAGGTATGGTCTATCATAGAACATAATACTTCAGCAAGGACTCTTGAACTTGTGGCAAATTCTCTGAGTTTACAACAGGTCTGAATACAATTTCTATCAATGCTGGTGATTTTCCAACCCTCATTCATGTTTCCTAATAGTATTTTTATTCCTGTAGTCACTACTAACTTTTTAATGTTGTTTTGTATATTTAAATATGTATTTTTGGGGCATGGGAGTAGGGGCTCAAGGCAGAGTTTCTCTGTGTAGAGTTGGCAGTCCTGGACTCACTTTTTAGATCAGGCTTGCCCAGGCCTCACAGATATCTGCCTGCTTCGGCCTCCCTGAGTGTTGAGATTACAGGAGTGGGCCACCACACCCAGAAAATCTTTAAATATATTGAGTGACAAAAAAATGGGAGGGAGCAGCACTAACGTGATAGTTCTGTATCACACTAATCATCTTGAAAATGCAAGTTAAAACAACAATGAGATGCAAAGTATTTCACAATGGCTGTTATAAAAAAGACTTGGAGATGACAAGTGCTTTTGGGATGTAGAGAATAGGGTATTACTGTACATTTTAGTGTGAATATTATTAGTATAGTCATTGTGGAACATAATATCAAGATTACTTAAAATTTTTCAAAAAACTATTGCGTTCTCATGATCCTTCCATTGGATATGCATGTGAAATGAGTAAGAGTCATAAATCACAGAGGTGACAGCAATCATTTTTGCAGACTGTTCACTACAGACACAATGTTGAAACAGAACTATCCATCAAATGATAAAAAAGCATAAGATCCACACCCTTCCAGACATAAGAAGACAAAATCAGGTCAAGCACACAAAACAAATGAACAAACCAAACATAAAGACCATTCCAAATAGTTCTTAAGTAAAATATTAAAAAATTGATTTTATAGTGAATTATAATGGCACTACAGATGGTCTGAGTGCTCATAGGGAGGGAGATAGCCGGATAGTCTTTAAAGAACATCAATGAGCATGGAGACCTTTTCCACATGTGATCACATTCTCAATTCTATGGTGAATAGCACAGCACATTGCAATCAGATCAATAATTTTAAGATCATATTGTTCAAGTAGAAAAATTACATCATCGTATCAACTTTGTCTACATAAAGTTGTATAGAAGGTGGTTCTACTTGAAATTGGATTTTTATGAATATCATTCGTTGTTATTGAAAACACTAACAAATTACATGCTTAGACAAAAAAGTGGGGGACAAATCTCCTGTATTTGTCTACCCATTCAAAAGATGTATTATGCTGATAGCAAATACTTGAAAGCAAGAAGTATAAATTTATCTTTACTTGTATTTCAGGTGAATCCATTGTGAAAACTAAAACAAAGCTCTAAAGCACTTTTACTTTTACCATCGATGCCAAGTGTTGATAAATAGAAGGGGAACATGGCTTAATGCCTTCATTCCTTTCTATCTAACTTGGAAGGAAGGATTAGTTCAAAGATCCATTTCTCAAATGCTTCTCTACTGAGGCAGAGGAAACCAAGCATATAATCATGTGTGAAAGGTTAGCAGAAAAGTCACAGGGGAATTTTTCTATGCATTTTATTTTGTTGTTTCATTTTTTATGAATATGCAAACCTCAACACACAAAACATTCACACTGACAAAAGCAGAGAGAATCAGTTCAACTGAGGGACTTTTGAATGATTTAGAAAAAAAAAAGGTAAAGACACAAAATTATTAATTGTGAAAGTATCTTACACATTTTATAAAAAATACATATTATACTGATAAAGTCTTTCTTGTATCACTGTTCCAAAGCATTAGTATTTCCATGTTTTGCCATTAACCACAAGTTGAAAGCTTTAGAGAGGCATACACACTTCAGAATGATATATCTGTACTTTCATTTCCAGATGGTGTCTTTGAATCTTTCTATAGTGTTTTCTTTACCAGGAGGATTGATCTACAGTCACATTCATTTTATTTAGGGAAATGAAACATAGGGTTTCATCACAAGAGCTTTTCATTTTCAGTCTATAAAGTGAATGGTAGGGAGGATTGGAGGAGCTAAAGGAGTAAATGACTCCACAGGAAAACCTACAGAATCAACTAACCTGGGTCCATAGGGGCTCATAGAGACAAAACCACCAACCAAAGAGCATGAATGATCTGGACCTAGACCCACTACACATATGCAACAGTTGTGTAGCTTTCATGTGGGTCCCTTAACAATTGCAGCTGGTGCTGTCTCTGATTCTGTTGCCTGCCCTCAGATCCCTTTCCCCTAATTGGGCTGCCTTGTCTAGCCTCAATCAGAAAAGATGTGCAGAGTCCCACTACAACTTTATGTGCCAAGGTGGGTTGATATCCATGTGAGGTCTCTCCTTCTCTGAGAAGAAAGAGGGGTTTGGGGGAAGGAAGGTGCAAGGAAAGGCCTGGGAGAACAAGAGAAGGAAGCTGAAATCTGGATGGAAATTCAAATAAATTAACACAACAACAACTACTACCACAATAATAATAAAGATAATGAGAGGGATGATCTCAGATCAGATGGCTCTGTGCTTAGAGATGCCTGCTACCAAAATGTAACAACCTGTGTTCAATTCTCAAAACAGTACTTGGTAGAATGAAGGATAGCACAATTCATCATACACTTAAACACTTAAACACACACACACACACACACACACACACACACACACACACACACCCTTCACCACACACTAAGTAAACACATTTTTTAAAAAACCAAGTGAAAGAAGTACTAATGTGAAGTTTAAAATAAACTTTTAGCTTTTATGAATAGAGCTACCAAAAATATAGTTGGGCTAATGTCCCTGTTTTATAGTGGAGCATCATTCCAGTATTTACACAGTAGTGGCATAGCTGAGTCTTGTGATAGAGCTATTCAGGGTTTTCTGAGAAAGGTCCAGACTGATTTCCAAAGTGGTTGTACAAGTTTGCAATGGTAGAGTGATCGCCTTTCTCCACATCCTCACCAGCATGTGCTGCCACTTGAGATTTTTATCTTAGCCATTCTGATAGGTGTAAGATGGAGTCCCAGCATAGTTTTGATTTGCATTTCCCTGAAGATTAGGGGCATTGAGTATTCCTTTAAGTGTTTCTAGGCCATCTGATATTACTTTGTTGTGAATTCTCTATTTGGTTCTGTACCCAATTTTTTCACTGGTTTATTTGGTTGTTGGTGTTTAATTTCTTGAGTTCTTTATTTATTTTGGATATTAGCCCTTTTTTTGTATGTATGGTTGATGAAGATCTTCTCCCAGTCTGTAGGCTGTTGTTTTGTTCTATTGACAGTGTCCTTTGACTTATAGAAGCTTTTCAGTGTCATTATTTATTAATTGTTGATCTTAGAGCTTGAGCTACTGATGCTCTGTACAGAAAATTGTCTCCTATGCTAATGAATTCTAGGCTCTTCCCCACTTTTTCTTCTAACAGATTTTATGTTGAGGTATTTTATCCACTTGGACTTTAGTTTTGTGCAAGGTGATAAATATGGATCCAGTTGCATTTTTCTACATGTATACATTCAGTTAGACCAGGACCATTTGTTGAAGATGCTTTCTGCTTTCCATTGTATGGTTTTGACTTTCGAATAGCCAGAATCTGAAACTACCTAGACGTTGTTCAATGGAATAATGGATAAAGAAACTGTGGTACATTTACACTACGGAATACTAAACAAGAAGATCTTGATAGTTGAGGGCAAATGGACAGAACTACAAATGATCACCCGGAGTGAGGTAAAACAGTCAGAGAAAGACATACATGGTACATACTCACTTATAAGTGGATATTAGCGCAAAAAAACCTCTGAGAGAATCTACCCATAGAGTGATCAGGACAGATGCCAGGACTCACAGCAGGACTCTAGGTGGAATACTGAGAGTGGAATGGAAGAGTGTGGCAACGGAAGGACCCAGAGGGCTCAGGAGCCACGAAGGGAGACCACCAAGGCTGCTGAGGTATCATCCAAGGGCAATGCATACAAAGAACCTAGATCCTGTGTTCAGATATAGCCAATGGAAAGTTCACTCTTCATGGTGGAGGGTGGGGAGCAGAAACTGCCTCAGGCATGAACTCTGGTGCCTGCAATTTGATCACTTCAACTTTGCAGGGAGGCCATACTGGCGCACAGAGGAAGGGGATGCAGACTATCAGGATGAGACCTAATGAGATCAGCTATGATCAGCTGATGGAGGAGGAGCCCCGCCTCCAGTCAGAAGCTCAGGAGGGAGAGAGTGTGGGAACAGGAATATAAGAAGGAGGGGATAACAATCTGGATATAATGTGGATAAACTATAATAAAATTTTATTTACAAAAAAATAACTTTTGTTTGAATCTACAAATTAACACTAAAAATTAAATATAAGAAATATGAGAAGTAAGGGATAAGTTCAGATGGTAATCACACAAACATTTCCAACTGAATCAAAACTTCCTAACAGCACTTTCCAGTAAAATATGAAGGCAGTCTCTGAGATTACAGAAGCTTCTTTACCGCATAAATCAAGCATGAGACTTCCTTGAAAGAAAGATAAATCAGCAAGTTTAGTTTGAACAGAGAGAACTTTGTCCTCTTTCTACCACAGAGAAAGAAATCCTAAGGAAAACATTTCACACTGTAATCATATTTCCACTTCATTATTACAATTGTATCTCACCTTATTTAAAAATACCTTCCCTTCAATATCCCCACAAGTTAGCAACTGCTTTATATGAACCAAAATAATAAAAAGTGAGTACTTTTTCAATAACTGGTTGGTCCTTTGTGTTTTCCTTCCTCTTCTAATGAAGATCTGAGACAGCTTATGCTGCTAATTAAAAAAACAACATACCCTGTTGAGTGACCTCTGTGAGATAATGCAGTGCTGGCTGCCTTCCGTTATGAAATAGGGAAGTGTATGGTGTCTGGAAATGTGCAAATTAAAGCAGATTCCTATGCAGAGAGTGATCACAAGGTGGGCAGGGAAGATGGTTGTATTGACCTAGGATGTATGACAGGGACTCAATGGCTAGAGCTCACAGGATGTGCATGTTGACATTATACTATATGAATGAAACTAGCATCAGTTACCTCATACCACCAGACAATAACCCAGAAGAGAGGACAGTTTAAGACAAACAGTTTGCGTTCCTGTTCAACAAAATGCTAATATAAAAAGTTCTCTTCTTTGACGTGTTACTAAAAGATACTATATGTGCACATTTTTAAAAACAATTTTATCTTCTCATGGCTTTTATTTTTCACTGATTATTTAATTTAAAGCTAAATAATAATTATCATTATCTTTCATGGGATGTCTGTCATTTAAAAAATTCTATGCAAGCTGAAGTTATGAGAATATTTCATCATCTTATTTTCATCCTTAGTACTTAAGTTTATTTTTATGTTGTTTCACTTTTTTTAATTTTTAATTTTTATTTATTTTTTGTTGTATAGAGATGAGGCTGAAATACAGAGATAAACAAAATGGGATAAACTGAGTGTGCTAAAGCAAACTCCTGCCCATTGGCTTTACTCTAATGGTAGAAGTTTCACAGAGATTTGAGTTTCATTTTAATTAATTATATGCAGAGGACTACTGTCAGTAATGATTTGTTCTTTAGGGCACTGAGCAATTGAAACACACTGTTTAATTGGCAGGACCATGAACAAAGTTTTGCTTCATTTAATGATGGAAAAAACTTAATAAAAAGTGGGGTTGACTAAAGGTTGATGAGTCAACAATATCTACCTTAATATTTTGTACTTTTTTCAGTTGTCTAAAAAATTATGAGAAATTAATTTTTATTGATACTTTTTATAGTAATTCTAGATTAATAATTTGGTCAAGGCTTTCCAACACAGTTGAAAATATTATTGTTAAATATTCATGTGTTATATTAGCAAAAAATAAAATTCTAATAAATATACATTATATTGAATAAAGCCTATAATATTTCAATAATTTTTTGTAGATTTTTTCTTATATACTAGTACCTCACAAGGTTACCATGTAATATTGAATTTTCTCAGTGTCTTCTTGGATCTACTGTGGATTATTTAAAATAATATATATTCATACCTTATCATAGATCTTCCTAGCCAGTAGTCATATCTTAATTATCCATTTAACCTCATAAGATACCTTTTGGGTAGCAATATTTTTAAGGTTTTTAATACACATAGTACTATTCGTCTCATGACCTCAGGTTACAATTATCAATAGTAACTAGATTCCTGAATGGGTTGTGTGTTCCTGTACAGTGCATACTGTAAACACCAGTGCTAAGTTGAAGGGTAACAAAACTTATCTACTATGGTATATTTTCATATTGATCAATGTAATAAAAATAAATAATTTGAATTTACAATGAAATAATAAAACATCTCTAAGGAAGACCTTAGGATAGCAGACCTCTGAATGCAAATCATCAAAGTATAAACAGGGAAAAAGTAGACAAACCGGTAAAAACATGTAGGCAAGAAGGAGAGAAAGTTATCAAAGATTAAGACAGCCTGAAGACCAACTGAAATGACAAGGTTTATGACTTATGGTAAGAGTTCTTGGCTTATATCATGATGAACATGTAAAAAGAGAGATTTTCCAATAAAGAGGTGCCTAGTCCGATGTGATTTATACTCTGTGATGTGATTTACAGTAAGAGTAGGAAACATCAGTTGGGAAGCTATTCCATAAAGAAGAATTTATGTTGACTTAGATCAAGATGGTGGTAATAGAGATAATCTTAAGTAGAAGGACTTAGGCTCCCATTTGAGGTGGAGTATGCTGCCATACCAGATTTCCCTCTTTATAGAAGTTGGAGTGAAAGCAAAAGAAAAAAGCAAGCTATATTAGGTGATTTTTGCCAAAACTGATTGCCATTTGTTATGGTAGGATATAGAACAAATATAGTCAAAAGTTAAGAGAGATTGCTTTATTTGGATATGCTTGGATGTTTCAGATGATTGTAAGCATCTATACCCAACCAAGACATGAATTTGAGTTAAAATGTGCCTAGAGTTTGGGAGAGGCAGTGATTGGAATGTGGCCATCAGATGGACATGATTATCCTTAGCGAGAAGAGATGCATTATTTAGTAATGGAATGAAAAGCTGAAAGGGGAATCAAAGGAAAATGAAGGAATAAAAAAGGAGATATGGAAAAAATGAAGATAGGAAGAAATAAGATAGAATAATAGAAAAATGAATTCAGCTCCAAAATGCAAGCCACACAGAAAATCAATGGGAAGAAAGCGTTGCCATGGCTCATTGATCACCACAGTGCACAGGGCTCTATTCACTTGGTGTCAAGAGAGCTACTGAAAACTCTCTTTCTTGTTGTGATGAAATATAAGCCTTGGCACTCGATTTAAAAGGTTGTTTATCATAGCTGATAATGACTATTTCTTTTTCTCATAACTCCTCCCAGATCCTCCTCGATGCCCAGATATAGTGCAAGAGCCAGTGTGGATGGAGTACTCTAAGAAAAACAGCTTACTAAACAGATGAGGACTGACTTATATATGAACTTACAGAAAGCATGGAAGCATGCACAGGGTCTGCACTGGTCTATGTGCTTGGAGTCCCAGTGCTATGTGAGGAAGTAGACACAAGCCCCTATCCCTAAGTCGTAAACTATCCCTACTTGATAACATCTCACAAAGAAACAATTCTTTTATCCAAAAGAGTCTCACTGAATATACAAAACACACATAAGAAGAGACCTCATGCCCATCAGTAGATGGGCAATATTTCTTAATTATACAGTAACAACCTGTACAAGCATCGTGCTAGGTTTTTTGAGAAGCTGCCATACTAATTTTCCCAAATGCTGCGCCTGTCTACATTGCCATCATAAATAGGAAAATGTTCCTTTTCTCCATTCCCAGCAGCACTGTTATCATTTGTTTTTAGGAAGTTAGGGCTTTTCACTGGGATAAGAGATAATTCCAAAGAAGATTTCCTTACAGGCTAAGAAAAAATAAACTTTCGAAATATTTGTTGGCCTTTGTGTTTCTTCTTTTGAGAAATTGGTGCATTATACCATTTGTTGATTGAAAATATACTATTTAGTGGGTTATTTTTTGCTTGTTTGTTAGACAGCTTTTTTTGTTTTGTTTCATTTCATTTTGTTTATATCAAAGATTAAACTCTCTGTCTTGTGCAAACTTGATAAATGCTCTACCAGTGCTCTCTATCCGAACTGTGGTATTTAGTTTTGGCAATATTTTATCCTCTCTAAATATGAAATCTCCATGAAGGATTGCTAGAAAAGGTTATCTTCTATTCTACAGTTGGCTTTTTACTGAGATTAAATTTTGTTTAGTTTAGTTTGTTTTTGTTTGTTTTGTTTTGTTTTTCTGTATAGAAGTTCAATTCTTGAGGTCATTTGCCTGGAGAACATTTTTGCTGACACATAAATCTTTAAGTATTTTCCTCTAAAAACGTGTCCCAGGCTTTCCACTAAGGCATTTGATTCAGTTGAATTGTGTTATATGTACAGTGAGAGATGTGGATCTAATCCATTCTGCTCTCTGTGGGTGTTTATACTTTTCCCAGCATTTTTGTTGAAATGTCCCCATTTCTACTTCATTTTTAAAATAAAATTAAAATACAATTTTAGGGTTTTTATTTAATTCCTCTAAAGAATATATTTGAAGTTGTGAAGAATGGCATTGGGTCGATAGCCTATTTTAAATTCTGTCACCAGTTGAACTATAATAAGTCAATGAAGCCATGGTATTTGTACTATCTAGTTATTACTAGTATTACTAGTTCTCATTGTCTTACTTTTAAAGGTTTTATTGCAGAGATCTTCATCTCATTGTTTATATTTATGGTTATATTTCATTTTACCATTCTAAAAATACTTTTATTTTATTACACATGTATAAAACAAACTACATACAGCAGGGAGAACCATGTGACAATCATGAGAATAATGAGTCCTATACATGTTACATTCATAGTGAATTGGACATCTGCATTCATCTCGTTTGAAGAAGTGTCTTTCCTGTCTTGTTGGGGCTAAATTCCCGAATGAGATTCAACATCTATCCTATCTCAACTCTAATAGCTTAACTTCTTTATCTTGATCTAAAACGATCTTGTCCCCTAACCATCTAAACTTGATTGTAAAACTATACTATCTTGTCTTCAATGCCCCTCAGGGACTTGAGAAGGAATAAAACTTAAATTCCTGAGTGAACCAGCAGTGCGGGTTAGCAGCTTTCAAAATGTACAAATTGACTTAAGACAGTTTACTGCCTGACCAGTCACCCAATACACTTTTTAATGTTGGAGCCTTGTCTTCAGCTTTTTGACCTAATATATCTGCCAGACTTGTTCGCAGGGCAGGAACTATTGAGGACTTGCTTACCCTGACTTGACAGAGTGCGGCTCTCAACTCTGCTTGCATCTTAGTTGCCCAGTTTTAGGCAGATTCTGTTTGTTTCAGGAACGAGGACATTTTGCCCAGTGGCTGGTTTGCCCCTTTTGAAGTCATCTCCATAAGGAGGTTCTTTGATGCTCATCATCTTCTTTGAGGTTGGCTGGGTGTTGTCAGGAGTAAACTTGTCTTGTTGATGAAGAAATTTAGGATTGTAAGAACAACTTTAAATGCCATATTCTGTGTGTCCCTGAGGCTTTTTAAGGACCTTATTCAACTAATTTACCA
Organism: Acomys percivali; assembly: GCA_907169655.1. NCBI lineage: Eukaryota > Metazoa > Chordata > Mammalia > Rodentia > Muridae > Acomys > Acomys percivali. Next base: position 139,416,722 of record OU015744.1, read on the forward strand.
CATACATCGATAGAGTCATATGTATCTGTTAGACTTAGGATATATATTCTTATGTTAAAATCTGCCAAGTATTTGACATGCCTATGTTTTGTATCAATATACTAAATTCTATAGCAATGACTTAGGCATAACCTTCATTATGAGGAACAATTAAGGCCTTGAGTTAAGGAGCAGGTTCAATCATCTAGCTTTTGTTCTATCCTCCCTCTATGTTCCTCACTCTCCCTTTCTTTCCTTTCAGCTCCCATATCCTTGACTATGTATGCAAGATAAAGGCAAAGAGAGACATTCTTGCATTTCCCCATATACTCACTCATATGTGGATTTTAAACCAACAGAGACATCCTAGTGAAGACTCCAGCCAGCAGGGTATAGGGACAGTTACAGAGACTTAAAGCTGGATACTGGACAAAGTCCCGAGAGTGTAGGGTGGTAGAGCTGAGAGGAGAAGTGGACACAGGCCCGAACCTCTACCCAGAAGTTAATCTCAGTTGAAAAGTACTTGCAAGTGAATTCCCAACCCAAAGGAATCTCACTGGGGAAACAAACCACTCATAAGTCTAGGTGCTTGCCCAGCAGTAGATGGCTGACAGAACATGAGCTAAATGCCATCTTTGGAGGTCTCTTGCCCCAAAGTGTTATGTGAGGGCTTTTCCATTTTTCCTAAGTTGTATCCCATTATTTTCATTTTATTTTATGTTCTCTCTTCTCTTCTCTTTCCATACAAGTCATTTGTTTGGTATGATATATAAGATATTTATGAAGCCATATATTATGACCTCCAGTGTAGTGTTCTTTTTGGGATTCTTGGATGCTTAAATAAGTAGGTTTCTATTCCTTGTGCCTTTTGGGGAACTTTTTTCTTTCTCTTTGTTTTATACAATGCCTATTTCCTTTGTTTTAGTTTTTGATTTATCATATTTTATTATATCTTATTTATTAATATCCCTTAGAGACATGTACCTTTTAAAATGAGAAACATAAAGAAGGTAGATCCATATGGAAGGGAAAGTATAGAAGAACTGAGATGAATAGACAGAGGGGAAAATGTAATCAAGATATATTATCTGAGCAAAAAATCAATTTTTAATAATTTAATAAAAAGAAGAGAGAGGGAGGGGACTTAGGTGCCATCTCTTCCATTGGAATATTTAAAAGATGAAACAATGTGTTTGAAATCATATAACATCAGCCATCACCTGACCTGGTCTTCTGAGTTCCAGAACCTGAACAAAGATAGCATGATTTGACATGACAACCAGAACAGGAGAATCCCATGCTTTCTCATACTCACCAGCAGATCAAGAGTTACTGGCAGTTTATGACTGTTCAACAGTAGAGTCAGTCACCACCAAAGATAAGCGCCTTGAAGTTGAGCAATAGTAAGGGTTCATCCCTACAGGCATCTACCTACATTTAAGGAGTACTAAATAGACTCCATATATTTTCATGGAACAAAAATAAGTTAAAAAAAATAGATGCCAGGAATCTGAGTGAGATTGGGAAAACATGGAAGGTGATTGGTTGGAAAGGAGGGAGGTGGGATCCTATGTCATTGTATTTTAATTAAAGAATAAAGAAAGAAGAAAAGGAAGGATGGAAAAAGGAAAAGAGGGAAGAGAGGGGCAAAACAGAATAGGCGCTTCAGATCCTGTGAATAGATTTTCTTTTTTAAATTATTTTATTTATTTATTTATTTTCGTATACATGATATTATCACATATATACATATAGATATATATCTACGTATACATATAATAAGCTACTGACAGCACGAAGAACCACAAAGCAATAATGAACTAAATAATTGTTACATTCATAATGTTTTGGCTATTTGTATTTGGCCACCTTGAAGAAAACATCTCATTTTCTTTTTTAAGGCTTTTCACCTGAAAATTCAAAAATATTGTGGAAGAAGTCCTTGGAAATGTGACAGTTGATATTTTAACACCCTTTGAAGTGACTTTCTGCTTCCTAACTGTTTTCTTTTCTAGACTTTAAGTTGGAGATAAGTTATCAATTTTAACATTACAAGTGAAGACAAAGGATTACAGTTCAAAATTAAAAAAAGAACATCATAAAATTCCTAATTTTCTAGTGCTTTCTGTTTTTTGATTAACAAATCAAACACTACATATTGATCTAGGGATACTTGCAATTGTTACTTTAATTGTAATTTTGATTGCTACTTAAACCTACAAATTGAAATATTGAATTATAGAAGAACATATAGAAACATGTTGTTTTCCTTTTACTATATCAACTGCTTCTATAACATGTTTAAAAGAAAGAAATCTCTGTCTGCACAAAACTTGTGTCTTTTTATGAGCAATGATCAGTTTGGGTCTGTTTCCTTGTCTAATTCCTCTTTATGATTTGAGATATCAATAGGCTTGTGATTAATTGTGAAATATACTCAATAATAACATTCCTTCTAGATCATAAAATCAAAGAATGGCTCTGCAATCATATTTTTACTGTATCATAACATAATCACAAAGATGCAATTCATATATGCTTATTTCAACCTATATATAGTTGATAATAATCATATCCATCCATCAAGATAGTATTACTGAAGAGGATACGAATTTGATGTCTGGTTTAGGGAAGATCTAGGACAAGTTGCAGTGGGAAGTTGAGTATGATCAAAATGCATTGTATGAATTATGCAAATCTCAAAAAGCAAATAAAATATTAAAGATGTGTATGTATGATATAATTTGAAGATAATATAAAATTATAAATATTTATCTATTTAATAAACTACACAAACTATATATTCAATTTATAAATACTTTATATTAAGCATATCTACATTGAAGCAATACAGTATGTTGACAATTGTTGCCTTGGGAAATTTTTTAAAGTAGTAGTACATTTGTAAATGTATTATTTTCAAAGTTTTATTTTTAAGGCATTGCGTATAAAGTGAGTGCTCATTCAATTCTTCACTTTATCAAAAGTTAAAAACCAAATTAAATTCTAGTGGCTTCCTTTTGCAAGGTGATTATATTCTTAGTTATACATAAAAAAGTTTGCAGCATAACAGACTCAAAGAACTCTGGACTTCTTTAGAAAAATTAACAATTTATGAAAGACAAAAGAGCTTTCCCTATAAATCTTACTGCTCCCTAGTTACTGCTTCCATTGAATGATTCACAAATGCTCCACAAATATAAACTGACCCTGCAGTTGGCTGCAATTTCCACTTCTTTTCCGTTTTATTTTCTAGTTTAATACACGGGAAAATAATGACTGACTTTTGTATCTTCAGCTCACTTGGCCAGGTGAAATTCCAGGTGCAACAACAAATATGTCCCAAAGGAACAATAAGATAATGACCATGAATTTGACAACCACATACACAGTTTCAGAAGGAGGTGGACATATAATAGGGAAAAAGCTCTGCACCTGTCCATTAGATATGATTTTTTTTAACTTTTGTTAGTAATAATCTCTCATTCTTTTATTTACTCATTCTGCATGTGACTTGTTAGATAAAAAGGCTGATTGATTTTAACCAGTTAGGGAGAGGAAACTCTAAGTCAGAAAAACAGCAATGTTTGAGTCTTTTATTCAATATAGATCTACCTCTAATTCTGAGTTTTAACAATTACCGTAGAAGCCAAAAGATGATCCTGTAACGTGTTGAAATCTCAATTACAAAAAAGTGAAAGACTAAAAATGGAATCATTTAATGTTAGAAAAGTGAATGAGGTCAACATTTTCCTTCCTGTTTCTTCTATATGCTTTTTAGCTCACCATTCCTATTTCTTATGCTCATATCGCTACTCCAGGAGTGGAAAGAGGCAGGAGGTGAGGCTACCCTCAACATTGGTTACCTTCTATATCTAGAATGTGTTCAAGCTTTATCCTACTTCAAACCTAGTATCAAATAAAAACTTAGAAGAGTAATCACCTCTCAGTTTTAAAAACCAGACTCACACAAATATTTAAACAATATTGACCCTTGAACAGAAACATGTATTTAGTTACTGTTGATTGTAGGCTAATTGTTTTAATTTGGATTTTTTTTTGTTATACTTCAAGTCTCGTATAAAATGTATTTAAGTAGATGTTATAGCGAGCTCATTATATCTAACTTCTCTCTTATGTGTAAAACAGATTGAATAGTTCATGCTATGATGCTAACAACACCCTCCATCATCCCCAGCTCTCTCCCACTTCCACTCTCCCTCAATTTTATTCTCCCTATATTTCCTCTTCAAAAGAGAGCAAGTTTCCAGGAGACATCAGCCAAACATGATAAAAACAAGATGTGCTAACACAAGGCGAAAGCCTTCATATCAAAGCTGGACAAGTTAACCCAATGGAGAAAAGAAGTGTCAGGAGAGATAAAAGAGTCAGAGGCACCCCAACTCCCACTGTTTGTAGTCCCACAAAACCACCAAGGAAACAGCTATAACATATACACAGAGGACCTGGTACAGATGCATGCATGCCACATCCATGCCTCTTCAGTGTCTGTGAGCCCATGTGAGGCCTGCTTAGCTGACTCAGTAGGCTATGTTCTCCTGGTGTCATTCATCCCCTCTGATCCCCACAATCCTTCCTTGCCCTGCCCTCTTCTGTAGGTTCCCCATCTCGAAGTTTCGTATCTTTTGCTTATATCACTCTGTAGACTAAATAAACATACACTCTACTTAATAATGAGTAAAATATTTTCTAAAAATCTGTCTATGTGTTACCTTTTACTAACTTAATGTCTTTTAAAACCACTTTTAAAAGACAAGCAAAAATAACTATTATACAACATGTTTTGATTAAGCTTTGGTCAGCAGGATTTTATCAGAAAAAATCTAAATTTCTATCTACATCCATTATAAGACATATTTTTCTTTGTGAAAGGTGATACAAAAGGTGAAACAGTATTAATTAAATAGAATGTCTCTAATTTCCAGTTCTAATTGACATTTCTAAGACAAAATGAGGCTCTAGAAAAAGACTCTTGACCTAATGTGAAACATTTTCTTTAATCTGTTGAAATAAAAATTTAACAAGGCTGTGATAATAACAAAAAATACCTCATTCACTGGTTATCTACAGTGTCTGTTTATTTTTAGATGTTATGTAGGCCTAGCAGAGTAAGGAACTGAGTTCCAGTTCTGTGTACCCTCCTCTCTAAATGATAGGGCAAAGGTGAGGTGTAATACTGTAGAAGAAAAACTCGCTGAAGAACACGTGTAGAGTCCCTCAGAGGAGCAAGTCCCCAAATTTTAGTATTTTCATGTCCATATTAAGAACAAGTCTTTTTGTATGAATATATATAAGAGAAATTTATAATATTTAATATATATTTCTTCCTAAATTTGTCATTGCTAAGAACAAATAGTTAAGGACCAGCTTTTATGTTCTCTCTATGATAAATAAAGCAGGGTATAATGAGATTTATTCCCAGGTGACCATGGGAAAAGTACAGAGACCATTCAGTGGTGAGCTAAGTTAACTAAGACACATACTACATGGTGAAATAGACCTAATGCAAGGATCAACAGCTAAGGGTAGTCCTGAAGGGCATATGTGGAAGCAGTTGAGCCTTTATTTCAGTGTGTTGTAATGACCACTGGACTCTACTTCCCCCTGAAGTTTTCTTTGCTTTAGATATTATATTATGCTGATGCCTAGTACAATACATATTAGGGGTTTGCTAATCATGTCATACATTGTAAATTTAAGAGATTTATGAACATATGCACACTGAGATCAATTTGTACTGATTTCCCCAAAGGACAGTCATAAATTCAAAAGATGTCTCTTGCAGGATGCTTCATTACATGATTATACAGCCCGAGGATGCTTCATTATTTGTTTATGAAGCATGTGTGCTTTCATTTTTAAGAGCTGGACATAACACAGAGCAACATACTATGAATAGTAAGTGAGTCAAAGGTTCCAGTAGGACAGGTTAAGTTCAGAGTTGACAGAAAAAATGTTTCAGTTTTTCACAAATACATTGGAATATAATGAGGGCTTTAGTAAACTCAGAGACTTACTTAAATAAAGACTGTTGGTGAGTGTGTTTTGTATAATTGGTATTTTGAATGATCACAATCTTGCCACTTACTCAAATATACATAATTTTTGATTTCTCAAGAATTTGTTTTCTTTAAGATTGCCAAACACAAATAGCCAAAACACTATGAATGTAACATATTAATTCCTGATTGTTTCATAGTTCTTCTTGCTATATGTAGTTTATTTTATTTATGTATAATAATATAAATGTATATGTGAAAAAAGAAATATAAAAGAATTAAAACACTTTTTATCTCTTTTTCTTAGCTCAAAGTAATATATTACATACACATGCACACACACACACACACACACACACACACACACACACACACCACTGAAAGGGATTTCCTGATTTGTAAAACAGTTGAATTTATTCTGCTAGTTGTTATTTAAGAAATGAAATCAAGTAAATAAATGATATGTAGGCTAGGCATTTATGTATGATCATCATTAATTCTTTGAAATGAATATTTGCTTCAAGGTACTATTTTCTTCATTTTCACAAATAAACTATACTCTTATTTCTCCGTGTTTCAATAATTTAATACTATGAGAAAGTGTTTTCTGGATGCAACTGGAAAGGTTCACATGAACTCACAAGACCTGTGCACGGTCTAGTCAGCACAAATCTTACCATAGAGGGTGAGAGTGGGCACAGTTCCATCCTTAGACTAGGAAATTTTGATGGGAGAAGTTGAATCAGTTTTCTTTAACAAGGAGTGCTGATATGTCTACCATATTCCACAGTATTCATACATACCCAAGAGTATATGAGAAGCACAAAGTGGATTTGATGCACGAGAGAAAGAGAGAGAGAGAGAGAGAGAGAGAGAGAGAGAGAGAGAGAGAGA
>OU015744.1:139423624-139437567 GCA_907169655.1 Acomys percivali
AGAGAGAGAGAGAGAGAGAGAGAGAGAGAGAGAGAGAGAGAGAGACAGAGACAGAGAGAGACAGAGACAGAGACAGACAGAGACAGAGACAGAGAGACAGAGAAACAGAGACAAAGACAGAGAGGAGAAATGGTTTTAGCACAGAAATCTACAAACATTCAAAGAAGAGTTAATACTAATACTCCTAAAACTATTCCAGATTATAGAAACAGAAGGAACATTGCCAAACTCATTCTCTGACTCCACAGTCACCCTAATATCTAAACTACACATACTCAACAAAGAGAGAATTTCAGATAATTTTCACTCATGAATATTGATGGAAAAATACTCAATAAACCACTCACAAAATGAATCCAAGAAAACATCAAATATATTGTCCACCATGATCAGACAGGATTCATCCTGCAGAATCAGAGATGATTCAACATACAAAAATCCATCAATGCAATCCACCATATAAACAAGATGAAAGAAAAATCACATGATCATCTCATCAGATGCAGAAAATGCCTTTGACAAAATCCACAGTGATTTCATAATGAGGGTCTTGGAGAGACCAGGGATACAAGGTGATACCTAAACATAATAAAGGCTGTACACAGCAATCCAATAGCCAATATCAACTTAAATCGAAACTCAAAGCAATTCCACTAAACTCAGGGATGAGACAAGACTGTCCACTCTCTCCTTACCTTTCAATATAGTACTTGAAATTCTAGTGAGAGCAAAATGAGAACTAATGGAGATCAAAGGGATGCAAATCAAAAAGGGAAGAAGTCAAAATTTTGCTATTTAAAGATGATATAATAGTATACCTAAGTGACCCTCAGAATTCCACCAGAGAACTGTTACAGCTGATAAACACCTTCAGCACAGTAGTTGGATACAAGATTAATAATAAATAATAAGTAGCCCTCCTGTATACCAATAAGAAATGGGATGAGAAAGAAATTAGGGAAACTACACCCTTCACAAGAGCCACAAATAATATGAAGTATCTTGGGCTAACTGTAAGCAAGCAAGTCAAAAACTGTATGACAAGAACTTCAAGTAACTGTAGAAAGAAATTAAAGAAGATATCAGAAGATGGAGAGATGTCCCATGCTCATGGATCAATAGGATTAACATAGTAAAATCTGTCATCTTACCAAAAGCAAGCTATGGATTCAATGCAATCTCCATCAAAATAGCAACACAATTTTACAAATTCTTGAAAGAACAATTTTAAACTTTATATGAAAAAACAAAAATCCCAGAATAAGCAAAAGCAATCTTATACACTAAAAGAACTTCTATAGGTATATCTCCACCCCTGACTTCAAGTTAAACTACATAAAATAGTAATAAAAACTGCATGGTTTTTTCAAGGCTGTCAAATACAAATAGCTAAAACACTATGAATGTAACATTTATATAATTCCTGATTGTGTCATGGTTCTTATTGCTATATGTAGTTTATTATATATATGTGTACTGATATAAAGGTGTATGTAAAAAATAAAAAAATTAATAAAGGAAAATTTAAAAAGTGAAACAATAAAAAATTAAATAAAGAAACAACATGCATGGAACTGGCATATAAATATGATCAATGGAATCGAATTGAAGACCAAGAAATAAACTCACAAACTTATGCACACCTCATTTATGACAAAGGAGCTGAAGGACAGGATGAGGATTTCTCAAGGAAGAAAAAATAGAATAGATGGTTCTGGAAAGACAGGGCAGAGAGATGAGAATAGAGCATGGTGATTATAGGGGATGGGAAAGGGAAGGGAAACAAGATGAAACTTAAAGAAAACAAAACAGTGCCATTTAAGAGGCATATGTAATCCTAAAATTGTAGGCTCTTCTTAAATAATTGTAAATGTAGCCTGCTACGAGACTTGATACCCTATGAGCATATACAGGGGGAGGAAGTCCCCCTCGATCACAGTCATAGGGGAGGGGAGTAAGGGGAAAACGGGAGGGAGGGGGGAATGGGAGGGGATAACCATTGAGATGTAATATGAATAAATTAATAAAATAAAATAAAAAAAGAATTGTAAATGTATTCACCAAATAACAAAAGAGAGAATGCTTCAGCTAGACATCTTTCACCTACAAGTGAAACTTCCAGTACCAGAAATCAGTTACAACTGATCCATTCATTGGTCAAAGAGTATCTATAGAACACCCATTCCCAGCATTGTGGGATATTGGCAAGGCTATTTATTCTTCCTTGGGATTTAATCCTCTTCCTGTATGTCTCTTATTGGACATCTAACCATTGTGCCATACTGCACAAATGGATGGTAAGGTGCTAAGGTTGAAGACAATGGTTACATATCTCACTGAATGTGGAGAAGTCCAGCTGGTTCTTAACTAGCATCTTCAATCCTATTGACTAATGTTCACTGACTGAAAGATGCTCTGCAAGATATCAGAAGAAAAAGGTAACATCCAAATAGCTACAAGTCTGTAATCTACGTTAGAGAATTGTTTGCACAATCAGCTGCTGATATACTGTCATAAAATTTGTGGGAGTAACAAAACACTGTTTGGCTTGATTTAAAGTCCACTCCCTTGTCTGATATTGCTCTACTTACTTAAAACCTTATAGTTGGTAGATCATGGCCTATATCAAAACCAAGTACTATTTAATGTTCATCTAAAGGATCATAGCAACAATATAATTCCTAATGTCACAGATCAGCGCCTCCCAAAGCCATCTTCAGTGAAATTTCCTCTGAGTGAACACAGAGACCCACAACTGGATAATGTGCAGAGAGTGAGAGCCCTTACAACTCTCAGTCATAAATATGATGTCTTCATTAAACCTGTCCATTAAGATCTCATGGAGCTCTGAGGAAAATGACATGGAAAATTTAGACAGAGGACATGACACCAAAGAAACAGTGTCTTCCAGACACAACAGGACTGACACTCATTATGACTCTGTGGCAACATTCACAGAGCCTGAACGAGTTCATATCAGGTGAGGTTACTGCACTGAGATGTGAAGGTGGACAAGGCCTCCATCCCTAACTAAGACGCTATCTCTAATTAATAACTGCTTGCAAAGGAAAATTAGTTGTTTCCAATGGAATCTACCTGGGTATATAAACCACACATAAGTATAGGAGCCATGCCTAGCAGTAGATAGCCAACATAACATGGGCTCAAACTGCATATTTACAGATGGATTATCTCATATTAATTTGTTTGAAAATTTTTGTCTTACTGACTTTTTGCTTGTATATTATGATTTCTAATTTTATGTTTTTATGGATATTCTTTGTGTGTGCTTCTTGAATTTTCCTTTAATATTTATATCTTATTTATTTCTATTTGGATGTTTATTTATGTCTATTTGTATGGATTTGGGTTAGTGCGGACGTGGATAGGACCTAGGAGGTACTAGGGAGGGAAATTGTGATCAGAAATGTATGAAATTTTCTTTCAATAAAAAATTAGAGAAGATATGACAGATTGTCCAAATTATGAAAGAACAAAACTTTGGACATCACCATGCAAGGGCATTAGTAATCCATTAATAAAATTACCACAAAAGATTCATCTATAATAAGAATAAATTGTGACCTAGAGGACAGACAGGAGATAATTAGACCATTTACTACTACGCAATGCAATCTGATCATGTTTTGTGTTACTCTTCTAGGAATCTTTGATTATATGATTCAAGAAAATTAAACAAAATGAATCCCCAATAAATGGCTCCCTTAAATTATATTTGTGAACACATGTCTTCAGTATGCTACCTACATCGAGAAATATTTTTTATATTATTAGTGAATATGACAGTCTCTTTCAGTGTAACTAAATGAAGAATACACCAATTTAGGGTGTACAAATATCTATTAATACTATAAAAATAAAATAATTATATAATAACAAGTAAACAAGATACCTTTACATTTTTAATAAAATGCTAAGTATAATTATCAACATTTCCAAAGCTCTAAGATGATCTGTTGTTTCCTGACTCACTGTGTTTACTAATTATGAAAATAAAAAAGAGAAGATAAGACCATATCCTAGTTCCATCATGTGCTTTGTGATTCATCCCCACACTTCTCCACTACAGTTGTTGCCTCAATTTTCTATCATTAAGTATTATTTTGATTAAGAAAAATTTCACAATAGGCAGTTCTCTTGATTAGTGAAAGTTTAGTTATTGCATTTGACAAAGGAAAATCAGTGCCAACATTTTAATGTGTTTGATTAGAAAATTATTATGCTAATTCCTGATAAGCAGGAATGGCAGAATGAACTGTATAGATTATGAAATAGATAACGAAATTCTGGATGTTTAATAGTGCTTATTATTATTTTTTTAATCTGTAGCATGTTGGGCTCAAAAACCTCTGCTTCACCATTACTTTTTGCATCCATTTAAAATCGTGTTGATAGGTATGTGAGTTTATTTCTGAGTCTTTGGTTTTATTTCATTGATTAACCAGTCTATTTGAAAGTACTATTGCAAGCTGTTTAGGATAAATGAGTTATACAAGTTAATTCTTAGTTGATCAAATCATGGTAATATCAATTACTAGTCTATTTTGTCACAAGAATATACATCTTAGGTGTAACAGATAGCTATGATTCTGTAGAAAGATAAGGTAAAATAGTTACATAAAGTATTCAAAAACCTCAAAGACATAGAGAATATGGCGTTTTAAAATGGTTTTATTGTTTTAAAGAGTCATTGATAATGAGACAAATTAATACCTGGCAATACCCAGCCTACGTCAAAGAAGATGTTCAACATCAAAGAACCTCCTTATGGAGAAGGCTTCAAATGTGGCAAACAAAGCACTGAGCAAAACGTCCTCATTTCAACCACAGACAAAATTGTGCCTAAAAAAGAGCAAGCTTGGAAGCAGGCAGATTCCTGGGTAAACGAGTCCTCAATACTTCCTGCCTCACAAATATCTCTGTCAAATATATTGGGCCAGAAGACTGAAGATGATGCTCTAATGTTATAGACTATTTTGTGTGACTGTCCAGGTAGCAAATCACCGCTGTCATTTTCTCATTTAGGAAGTTGCTAACCTGCACTCCCTGTGTACTCAGGTAATTAATTTTATTCTTTCTCGAGTCTCTGATGGGGTTGAGACCAGATAGTTTAGTTTTACAATTAAGCTTAATTGTTTAGGGGTTAGGGTGTTTTTAGGTCAGATAGATGTTTTAAGTTAATAATGACAAGATATGATAAATATTGATTTACATTCAGAATTTTAGACTCACCAAGATAGGAAAGATTTTTTTTTCTTCAACGCTGCCAAACTCAAATAACCAAGACACTAAGAATGTAATGTTCATATAATTCTTGAATATTTCATCATTCTTCTTGCTGTAGGTAGTAGGTTGTATACATGTGTAATAATATAAATATATATAAAATATTTAATAAAATCATGTTGATAAATGAATGCCTGTTTATGTACAACTAACAACAGTAGCTACAAGAAATACTAAGAAAGGATAAATGAATCACATAAATATGTGATTAGTGTCTTAGAATATAATAGAATTTAATCTAAGGCCGGATGCTCTGTAATAGACTTCATGAAAAGCCTACCTTAATCTTTTGTTTTACTAAATGCAGCATTTCAAAACCATTCAGGGTTTCTCTTCAAGAGTGTTTTACTTTTTGATTTTTCAGCAATTTGGTTGTGATACTCTAGGTATTTTTAAAAATCTTCTTGGATCTATAATTTGATCTGTACTATCATTTCAAAAGTTGCAACTATTGACTCTCAACTATTTCTTCCACAGATCTTTTATTTTCTTTGGATATCCAAGCCTACTCCACATTTCCTCCTTTCTGTTTCAACTTGGTAATTTTTGTAGAGCATATCCAAATTCATAGTTCCTTCTATGAGTCTCTTATAATTTTTCCCTTAAAGAATTATTAAATTTAATCATTAGTATTAAAACTATCCTGTGTCATATTTCTAGTATCTACATAATACTGACACTGAGATTGTACTACCACTGAAAGAATATTTTGTTTTTGTTTTTCTTGCATTTCTTTATTTTTCTATCTGGTACAGAACTTCTGTGGAAAGTCAGATACTGTGTTCAGGGTATTAAGACCTAGGTAAATGCATGTCACGTGGCAGAAATTCCATGTGGAGAATTGGATAGGAGTTGAGGGAGTTGTTTGATGACACCAGTAATTTTGCCTTTCATTGTCTCTGACTGTGTTTCCGGTAGGCCTAGTTGACCTTAAGTTTTTCGTTATAAAACCTCTTCTGCAGGAGGACATTTATTTTCACTTAATCTCTTAGATGGTTTGTCTGTACTTTTGTAATTTCCCATCCACATTTAGGCACTACTTGAAACTCAATGAAAGTTAATCTGCAAACACGACAGGGATATCTTTCTCCCTTTATGAATTCTTTGTCCCAAGGCAAGATCCTGATTTTTGCCAAGTGGGACCTGCCCAGAGCTCAGTGGAACACTGGGGTTCATCATGTTTTCTTATCCTTTCCTCAAGTATAGCAAACACTTTCCTCTGCCTTGATCAAGCTGCCATAATGGTTCACACACGTCCCATGGGTTACACTGTGTGTGTTGCGACCACCTTTTAGGCTTCTGTTCTTTGTACATACTAGGAAGGACATAAGGATGATCTGAAAAGGCTCTTTGCCTTTTGTGAGGTTGATCCCTTCTTCAAGGTGTGGCCCCCAGGGGTCCCTTGTCAGGAACCTTATTAATAATTTTAGCATAATAACTATGATTTTAATATTTAAAAAGTATACTCTTTACCAACATTCAAATACTTTTACAAGACACCTCCTTTTGACATGATCATTTGTGAATTATCTCTGGAAATGAAAATCATTAGACAATACTTTTCTTTTCTGTCTCATTTTGGTAAGTATTATCCACTAGAAGAATATATAAATAGGCATGTTAACTAAGCCAACATTGCCTCTCAAAATGCAGTCATTAATTGTCTCACTGTAGATCCATACCCTTTATAAGCACATAAAATTCCAAGACTTTTCTTTCTTTACAAGATTATGTTTCATGACAGTGATAAAGAAAACTGTACAACATTATAACTAAAAGTCATTATTCAAGAAGCTTTTAATGTCGAATAAAACAAAACAACAAGAATTTGTTAGCTGTGTCTTCAAGAAAGTATGACTTCATTTCTGATGTAGACAACAATGTAATGGACTGAATCAAAATTCATGTAAAAGAAGTGTCACTGGGTACTTGTATAGTGGACAAATGAAGGAAAACTAGGAAAATCAGCAATCGCTTCCATGTGTAAAATAAACTTCTTATTACTATGCAGCATTTCCAATAAACTCCACAACTACAAATGCTGAGTAAGACACCAAAGACCTGCACTGGTATGTGGCAGAGATCTTAGGACTCATATTTGAATAAAAGAAAATATGATCATCAGCCCTCTAAATCACAGTGCTTCATGAGCTCACTGTTAAGACCACATGTTTTGAAGGCAGTAGCTGTTTCAATGATGATGCCTATTTTACACATATGTGAAGTTAACATTCTAAGCCTTAGAGAAACAATGTGTACTTTCAGTATTGGTTTTAGTAAGGTACATTCTCATTTAACTAGCCCTGAAACCAAACTATATGAATGTGTTCATTTTATATTCTTTTATTTTGTGAATGTAAGGAATGATTTTAATACAATCAAAAGAAATGGTTTCATAACCAGTTTGTTTCTATTTATGAAATCCCAGGACACAGTAACACCAATTCCCCAGTGTGCAGCACGGGATCCTATTGCGGCAGCAAACCCCAGCCTTAGTGCTTAACTTTGATGAAGAGTAGAGAATGGCTCCTTCCTAGCAAAGCAAATATGAATCAAAATATGCATCATATTCTGGAATTTCATGCCTTAAGTTTCAATTTTATCCATTAATACTGCAACAGTAACTAAGATAATTAATATTATTTCTAATAAGCATTAGAAATTTAGACAATAGAACAATAAAAGAAACAACAGCAAAAGATAATTTACTACCTGTGATGACCATTAACTTTCTGAATTTTTTCATATTACTAAGTCATTCATACTAGCAGTTATTTCTTACTTTACTTTTATTCATAAAATTTGAACATCTAAAGTTAGTTCATGACAAAGGATACAATAAGTGCACAATTTTATTTGCTGTTTTGGCCACTTATGGATCTTATTCTGTAATTGTCATCAAATGATTTTGTTTTGTTTTGTTTTTGTACTGAAAAATAGTAAAAAAATTTATATATTCTGGACTGTACCTTTCAATACCCTAAACATCTTGTTAAAAAGAATCCATTATAGTTATTATTAGACACAATTAGATTCATGAAGGTGCTGCTCAAGCAGTTGGCAATGGAGGCACATAACCAAGTCGAGTAAGAGAAGCTTGCGTGAGGGGAAAAGGGCATGGATGGGATGGACGATGAGAACAGCTGTTCCTCAAAGTCTGCTGGCACATATGAAATTTGCAGGTACAACTCGCAGTGGTACATTAATGTAGACAAGCTGCCAGAGATGTCAGAAAAGCAATCAGATTTATAATAACTGCGAAGTAAAGTTCTGAGAATCTGGGGTTGCTAGCTAACTCTTCATAGATTAATTTTAATTATATAAATGTTATGACTTAGAAATAAATCAAAAACACTTAGAAAGCTACTTTCCTTTAAATTCACTGGAAGGCAGACATCTCTTTGTAAACTTACTAGGAAGAGTCTTTCAAGCTGGGACAAAACCGTAAGTTATGTGATAACGAAAACTGTCAGCAGTAAAGGAGAGAAAGTTAGAATGTATGGAAGCCTTATGAGTCACCGAGAGAGAAAGCATTCTCACTGTGGTCAAATCAAAATTGTCCTATTAGCTCAACTGCTCTCTTTGCCCAGACTTTGAGTCATTACTGAAGTCTTACTGCACTTGGCTGTATTTCAATATGACTTTCTTAAATGGGCCTGATAATGACAAACAGATAAGGAAGAGGCAAAGGGAAGCATCTGCTACAAATACATCATAGGTAATATACAACACCACAGATTGCATATTGACCTGTAGGCACTGGTCTCAGTGAGCATGCCATGCTACAGCACAGAAACACAGAGCCATGTTTACAACACAGAGCTAAAATTAAAAGACTCACATAATTGCCTGCGAGAAGGAACAGGAACATTTCCATAAGCTGTGCCCTGGAAATAAAACACATTTTTTTTGGAGCAAATAATATCAGCATTATTAATAGCAGAAATTGCGGGAGGAATATATAAAAAATATAAACAGATATGCAAAATAAGTAAAAATTAAAAAGGCCAAATTTAGATGTGAGGCTGAGCTCCTATATAGGATTTTGTCAATGTAAAATAAGACAAAATAAAGAAGATGAAAATTATAGTAAAACTGAAAGCAGCTAAATTTGACAGGAAGTCTGAGATGAGTAGAACGCATGCACTCTAGAGTGGCACCTTACAAAGTAGGATCTCTTGCACCGTGTCCTTAGCTGATGCTATTGTTGCTTATCTTTTAAAGTAAGCAGTGTTTCATGGACTGCCCTTTTCAGTGTTTCAACTCAAACACTATGCAAAAAAAAAAAAAAAAAAAAAAAAAAAAGAATGAAAGAAAGAAAGAAGAGGAGGAAAGACTTCTATAAGATGGGAAAAAAGCCCCAGATTTGAGCTTCAACAAAACTTGATGATTGCAAAGCAGCATGATCTAACAGACAGGAAGAGTTATTTAACAATGACACGAATGGTGAACATCTTATGGTGGACCCCATAGTGAGCCTGGCAGTGTCCATCATACTTGTCCCAACCCTTCAGTACCGTGTGATCAAGTCAACATACTTCAAGTTAATTTTGGCCTTTTATTGTTGGTACCAAAATATAATATACCATATACCAAAAAGGTCTAAATGATAAATAAAAACTACATAAAATGGATAGCTATTTATTAATACAATAATTCACAAATATTAATTACATTTCAATTGATATTTAGTTCCTGCTTTTTATTACACTGCTATGCTTAGCACATCAAAATGTGACTCATCTACATTACTGACACTTTTGGATGGACATATTTTCAACTTCAACTTGGCTGGTCACCACTCTCAACTTTTATTTATTACCCTTCCCATATTTGCTGAAGAGAAAACTTCCTAAAATTTTTTAAGGGTCATTATTGTATTAACAGTTCCTACTTCTTTTTTGTTTGTTTGTTTGTTTGTTTGTTTTTGTTTCTTTTTGTGTTTTTTGTTTTTATTAATTTATTCTTGTTACATCTCAATGGTTATCCCATTCCTTGTATCCTCCCATTCTCCCCTCCCTCCCAGTTTCCCCTTATTCCCCTCCCCTATGACTGTTCCTCAGAGGGATTACCTCCCCCTGTTTATTCTCATAGGGTATCAAGTCTCTTCTCAGTGACCTACGGTCCTTCCTCTGAGTGCCACTAGGTCTCCCCCTCCAAGGGACATAGTCAAATGTGAGGCACCAGAGTACATGAGAAAGTCAAATCCCTCTCTCCACTCAAGTGTGGAGACTGTCCTGTCCATGGGCTAGATCAGGGTAGGGGTTTAAATTTTACCACCTGTATTGTCCTTGGCTGGTGCCTTAGTTTGAGCGGAACCCCTGGGCCCAAATCTGCCTATCATAATGTTCTACTTGTAGGTTTCTAGGACCCACTGGATCCTTCTACATTGCTATTCTCACATGGTTCTCTCATCTAGAGTCCCAATAGGGTGTCCTCCCCTCTGTCCCAGTTTCCTGGTAAGGGAAGGCTTTCGTGGGACATGCCCCTTGGGCTAGTATGCAGATATAAGTGAGTATATACCATTTGAGTCTTTCTGCTTCTGGGTTAACTCACTCATTATGATCATTTCCAGCTCAATCCATTTATCCACAAATTTCGGGAATTCCTTGTTTTTAATAGCTGAGTAGTATTTCATAGTGTATTTGTACCACAGTTTCTTTATCCATTCTTCTACTGAGGGACATTTAGGCTGTTTCCATGATCTGGCTATTATGAATAAGGCTGCTATGAACATGGTTGAGCAAATTTTCTTGTTATGTGCTGGTGCATCTTCTGGGTATATTCCAAGGAGTGGAATAGCTGGGTCTTGAGGAAGCCCTATTCCCAGTTTTCTGAGATAGCACCAGATAGATTTCCAAAGTGGTTGTACTAGTTTGCATTCCCACCAGCAATTAAGGAGTGTTCCTCTCTCCCCACATCCTCTCCAGCATGTGGTGTTCCTTGAGTTTTTGATCTTAGCCATTCTGATGGGAGTAAGATGGAATCTCAGAGTTATTTTGATTTGCATTTCCCTGATGACTAAGGAGGTTGAGCATTTCTTTAAGTGTTTCTCAGCCATTTGTTATTCTTCTTTGAGAATTCTCTGTTTAGTTCCAAGCCCCATTTCTCAATTGGGTTTTAAATGAGTTTTTATTTGGTTTTAAATCAGTCAAGTACCTATTTAAGTGTTCAAGTCTGAAAGTTGTTAAGTAGCGGGAAATCTTTGTTGCCAGAACTTAATGAACCCATTGGAGGGGCTGGAGAGGTGGCTCAGCAATTACAAGTACCTGTTGCTTTTCTAGGGCAGCCACATCCAGTTCCCAGCATGCACTTCCTGTACCTCACCACTTATAATTCCAGAATCATACACATACATAGGAATAAAAATATCCTTTAATATGGTAGCCATGGTAATACAAATATTTCCCAAATGGATTTATCTTTAAAATATAAACATTTGTATTCAAACATAAAAATAAATCATGCAAATCTGTCACTGAAATTTCCTTTGTCGGTAGCATGTTTACATCCTTAATCTATTTAGGAAGATACAGGTAATTTACCAATGGTCAGTGGCAATTTTCTTGGGATAAATTCAATTTCTATTATTGTAGATAGAGACGTGTAAGTAAATTAGATTATGGGATTGCAGCCTTATATAGAAGACAGCTCAATACTTTCTTTGTTTGACATAGAAACTCACTTATAGAATTTTAGTACAATCCATGCAAGTCACTCACCCCACAGCACTAAAAATTCTTCTAATATTTATTAGAAAAGATTTCACAAACCTCAAATATGTTAGTGCTTATTTTATTAGAGAATTAACTAGAAGTATTTGAATACTCAAAGTGATTCCTATAATAAACAGCAAAGAAACTTACTATTGAAACAAATTTTTAAAATTATGAATAAGCAACATCTTTCTAGTTTTTTGGCAGCAGAAATTAGTCTTTTGATGTCTGAACCATTGTTTCTAGTATGATCTTTGGAGGGGCACAATTAGGTAAATGTTAACATCAGGGCAGAAGCCACAGTAGGTAACACATATGTCTTAATGCAGCTTTTCATCTGACCAGAGAATAAAGCTGAACATCTGTTACTCACATTGGAATAATTCCAAGAATGATCAAGAGCCAGGAGAAGAGCTACAAAAATCTGGCAGATTCTATGTTGCCAAACAAACTAACAGGTTTATTTGACTTAGGTCATGGGCTTCCTACTGTAAGAATCACAAATTGATTGTTCAAAGTTCAATTGACATTTACTATGATAATTATCTATAGATATATTAATTAGGTACAAACACATTTTTCTTTTCAGTGCTTTTAATGTATTACTTCAATTTTAAATAATAAAATATGAACTTTTTAAAGATTTGCTTCCTATTTTGAATACAAATATTAAACCTGACAATAGAAATTTAAAATTACATTAATTTTCATATCACTTAACTTTTCAAACTTGTAGATATAACTCAGGGAGTTTTCTTGATAGGTAACTGAAAGAGATTCACACAATTCTGATGGAGACTGAGACCTTGCCTCTCATTTTAATTTTGCATCCATCACCATAAAATCTCATGCATAATTACTCTTCATTACAATGTAAAAAAAACTGACCTAGACTTTATAAACTAATATGTATGTTTCAGGTTAAATAAATGAAAATATGATAATTTTTATAATAATATGTAGACTGTGTTAGCAAATGATCAAATATTACCATAGACAGATTAACCATTAATCATTGATGTGAAAACACATTCTGTTTAGGAAATCTGTTTAGCACAAGCAATCCAGAAACATCAGAAAGAAAGCCTTTGAGGAGATGTGATTAATATGGATGAATTCTCCAACTTATTCGCATTGTTTTCATCATATATCATTTCTTTTTCTAAGAGTTGATTTTAAAAATTTATCTATTATTAGAGATAATTAATTAAAACAAAATTTCAGAAGATTTAATACAGATTTCCCTGTCTCAATTCAGAAAATGTTTCATTCAATTAACAATTAAAAGAAGAATGAGGCAGTGTTAATTTAATTTCACTTGCTTAATATGTCAAGCAGAGAAATATTCCACACACACATTTTCATATATGATGTAGTTCATGGATATCATTGCCTTTATGTAAGTGTTTTAAATTATCCTTCATTACTACAAGCACCATCAACACATTTGTATTTATGTATGTATGTATGTATGTATGTATGTATGTATGTATGTATGTATTAGTGATGATAAAATTTTGTGAAGGATATGTTATTATCTCAGGTGCCATTATTTCATGTATAACTTATAAATTAAAAGAATTGGCATTAACTTCCATGTCATTTACAAACACAGAGATAAGCTCGCCGGGCATGGCACAATTGCTGCTTACTGGGTAGATCCTGAGACTTTATGTTCATATTGAATATGAAGACAGAACCACAGTTAAAATTTGGCCTGAGAATTATAAGGTATGATGGTTGTCTTTTGTAATTAAAAATGAGAGTGGAAGTTAGCACCAGATTCTCTAACAAGGAAGTGAAATGAAACTCTGAAATCCATACAAATAAGTTGGTAAATGCTTTAAAAAGCATGCATATCACACACACACATACACACACACACACACACACACACACACACACACACACACACACACA
>OU015744.1:139437577-139448128 GCA_907169655.1 Acomys percivali
ACACACACACACACACACACACACACACACACACACACACACACACAAACAAACATCTTTGTAATAAACCTGTTTATTACTTTCTACAAATCTAGAAGCATTTAACAGGAAGAGATGTTGGTACATACTCAAAATGATGAAATTGATAAAAGTATATATGCTCACATTGGGGTTAAAGTCAAAGCTGTCTTCTCAGGAAAAGGTTAAAATGATATTCCTGCTGCGGTGAAGTAATAAAAAGGTACAGTTACATTGACCCCAGGCACACAATTGGAAGGCAAAACAGTGCTATAGTGAATTTAAATACGAACAGGAGAAATTTCTTAACTCTTTCCAAAAGCCAGGGGCCAGGCAAGTAACCTTAGAATTTCAAATTACCCAAATGTACAGAATAATAGTTTCTGCTAAGTTATGAGCTGTAAGAGTCAAACATTTCTATTTTTACAAAAAAAAAAGTAAGTTCACAGTGCTTTAAGCAATTATAGCTTCTTGTTAGTTTACCTCAAGCATGATTTGTCCACAAAAAATTTGAAAAAACTGTGACTTTAGTGAGTCTGATCCTTTTTGTTTCAGATATCAGAAATGTAGCTATCAAGAAGCTTGCTGACATTACCCAACAGTGTACATTAGGAAAAAGTTAGAAAACATAGTAGTGAGTGCATTTCCATAGGCCATTCTACAGATAGAATGCTCTTAATATTGAACTGGTTTTAGGAACACTAATGTTCCAGAGAAATGGAAAGATGTAGAGTTTCAGCACTGAGATAAAGATACCACTTTTGCGGTGATCCTGGTACAACCATATGTGGCCTCAACCCTAACTTAGTACTGGTTTGTATTCATTTGGATTCTAAGTACAATTTACACTTCCACAAAGTACGTGATGGCTTCAAATAAACAACAGTAAAATGCAATCTTTCTAAAATCTCTCTGGCGGCATACACCAAACAAAACATGTGAACTTGACCTGCCTCTGTGGTTGACAGACATTGGTCAAGTCATATGTTCACCAGAATTTATTAGGATGGAGAGTACAGAAACCATAGGCATGGCTACCTTCACAGATACAGAGTGCTTTTTATCCAAGACTTTGTCTAAATATAGCTTAAGGCCATGGTAACCAAGCCAGCTCTCAACTGTTAGCATAGGCCACGTGTCCAGATTAATTCACTAGCCATGATTTACACTGAAATTAGAGCAGAGAAATTTGAAAAGACTACATCAGAATGATTTGATACTAGACCTCTTGATCACCAGAAAGGAAAAGAATGAAAATTTTAAAAGTAAGATAAAACAGTTAAAAGTAGGTATTTATGAGATATTTTATTTTCTCAACAGTCTAATAGAAACTAGGAACTGAGAAACTAAAGGGTTGATGATAACCCACCAGTTAAGCTGAGTGAAGGTAACCACTTCAAAATCCATGAGAAACAACACTTCTAACTGAGTAAAATAAGTACACTTTGCAACGCCTTGTAATGCTGTTTAGCATTGTCACAGGGAAAGCAAAAATGGGCAGCATGCATTTTCACAGACATTATTAGTACAGATGTGTGCATCATTAATTTTCAGTCACTGTTAACTTTCTGAAACACAGGTAAATGAATTTGTGAAGGCACATACTAATATTTGTTAAGTGAACACTAATTTAAGTTCTTTTTTCCTTAATTTAGCCCCTTGGACAGGTTTCAATAACATCTCCTCCTGTGATTTCTTCAGTTAGAAACCCAGGAAATGGCTATTAATTCTGACAGTACAAAGAATGTGGAATGCAGTTTTGACCATAAGGAAAACACAAGCTCACCTGCATGCTTTGTATCATTTTAATTTATAGTAAGAATCTCACGAAAGGGGGAACTGTTTTATTCTTCTTTCAACAAAAAGGAAGAGAAATGTCTTCAAACTTTATCATTTTTATCATTTAATATAAATGTACTATTTATAATAATTTTTATAGATTTTCCTGAAAGGGAAAAAAGAAATAAGTACTAAGCTGTCTCATAGCAGAAACAGTGGGGAGGGATTCTAAAACTACACCTAGCATATGCCTGTTGACATCAAAACGGTAATGGCAGAAATTTTTTAGCTTTTCTTTCTTTATTTTATTTTTTAATACTTTTATTTTATTACGCATGTACGAAACAAACTACATACAGCAGGGAGAACCATGTGACAATCATGAGAATAATGAGTCCTATACATGTTACATTCATAGTGAATTGGACATCTGCATTCGTCCCGTTTGAAGAAGTGTCTTTCCTGTCTTGTTGGGGCTAAATTCCCAAATGAGATTCAACATCTATCCTATCTCAACTCTAATAGCTTAACTTCTTTATCTTGATCTAAAATGATCTTGTCCCCTAACCAACTAAACTTGGTTGTAAAACTATACTATCTTGACTTCAGTGCCCCTCAGAGACTTGAGAAGGAATAAAACTTAAATTCCTGAGTGAACCAGCAGTGCGGGTTAGCAGCTTTCAAAATGTACAAATTGACTTAAGACAGTTTACTGCCTGATGAATCACCCAATACACTTTTTAACATTGGAGCCTCGTCTTCAGCTTTCTGGCCTAATATCTCTGCCAGACTTGTTCAAACCTGACTTGACTGGCAAGGTTGGAAGCTTCCTCTCACATCGTTTTTATATCTGTCTATAAGTGCCCAAAGTGACATGTAGACTAGCTGTCAGGTAATATAAGAAGTGGAAAGAAGAAGATAATCCAGACACATTTATGCTTTTATTGGCTAAATAATTTTGAATTAGGAGCAAGGGATATAGTTCAACCAATAAAGTGTTTGCCTTTCAGGGATGAGAGCGTGTGGTCAATCTCAAAGTTCACTTAAAACTTGCAGGTGTGGTTACCAAGGCTATAATTCTAGTACTGTGGAAAAAGAGCTAGACAGAGCCTTGAAATCATGGGCCAGGCATCCTAACCTGGTTGGTAAGTTTCAGGCCAGGGAGACATCTTCTCTCAAAAAATATAAGTTGATATAGTCATGTACACACATGAATGCATGTATGACTGCATTACACACCAACACACTCAAGCATACATGCATGCACACACTAAACTGTATCTGATTGACATTGCATAGTGAAGGTATAGTAACATTAGTTACCTGGATTACAAAGTTCAAAACACAGAGAAGCTTGAAAGTCATATAGACATGAATGTAAAATGCACCGTAAGTAGTAAGAAAGGTCCTGCACCATAGAACTTTTTATACAGCCAAGATATCAGCTTCTTGTAGTTAGATCACATTACATCTATATGTATAAATAATAATGAGTACATTAAGTCAGTGCCTTCCCATTTGACAAGATGATTACTCACAGTAAATTTGGTACCTAGCAATGATCATAGTTATGTTTACATAAATTATTTATTTGGGGTATGTTTGTACTTGTTATTCATTTTAAATTAATGAAGTACTTATATAAAAATTAACATATAACTGACTTCATGTGACAATACTGTTCATATATATAAATAGCATTCTGTGAACAGATCCACCCTCGGAACTGCCATCTCCTTTAAAGTTGCCTTTGAACTTAAAATTCCTTGCAAAACATTTGAATTGTGATGGTGTTTATATATTTAATAATTTTTCCAAAGCTTGGTGTTTTACTTCCTAAAATACAGAATTCTATTTTCCTCTTCTCCTTTGCTTATTTATTCTGTTTAATATTGAATGCTTTGACATAACAACAAATTATTTAAAATCTGTCACAGGGGAAATGACTCACAGAACAAGCATAGGCAGCATAGTGGGAGATGCTCTCCTTACTCCACACCATGAATAAAGCAGGAGTGGTGCCCAGCAGCTGGGGTGGGGTTGTTCTCCTATGGTCTGGAATGAGAAGCTGACTTTTGAATAGATTTAAACTAATGTTTTAATATAAGTATAAAACTGGACAATAACATCTACAGTCAAAAATCTATTTCCTGATTTTTGTGTATAATATGTTATATTAAATATTATCATATATATATATATATATCATGCTAATTATCAGTTGTGTAGAGATTTTCCCTAAGTCACAGTGACTTTGGCTTAGGATATAATTTATGTGTTTTCCTTTATGTTAATATATTTTAGTTTATTATTTAAATAAAATCTTTACTCAATAATTTATTTTTAATATCAGCTATTTGCTTAAATAAAATAATAAATACACTAGAGTAAGGTTTATTTTTAAGGATGACTTCTAAAACAATCACAATTCTGAAGAGTATTTGTAAAGCCAATACAAGATTTTAATATAACTGAGTAAATTTAGAAAAAATTTTCTCAGGCTGAAAATTGAAGTTAGTGGCTATTAAAACTTTGAATTGAGACATTTAAATAAATGTCACCCTGTTATTTCTGATATTTTATTTTAATGGTTTAGTGAAACTGATATCAGAAAACTTGGTTTCTCTAAGAGTATGGCATATGCTCTGAAATCTCTACAAGGGGCAAGCTGATACCTAAAGATTATGTGTTACAGGCCACTTCAGACTACAGTGTAAGAACCTGTCTAAAATAAATAATGCCTTAAAAGAAAAAAATCTGTTCTTAAACAATTAAAGATAGTACACTCATAATTGAAGGGAGATAATATCAGAAACATACTTTCAGATAAATATAACCTATAAAATTTCAATAAACGTTGTTATGATCCAAGATCAAAGATTCGCCTTCCCATTTATAACCAAATTTTACTTTCTGTGGTCCATATTTTGTACGTAGTATTTAAATTAATAAGATTATTTTTAAAAGATTTCTATATTTATTATGTATACAATATCATGCCTGCAAGCCAGAAGAGGACATCAGATCTCATTATAGATGGTTGTGAGCCACCATGTGGTTGCTGGGAAATGAACTCATTACCTTTGGAAGAGCAGTCGGTGCTCTTAACCTCTGAGCCATCTCTCCAGCCCCCTATAAGATTGTTTTTTAATATTATGTAATGACAATCAATTTAAGATCTTAGCACTCCAGTATGTAATTATTTGTAAGTCTCACACTTAGAGGGTGAGAATATTTCTTGGAATAGCATCTAAGGCTGTGCTTTGTAAAAGATTAAAGAAAGATTTAATTATTAGAGAAAAGTTGGGCAGTTTAAAAAAAATAATCTACCCATTAAAAACAAACTAGTTTGGAATGACTTTGTATAAACTATACAGCAAAAGTACTAATAACTTAACACAGGCTTGTGTTCCAACAGGTGGGCAATTGTCAAGCCACATTCCTCCTTGCTTATTGTGCGAGTAACTGTTCCTTTCATATTAAGTTCTAAAATGACAAACCTGCAGGAAATACTTAAGTCCTAAAAAACAAAAATGAGCAGCCTTTCTATTTTATAAGCCTTCAATAATAAAACTTAACTTGTGCTCTCCTGAGGAAAATAGTCAATGAATATAATACAAATTGCTTTGGGAAAATTACCAGACATTTCTCTGCCCAATCATCATTAGATTTTCATGCTGCTGGTTTGTTAAAAGTCAGCAGGGAATATATTTTTGGTTTTGGTTGATTATTTCCAAGATCCCCTCATTTATCCATGTTAAAAACACATATAATCTGTATTAGAAATAAGCAATATCGCTGTGAAATAGATAACACTGCGAAGGGCTTCAAATTGCCTCATGTAAACAATAAAAGTTTTTGAAATATTGCATAATGCTTCTTTTTTTGTTATTGTTGTTGTGATTCAGTGTTTAATTTCTTTTTTTGTAATTTAATTTTATTTTTTTATTAATTTATTCTTGTTACATCTCTATGGTTATCCCATCCCTTGTATCCTCCCATTCTCCCCTCCCTCCCATTTTCCCCTTACTCCCCTCCCCTATGACTGTTCCTGAGAGGGATTACCTTCCCCTGTATATGCTCATAGGGTATCAAGTCTCTTCTCAGTGACCTGCTGTCCTTCCTCTGAGTGCCACTAGGTCTCCCCGGGGACATAGTCAAATGTGAGGCACCAGAGTACTTGAGAAAGTCAAATCCCTCTCTCCACTCAAGTGTGGAGACTGTCCTGTCCATGGGCTAGATCAGGGTAGGGGTTTAAATTTTACCGCCTGTACTGTCCTTGGCTAGTGCCTTAGTTTGAGGGGGACCCCTTGACCCAAATCTGCCTATCATAATGCTTCTCTTTTATACACATTAAAGAAAAGGGACCTTTAAGTTGAGCTCTTCTGAGAGCCAGGAAGCTCCCCTTACTATTTATTTCCAAATGTCTTCCAAACTCAGTGATTATCATCAGGATCTTCCTATGAAGCTTTACTTCTCGAAGACTCCAGACCTTCTGCTTAGAAATTTATGTTCTCAAATTTTCCAATGATAAACTGAGCATGCTTTTAGTGTGCACCAAGTCATTTCTGCTTGTAAAGTACAAAATACCTAATTTGGACTTAGGCAGCTGAAGGAATCTGCCTGAGACACATACTTGATTAAGAGCTATGAACATATGTTGCTTAGTTTACAAATCTGTCAGTTTAGGTAGCTGACCATTTTGAAATATAATATTAACTGATATATATTTAGAAAAATCAGTAACTTGGTATCTTACTATAGGCAGAGGACGTAAAATGAATAAACTTTATTTTTTAACAAAATGTCTGGTAAATCATAAAATTAACGAAATATCATATATAAAATAAGAATTTTCTAACCAATAGTAGAGCACATAGGCAGTTTACTTTCATTTCATTCATATTCTTTGGGTTTTTTACTGAAATTTTTATTAAATATTTTACATATGTATATTATGACACATATATACAATAAGCTACCTACAGCAAGAAGAACAATGAAACAATCAGGAATTATATATGTTACATTCATAGTGTTTTGGCTATTTGTAATTGGCAGCCTTGGAGAAAACATCTTTCCTATCTTGGTGAATCTAAAATTCTGACTGTAAATCAATATCTATCAACATCTTGTCTTTATCAACTGAAAATATCTACCTAGACCTAAACATCTTAACCCCTTAACAACTAAACTTAATTGATAACTAAACTATCTCATCTTCAATCCAATCAAGGTTTGAGAAGCAATAAAATTAATTACATGAGTATGCCAGGAGTGCAGGTTAGAGGCTCCCCAAATTTTTAACCACCATTTCTACATTGTAAAGCACCTGTCAGAATGTCTAAAGGAATTTACTGATGTGAATATCTGAACTTTAGGCATATATACTTTATTTTTCTTTTGTCCAGAAATGCTTGCACAAGTTTGCAGAGTAAATAAAAATTATATATATATATATGTATATATATATATATGTGTGTGTGTGTGTGTGTGTATGTGTGTGTGTGTGTATTAGGGTATATTTACAGATGTCATTTCTAATGTATCTTAAAACATCCCATGTACCAAGTACAATTATTCCTGCTCTGCAGATCAATGAAGATTAGTGAAGCTAAGACAAAAGATAGTTAAATAACATGGAGAAGGGCTTATGGTTGCTACAAAATGAAACATTAAAAGGTAAAATGATTCATATTATGCTTAATGGAGCTAAGCTAAGCATCTATGAGTACTTGCTTTATGTGAAAAGAGAGTTAAGCTTAAATTAGAAGAGTTGAAATTTAATTGCCATAGTCTTGTGTGACATTTAATTTGATTCAAAATGTCTTTGACTGCTTAATCCCAGAGTCTTGTCCTATTAAGTCATAAAAAAGAATGCCACAATTGTGTCTATAATTCATAAAAAAATAATTAAGAAAATTTCTAATTAAAAAATAACTTTGCTCATTAGGTTGGGATACAAAGATGTTTGTAAGTCACATTAATTTGAAATAAAAAAACTTTTCCATCCATAAAGAAAGGTAGAGTTCACTTCTCAACAGGAAAGTTTGAAGTTCTAATCCCTTTACAGACTATGAAGTTACACTGTATTGATTCATCCATTCCATATGTCTTCATCCTGTGTATACAATTGCAGGGATTGTTGCATATTTAATAATATGTTCGACATTGACACCTCATTTGAAAAGTCTGCACCCATACCTCAGAATCTACCAGATTCTAAAGACTAGCATGTCTGGTTAAACCACTCTTTTGTTAGTAATATTTAGTTTTAATGTGCGTCCAAATCCTATTTTGTGTCCAACACATTGAGGATTACTTCTTTTCAGCGCACAATAAAGTCACAAGACAGGTGTAATTTTGATCTTTGTTTTACAGGATTAAAGCAAGCGTAAATGCTGCCAACTAATTTACCAAAATTTTCTGGCTATAAGAGGTTAAGATGTGATTTGAGCCCAAAGTTTGCCATAGAATTCATGTTCTTAACTGCCATGATGTTTTTAACACTCTTTGATTATTGATAAAAGAAAAACACACTTTAATCTTCACAATAATCCCCCAAGTCAAATGCTGTCTTCACTTAGGATTGATGAGTTCTGAGCTTCCTGAAGAGCCTAAACAACCTGCCTGAAGCCATCCAGCATGCTGTGACTTTCGATACCCCATAAGCAGGACCTTTTAGTTCAACATTATGTCAGGCACGTCTTCATGGCCACAGAGCACAAGAAGGTATAAAGAAACAAGCATAGATATTACACGAATTAGTCAGTCATCATTTACTACTTTAAAATCAATGTGATACTTAAGAAAGGCATTGTGAATTACCTGAACTCACTTCTTCAGGTTAGACCATCCTTGGGACTCGTGGACTGAAAAGATGAGGATCTGCTAGCCATTAGTGTCTGAACCTGAGTAGGAGCAGCAGCATTGAAAAGGGTTTTTGTTTGTTTGTTGTTCTTTCTTTGATGTTAGGTTTCACTTTAATAGTCCAGAAAATAGGGAGAGATGCTATTGACAGACACTTCTCCTTGGCTCCAGTGGGTATCTTCACATTCCTCAAGCTTCCATTTTGTGCTATTACAGGTAAGGTGAAAGTGTGTACTCACTAAGCAGAACTAGTTCACAGACTCTGAGCTGCACACACACAGAGGTTCAGCAAGCTCTGTTCCCGCTAAACTGAATTAATATGACAGTGTGTTTCCCGTGAATCAGACAGACAATACTCTGTCTGAACATGTTTGAACATGTATGAACATTTCCTCTCTTTGTTTTTATTTTTTTGCAGCTGTTTCTCAGGTGCTTCTGTATTGAACAAACTTCCTTTTGTAAGAATACCCAAGGCCTCAATCCTGCTCACATGTTCTCATATTCTTTCATGAATACCACCAAAATATATATATATATATATATATATATATATATATATATATAGAGAGAGAGAGAGAGAGAGAGAACAACACAAGGTTCTTTAAATCAACATGATCATTGCACATATGAAATCACAGAGACTGAGGCAGAAGGCACAGTTCTGCACCTGCTGGTGTCCTTAGAGATGAAAAAAGAAGTCTGCACATGCCCTATCCCTAACCCAGAAGCTAGATCCAATTGATAACAACTTGAGAATTAAATTTTTACTTTTTTTTCAAAAGAGTTTCATAGCAAACCTAACCAAAACAACAGCAGCAAACCAAAAACACTAGCCATAAGGGTAGAACACATGTCCATCAGTAGATAGCCACAAGAAAATGTATTTAACATTATCTCTGGCGATTACTTGTAACATAATATTGTTTGGGGGCTTTTTATTTTATTTTATTTTATTTATTTTTTCTCTTTTTACCTTACAATTCCTTCATATGTTATGGCTTCCAGTTTGGGGTTTTATGTGGTCCCTGAGTGTGCCAGTGTTCTCTCCATCTTTACCTACTTCTTGTGTTTTTCCCTTGGGCTCTTTTCCTTCTAGATGTTTTGTCCTGTTTGACTGTGTTAGTTTAGTTTTCTCATATTATGGTGTATTTTATTATTGTCCCTGCTTGTTTTCTAATGAGAGACAGAAAAGGGGTGCATCAGATATAGAGCAAGAGGAGAGGATGGAGAAGAAGAATAATCAGGATATGTTATATGAGAAAAATCCCATCTCAATAAAAGTTTAAAAAAGAAAAAAGAAGAAAGCAAAGATAATGAGACAGTTAAAATACCAGAAAAAGATTTTCGAGTCCTACATTTCAAAATGATAAATCACCATACAGAAGATTATATCAGCAGATGAATAAGTAAGGAAAGCAATTCAGGACCGAGATAAGAAAGTGAGTAAAGTGGGACTCCCTGTGAAGCACTGACTTGGGCCAGGACAACATAGTAACCTGGTCATCTAAAAAGAGACCCAGAGGAAGAATTGCCCATTCCAGAGGACCTGCCTGTAAGGCAGCAGGATCATGGAAGCATCAAACTGAATGTAAATGAACATTAGCATTAATGAATGTTAATTCAGGCAAGTTTCACATCAGATATCTTCTTCCAGCTCTGCCTGCTTCTCCGCTCTGATCTTTCTTTAATGGTCAAGATTATTTTAGCAAGCTAGCAGGGCCTTGCTATATTCTTGCCATGTACTGTGTACTTGTCCCTGTGTGTGTGTGTGTGTGTGTGTGTGTGTGTGTTTCTCCATCTTCTTATTGTCTGTTTGCCTTTCCTTGTAACTTTATGTATCTCTTTCTTCAATCTTTCTTTATGCAAAAATCACTCACCTCAAAC
>OU015744.1:139493050-139511417 GCA_907169655.1 Acomys percivali
TTTTTTTTTCATCTGAGCTTCCTTGCTCTAACTCATATTTGTGTGCATAAATTGGATTAACTCCAAAAATAGCAAAGTATAAAGGGACCAAGGATGTGAGAGGATGAACTAATAGAGGAACAGTGGAATAGAGAGGTAGTATAGATCATGTACAGTCAGGAGGCTTCAATTCGGAGGCCAAGTTAAGTAAATACAGAAAAAGAAGAAAATAGGGACAAATAACATTAAGGGTGTTTGATAAACTCACAATTTCATTTTATTTTATGTTTATCTAAACTTATGTACTATCTATGATATACTTTATAATCTCAGTATATAAAATTATGTATTTATAATATGTTTTATGTTATAATGTAGTATATAATGCATATTAAGTATATACTGATATATAATATATTAAATATGTTATAATTATATATATATATTAAGAGAGAGAATTAAGTTATGCATTGATAATGCTCCCTACAAAAACCATAGATCAATGAAAATCCCTTTTTGAATAGTTAGGCAATTCAACTGATTCCCCAAACAGTATAATCTTTTGATGCTGCCTTTTATTGCCTCTCAGAGGTAAAAGTCCCTATTGATGAAGACATTTCAATTTCATACTCTTCACTCAATTGAAAAACAAAATGGAAAGCTCCTTCCTGCGGTCTACCTTTTATACTGTCAGAAGGTACTGTGTAGGATACCAAGGGAGGGAAGCATTTAGCAGTCCACACAGCTGCCTATGAACTACAACAATGACTGATATAGCAAAACAGCCACAATGTACTATTGTTGATGGTAACCAGCAGCACAATCAACAAGACAGAAATCATGGTCCTGAAAATCTAGCCAACTTCCCAGGTCCAATGAGATCATGGTTCACAGAGAAGAACCTATTACCACCACTTTTCTACACCAGTATAATTCTTAACTTTATTCTAATTATTGTCGTTATAGTCACAAGTAAGTTTACACCTCACCACATACCATTGGAGCACCATTATATCAAGTAGCAGTCATTACAGAAAAACACAACTGAATACATTGGAGAAATCTGAGAATAATAAGGATCCCCACTTCATGCTAACACAGAAGATCTCATAGTATTCTCCTCCTAGACAAATGACTACATGCAAGTACACACACACACACACACACACACACACACACACACACACACAGAGAGAGAGACAGAGAGAGAGAGACAGAGAGAGAGAGACAGAGAGACAGAGAGAGAGAGACAGAGAGAGAGAGAGAGAGAGGCAGAGGCAGAGGCAGAGGCAGAGGAAGAGGCGGAGATAGAGTGTCTCTTAGGGATAAGTTTTACTATTGTTTGTCCAGTACAAAGTGATAATTCAGAAATCATATACCTAAAATCAACAAAAACAGAATCCATTCATTGTGTTTGAAATTAGTAAACACATACCTATGTATGTATGTGTATTTATAATAATCGAAGAAAGAGAGGCCTTCATTTTGAGATTTGGGAGGCATAGGAGGGTTCGGAGGGAAAGAATATGAGAGAGACTGGAGGGAGGCAATGGAAGGGGAAATGATGGAATTATATTTTATTTAAAATGCACTAAAATACTTAGTGATAGTTCATTAAATATTGTATTGGGCTGAGCACAAGAATATAAGGCTGTGCTTCTAATAAATTTGGTTGCCTCTATTTGAAAGCATTCAATATCACATAAAAACTGCAAATAACTTTCAAAAAATCCAAGCAACAACAAGACAACACATATACACACACACACACAAACACACACACACACACACACACAGTATTTTTGTGTCTTCTAAAGAGAAATTCTTCATAAGTATAATTCTCCAGAATTCCCCGTTGTAGCACGGCCACTGGCTTTCAGCTCAGCTTAGACCCTGCGCTAACCTTCACATGGATAACTGCTCCTGATACTTCCAAGCACAAGCATGTTGTTACCGTCATTGTTTTCATCTACATGTAAAATAGCTGCAGCCTGTGACTGAACCCACAGACTTCAGCATGTTAACAGGATTTTTTCACTTATTTATTCATGGGAGCTGAAATGGCAAGTTATTTCCACAGATGAAATGAAAGGCTACATTGTTAATCTTCTCTGATCAAAATGCAAGCTTGAGCCCACCAGTTCACACACTATTCCTCTGGGTAACAACTTCCTGGAAAGATAAATGTTTAATCCGTAAAAACTGTGCCATGTCCAAAAGGACATACTCATTATGTGAGCACCAAAATGCATGAGAATACATCAACATACTGCTATGAAAGGGCATCAGCATTTTTGCTCAGTGCTAGTACAATGCTAGATGCAAGGTAAATTATCCATAAATACTAGTTGAAAATTTTCTTCTTATAATTTTCTGTTCCATTTAAACAACGAGATACTTAAAATTTTTGAGAGTTTTAAAATATATTTTGTTTCTTCTTGGTCAAATAGGGGGCACCAGAGTTCATGTGAAAGTTAGTCCCCAGAAGAGACTTGATACCATCCATATGAGCATGTACAGAGGGAGGAGGTCCCCCTCAGCCACAGTCATGGGGAAGGGGAATAGGGGGAAAGTGTGAGGGAGGGAGGAATGGGATGATGCAAGGGATGGGAATAACAATTGGGATGTACTGTGAATAAATTAATAATATATATAAAATAAAAATGAAACTAAATATATTTTGTAAAATTTGTGGTAATTACTGGTCAAAACTGACACAGATTTGTGCTTACAACAGAGTTAAACTACATTATATATATATAAGTAGTTAAGTACAACATGAATGTGGTTTTAAATATTCCCTAGATTACCTTTCCCTTGCTATTTGGATTTCATCAAATTCTTGTTACTTACCACACTTGAAGCTGACATAAATTATTATTTTATACCATATCAGCCTCAAATAAAATTATTTACCACAGTGTAAACAAAAATGAATTATGTGACATTCTATGGTCATATTTAGTTGTTAAACTAAAAAGGAGTATAAACATTTTTCTACATATTTGTCTTTTCTAAACCTTCTGTTTGCTATTGAGAATCCATGAGCAATGAGCATGCAGCTTGCCTGCCGCCTCCCTTCCTCCCTTCCTCCCTTCCTTCCTCCCTTCCTTCCTCCCTTCCTTCCTTCCTTCCTTCCTTCCTTCCTTCCTTCCTTCCTTCCTTCCCTCCTCCAGTCCCTCCCTTGCAACCGCCTTCCACCTTTTTTTCCCTTTCTGTCCTTTTGTGTTGTTGTTGTTGATTTGTTTCAAGAGAGGGTTCTCAGCCAAGCACTGTGGCTGTGGCACAGGCCTGTAATCCAACACTCTGGGGAGGGGGAGGAAGGAGCACTCAGGAGACAGAGACAGGTAGAACTCTGTGAGTTCAAGGCCAACCTGGTCTAAAAAGTGAGTCCAGGATAGCCAAGACTACACAGAGAAACCCTATGTCCAGAGAGGGGGGCAGGGAAGAGAGGTATGTGTGTGGCAGGGGCAGTGAGGGAGGTTCTCTGTGTAGTCTTGTCTTTCTTCTGTCCTGGAATGCACTCTGCAAACCAGGCTGGCTTCTTGCTCATAGAGATCTACCTGCTGCTGTCTCCTGAGTGCTGGAATTTAAGGCATGCATCACCACATCCTTTTGAACATGCAGCTTATCAGAGGGACAGTTCATATTCAGGTATCACTTCAAAATGCAATTTTCACTCCAACCTTACTCTTGTAGAAGTTTAAAGAAGAATGCAACAGGAAAGGAACCTGATTGTACTGGATGACACCAAGCCAAACCACAGAGATCCCCATAGTATACCATCACCAGTGAACAGCGCGTTGCACTTCCTAAGAGCATGCTATCTGGGGCTCTCCTTGACATCTGTAAATGGCTCATCATCTGTGTTAAATTTGCTTCAGTTCATTTTACTACATTTTTAGGAAGTACATTACATTGTTTTATTTTTATTTTATATGTGTCATATTTAGACTATATGCAAATCCCTGCACTATGAAAATGACTGGTGGCTACAGAACGGCATTGAGTCCTCTGGAAAAGGACATAGTTGTGAGCTACCACATAAACATTAGGAATTTAACCTGAGTCTTCTGGAAGAGAAACCATCCTCTTTACTACTGAGCCATCTTTCCAGCCCCACAAATAAAAAGATACTAACTTTTTAATTGATGTTTTATGATTTTTTTAAATGTTTCATATTATCTCTCTAGCTAAAGCGATGAAGAAAACCATACCAGAAAGACAAAGACAAACAAGCAAACCATAACAACAAGAAGTAGCTCACAGAAAAATATGGAACCCATATTTTGTTGCTCAGCTACCCCTGAGCACGGAGCCTGTCATCATGAAGTACTGTTGATCTAACCAGTGTTGCTCCACTGAAAAAGAAACAATAACACAAATGATTTTTCTCACTCTCAACAGGTATTATTTGCAAATAGCTTCTGGTTGGAGGTGGGACTTTGTACACTATTCTCCTTGTGTCAGGAGTTAGTTTGGCATGAATTTATGCAGGCATTGTCCTGGCTGCCACAGACTCTATGAGTGCATAGATGAATCAATCCAGTTGTGTCTAGAAGATACTGTTCCCTTGGAGTTATCCACCTCCTCCGGCTCTTAGGATCATCCTGCCTCCTCTTCTGAACAGATTACTAAGCCTCAGGGGAGACATTTGATAAAGTCCAGGTGTGGACTCCCTGTTCATTGGCACATGCTGCAGGAAGCTTCGTTGATGAGGGTTGAGCAACGCCCTGTCTATGGGCACAGCAGTGTTATTAGGAGCAGTCATATGGCTATGCTTGTATTTTCCTATGTCTCATGACCTAGATAGGTAGGTCATTAACACTTCTAAGTGTGAGTTTTACCTCCTGTAGCAGGCCTTCAATGCATTTTTTAATTAATTGACTTCCAGTACATCGTACAGGCAGATTGTTGTCGTTGGTTGCCAAGTTCATAGCTGGATCAGATTGCTTTTCTCAGTAGATAGTGTATACAGTATCTTTTAGCACTATAAACACTAGACAATAAGGGTCAAATTTCTAGCTGGGTTACAATTAGGTTACCATTTTCCATGTTCAGTTTTCAGCTACTGGCATCTATCATGAGGTTGTAAACTGGTAAACAATTGCCCTGACGGTTACTCTCTCCATACAAATTATGTGCTTCACAATGCAATAAAAATCTACACAAGATGGTGTTGACTCAATTTAAATAATCTCATGCAATATAGATTTTAAATTCTAATTAATACTGAAAGGACAGCACAGTGATATCAGAAAGAGTTGCCTAAGCCATGAACTTTTCATTGTAAATTCATTAGCTTATAATATAAAACATTCCCAAAAAATGACTGATTGCAAATTATAGTAAATTGTAGATTTTGTTGAATGCTAGAGTCAATCCTAATAAAGCCAAGGAAAACATATGCATGTTTAGATTAAGAAACAAAATCAAGCACTAAGGCATTTTTGTGCAAGCACTGAGGATGTAGCACAGTTGCGAAGAGCCTGGGCTATAGAGCAAAAAGTCTTTGTGACATTTGTTTCATATTTTACACTAGTGAAGTGACTATTTTTGCCTGCAACAATAAGCATTTTTAATTTAATAGAATTATTAAATACATTTTAATAAACCAAACTTTTATATAATAACTATTAATGATTTTTAAATACTTTATATGGAGACACTTTTATTGTCTTTAATATTTCATACAATAAATTGTAATAATTTTAATTTTTCTCCACCACCTTCTTTTGATTCTTTCCCACCCACCCCACTTTTTGTTTTTTCTCTCCATTAAAAAATATCAAAACAAACAAACAAACAAACAAAAAACAATTAATAGGACAAAATCATGGAGTCGGTTTTGTATTGTCCACTCATAAATGTGGGACTTTCCTTGGATCATTATGAAATATCCAGTCCTATTCAATTGAAAAAATATTTTTTCCTCCCTCAGTCACAGTGGATTGTAAGAGCTTCTTGCCTAGGCTTCAATCTTGTGCTTACTGCCCCTCCTCTACAATAGAAACACCCTTAAAATAGCAAAGAGAGAAAAAAGTAGCTCCTCAGGACAGAAACTCAATTTCATGGACTCAAGAAAGTTTCAAATGGCTTGAAAATCGTATATATGTCCAATATATTTTATCATGTATTGATCCTCACTTGGTTTTGATGACTCTCAGATAATCCTATCAATTTATCAGAAATAAAACATTAAAGCCATTGATTGTTTATTTAAAATTAGAATAAGTATAGGCAAAATAGATTACCTTTCCAACAAATAGGAAGTATTGTCAAACATTTCATCATCTTATGCTTAAGTTTTACTTTCTGTCTTCAGTGGACTTTTGTTTATTTCTTTATCTTCTCTCCCTCAGGATTCTGGTAACAGCTCTGAATTATGTTTTTAACAGTAGTGAATTCTCTATACACCTTTCATTCCCCGTATCTATGGTTGGATTAACAGATCATCATCTTCTGTTTGTGAGGAGAATACAGCACAGACTACACTATTCAGTAGTCACTTTGTCTTTGGCTTCAGGGATCTGTTCCCAATTGGTCTGGCAAGTCAATGTCTCTAAATCGAGGGGATTGTACAGTTTTCTACTTATTTTGTTATGACTTAAATCTTCTAAATGATGAGAGTCAAGAGACTAAAGCCATCACATCTTTTTTGAAATCAAAATAAACATAAGAAAGGCAGAACAACTCATGGGAAAACAGTCAGATGAGAAATAAAAGTGCCTTCTGGTAACAGATGAAACTCTGGGACATGAAATTCTAAAAACATCATTGCTGCCTTGAAATGATCATTGTATCAGGATTACAGTCCCTCAGTGAATATGCCTTTGTTTCTTTTGTTAGGGGACCCATATGCACATCTGCTACATATCCTAGATTTAGCCTGTCTTTGACTATGTTGCCTGCTTTTGGATCCCTATCTACTAGCTAGGCTGCCTTGACTAGCCTCAGTGGGAGAGGATGCACATAGTCCTACTGTGACTTGATATGCCAGGGTGCCATGGTACCCATGGGGGACCTCCCCTTCTCATGTATAGGGAAGGCTGGAATGGGAAGGATGTGAGGGTAGGACAGGGAGGAAAAGAGAGAGGCACTACAGTGAAGCTGTAAAGTGATTAAATACATTAATAAATGAAAAATAAGAAAAATAAAGAAATAACTTTAGTTATGGTTCTTTTCCTTCAGTGGTTCTCAACCTTTGTGTTACAAATGTTTTGGGCAGGAACAGACCTTTCTAAGGGGATGGACATATATACATATATATATATATATATATATATCAGATATAGCATCAGACATTAATATTATGATTCATAAGAGTAGCAAAAATACAGTTATGAAGTAGCAACAAAAATAGTTTTACGAATGGGGTCACATGACTTAAAGAACTGTATTAAAGGGTTGCAGCATTAAGAGGTTAAGGCTTTTCTAGATAGATCAACGTGAAGTCTGATACTTCCAGATAGCCTCTGAGCTCCATATGCAGGGCTGGCACTCCCTTTTTCAGCAGGGCTCCCTCTCTGAATCCTAGAAACTCTAAAGATGCTCCTATAGGCAGCAGGAAAGATTTACAGGCTGGCACTTTCCTGATAGAACCCGTTCAGAAACGACCTGGCAATTCCTGGACATATCCAAGTCTATGCTAAGGAGATCCTAGCCTTCAACAAATGACCTTTAATTGTACCTGGAAGTTATTACCCAACCCATAGGATAATTAAATACTGAATTTTCTTTCTTGTAATAGAACCCCATGCTACTGCAAGTAGATGAGGTATCGTACCACTGTGTGTAAATCAAGTATCCTTAGCATGATAGCCACAGAAAAATCGGACACATTCACTCTCAAACCTCTCCCCACTGCCCAAGGTATATAAATAAAGGTTGGCTGCCTTGCTCTCTCTCATGCTTGCTTGCGGCATTCCTCCACCATGACCCTCTGAGAGCTCGTTTACTCTGGACAAGACTAGCCGCTGAATGCTCAGGGCTTGACTGCCAGTCAAGGCAACAAAGGCAGAGTTGCCTTGACAGCCTCTGAAGCCTGCTCCATCTCAGCCAGCTCCATGCTAAAGCACCCACCGGGCCTGTGTGTCATCTGACCTGACTTTCAGGCAGGCTTGGGCATCTACCCATTTCCTCTGCCACCCTTAGCACAACAGCTTAACAAAGGCTGCAACGCTTCTGCTTCTGGTATCATCACACGCTCGGGGAGCTCCCGCTTCTCCGCTGCCTTCTGATCCCAGCAATCTCACTCTAAGAGAACTAGCTAACTGTAACACACTCAGTGGAAAACTCCTTCTATCTTGGACTAGAGCATGGTCCTTGCCCTGAGCACTGTAACCTGGCCCCTGAGTGAGAACTGCGACCTATGACCAGGATGTCCATCTGTTCTCATCAAGCAGCAAACAATTCCTGGACTACCCGTACCGGATCCAAAATGACAGTCAGTTTCTAAGTTAACCATAATTATTTTAACACCTATGGTAGTTTGAAAATGGTTCCGATAGGCTCTTATGCTTGACTGCTTGGTTCTAGTTGGTGGAACTGATTTGGAAAAGATTAGTGGGTGTGCTTTTGTTGAATTTGTGTGTGTGTAACTGGCGGTGAACTTTGGGCCTTCAAAAGCCCACCCCAGACTTAGTCTGTCTCTGCCTCCACTTTGTGCGTCAGCTATAGGCTCTTACCTACTTCTCTTTAGCTCCATGTGTGTTTTCTTTATGCCATACTCCCTTCTGAAATTATAAGCAATCCCTCAATTAAATGTTTTCTTTTATAGATTACCTTGTGCATGATGCCTCTTTACAAGAGAAAAGGAAGTAAGATACTACTTTGTTTAAGACCTTTAAGAAAAAAATGTATTTTCTTTCTTTTTTTGGCTAATTTTTTGTATAATTCATTCAGATTACATTTCAATTTTCAATACAAATCTGGCCACAGATGTGTGAAATGTCAATTTATTGTATCACCAGCATCAGGTCACCCTGCTGTTTGGGGGATAAGTAAGGTGTATAGATGCTACTCCTCCTGTGACTACTCTTTTCTAAACATCTGTGAATTATTCTCCTCCCCATTTTTTATTAAGGCATGAAATCACTGGGATGGTATATGACACGGGATTTTTCTCATTAGATAAATGCTCTTTGAATTAAACATTTTCTCTGTTTTACACCAATGGTACAAAGCTATTCTCCCATTTGTTTTGAAATTAATGCCACAAGCTTTCTTTTATGTGAAAAAAAAAAAACAGAAAATATCTTTCTCAGAGCGGCACTGAGGACTGAGGCTGAACTTGCATGACTTGGCATCTGTCTGAGCTTTTGTCTTTAACATACTTGTGCCCTGTCACTAATGAAAACCCAAGGTCTTTAGCTTTTTTCTGCTTTCAAAATAACAATAAAAGGAAATAATATGGTGTGTAAAAAAGGACACGCTCAGTCATAGGTTATTTGATATTTTAGTAACTATGAAAATGTATGGAATACCTCAGTAACTTACTTTAAAGTGATGGATCAAATTGATTCTAATATATAATCAAGTCTTAACTTAAGATTCAACCTTAGTTTCATGGGCTTCTAAGGCATTTTCTATGCTTTCATTTGTTTATTTAGAATGAATTTGCCTGTTTCAGGGGTTATACTAGCTTAACTAATAGTAATGAAAATATATGCTCAGCAGAGTCATAATAAAAAAATTTAACATAAAACAAACACAGAATAAAGATTTAAAAAAACTATGACTGTCTAACTTAGAAAATTGGTTTATTCACAGGTAAGGTTACTGAAAATAGGTCCACATCCAGTGTCCACAGAGTGTTAGATACTGCACAGATAATTTCTATTCAGGGAGTTTTGAATTGGAAAATATAAATGCAAACTAGAATTAAGCAATAACACTCCACACAATAAAACAGGTGAATTAGAATATAGTCTTCTCCACACCAGCGATTTGTATTTAGGAGAATATAGTTTTACTGTTTCATCTTAAAATTTTAAATAAATTAAAACTATATAAAACACTTCATTTTGTCCACAATTTCCATGATCTCCAGTCATAGGTGTCTCCAGTACACAATAGGGTAAGACAGATGATTCCCTGAATTGAATTTCTTCGTGGCTTCCATAGATCACGGAATGGAAAGCAAATTGCTCAGTTCACAGCTCTCCAGATTCAGGGATGTGTCCATCCATCAAGTCAAATGCATTTATCTAAGCCTGCATGCGGAAATAAATTACACAGCAGAAGCATGAAGTTTATAAGCAGCTTCTTGGAGTGGAGATAAAGTTTGTATAATTATGGGGCTGCTAGAATGTAAGATAGAAGTCTGTCCTCTGGGAGGGGAGGGCTCTGGTGTTATTTCTTGCGAGTTGACCTCCTACAACTATCTCATCTAATCCTACATTTGCCAGGATTATCACTGCTCTGTGTGAAAAGCCTCCTGAGAGAAAATCTTTGTAGTGGTCTCCTACTTTAATATGAAGATCCCTGGCCCACATGTAGAGTCTAGATGACTCTTCAGAAGGCCAGCAGTAGAGCTAACTGACTAAGTGCAGGCACTGAGAGCCATGTCAGAAGGTGGGAAATTCAATGAAAGTAAGACGCCTTCAGAATATCCAGCCATCAAATGCATTCCTTTACCCTTATTCTATTTCTTTGAATCATATTTAAAACTCAAAGTAATTCCATATAGATGTAAGAGACTGTGGTCAAGTAAAATATAAGATTTCAGACTCTCAACATAAGTCAATTACTTTCTCTATATTTTTATACTTATTAGAAAAAGAAAGGAATATGAAGGGAGTTAAGCAACATGGATGGAACACGCTACTTCTAGAAGCTGTGGGTCATTAAATAAAGACACCCCTGTAAGAGGTGGGATACTTTCTTATGAGTTGTGTTCAAAGAGGCCCCAAAAGTCACCAAAATTACACCATACCCAGACTCATGCCATTCCTCTTATTTGCTAATCAGAACTAGATGATAGGAGTCTATTGATGAAAACACACAGAAGAGATGCATGATATAATTCAAGGAGGAACAGACCTGGAAGTTTCTTCCATCACATTATGCCCTACATAACATACTGGGAGTGAAAAGTTATCAATGGTCATATATGATGTGAATCCCACAATCTATAAGACCAATAGGCTTAACAATAGGGAGATAAGCACTGCTTTTTAAAAATATAATTTGATTGCAATATTACAAGAGGAGTTTAATTCCTGGTACTCTAAACTTGGTCAGAAACCCATGGTAATGGGGCTCATAGCCCTAAGGGTGAACTGAATTGCATTGTTTACCAGATTTCCATAATGTCAAACTGCCTGCTAAATATATATACCCACACAAAGTATGAGAAAGAATGTAAGACCTAGAAGATAAGAGAAATGGCTATAAAATGCCATATATTGGGCAAGATTCAGTCAGGACACAAAACTGTCTAAACTGGATCTTCAGTTGGTATCCAAGGATAAGAAGCTCAGGTCACCCTAAACCTCACAGCTGACCTTTTTGTTACTGATAAATTCAACGAGAGGGAAAATTGTTTTCGTTGTGTAATCATCGATGACCCCACCAAGCTTTAATATATAGTCTGGCCAAATGTTTACACATGTGGTTATGCTTAAACTATGTGAGTCACAAAACCAAACCAAAAGTAATGATCTGTGAAAGGGAATGTGTAAGAAAGGCGGAGAGGTTGATAAGGTAGAGAGGGAGATAAGAGAGGCCTGGAGGAAAAGCATAATTAGAATTATCAGATAAATGTATGAAATCTTTGAATAATAAAATTAACCATTTTAAAGGACTAAATTAGTCATCATTGATATAGCTATATAAATAAACCAAAACATTAGCAAGAAACTAATAATTTATTAAAATGCTATGTTTTCATCAAAGACATATACACAACCTTGGATCTTTGATGTTTTAACTAATTGTGCATGTTTTTATTCTTCTGTGTTGAGGTGGTTATTAACAACAGTCAAGAAGTGAAGCTCCAAATTGTGTGTAAATGTACAAAGGTGAATTTAGAGACTTGGTAAACTCATCCTTTATTTGTGTTG
Organism: Acomys percivali; assembly: GCA_907169655.1. Lineage (NCBI taxonomy): Eukaryota > Metazoa > Chordata > Mammalia > Rodentia > Muridae > Acomys > Acomys percivali. The sequence continues at coordinate 139,505,095 of OU015744.1, forward strand.
CTCTGTATTGAAAAGTGACATGCAAGAAAAATGCAGAATTTAAGCATCTACTCAGAGATATGCTGATAGGTCATTTTTCATTTTTTATTAAATATATTTTACATGTATTTATATGTATTTACATGTAATAAAAATATATATATATGTATATATATATATACAATAAACTACCTACAGCAAAAAGAACCATGTCAAAATAAGGAATTATATAAATGTTATATTCTTAATGTTTTTTAAAATATTTTATTTAATTTTAATTTATGTCCGTTCATGTGGGAGTGTCAGATCTTGGAGTTACAGAGAGTTGTGAGCTGCCATTTGGGTGCTGGGAATTGAACCCGGGTCCTTTTGGAAGAGCAGGCAGTGCTCTTAACCACTGAGCCATCTCTCCAGCCCTATATTAATGCATTGGCTGTTTGTATTTGGCAGCACTGAAGAAAACATCTTTCCTATCTTGGAGTGTCTAAAATGCTGAAAGAAAATCAATATCTATCATATCTCATCATTATCAACTTAAAACATCTAACTATACCTAAAAATGTCTTAACCCCTAAATAACTAAGGTTAATTGTAAAACTAAACTATCTGGTCATCAAGCCAATCAGTGACTTGAAAAGGAATAAAATTTATTACCTGAGTGTATCAGGAGTGCAAGTTAGTAGCTTTCCAAATGAGAAGATGACAGAGACAGTTTGCTACCTGAATAGTACCTCAAAATTCTCTATAATGTTGGAGCATCATCTTCAGCCTTTTAGGTCAAAATACCTGACAGACGTATTTGTGAGGCAGGAAGTATTGAGGGCGTGTTTACCCTGTTTTGGCAGAGTTTGGCCTTTAACTCTCCCTGCATCCAAGCTTGGCTCTTTTTAGGTAGAATACCCTCTGTGGTAGAAATGAGGACATTTTGCCCAGTGGCTTATTTGCTACATTTAAAGCCATCTCCATTAGGGAGTTCTTTGATACTCATCATTCTCTTTGAGGTAGGCTACATGTTGTCAGGATTTAACATGTCTCATTGTCAGTGAAACTTTAAAATAAAACATTTCTCAATGCTATATTCTGTATGTTTCTGAGATTTTTGAAGACCTTATCTTTCTATAGAAACATATGTATATGTTACACTTAGGATGTATATGCTTATGATAAAAATAGACTAGTAATTGATTTGACCATTATTTTATCAACTAACAATTGACTTCTATAACGTATTTATCCTAAACAGCCTGCATTAGCACTTTCAAAATATTGGAAGTAAACCTTATATTATAATTGATTTATTTATTTTTTTAAAGACATTGAAAGTTCAATTCTGAACTTCATATGGAAAAATAAAAAACCCAGAATAGCAAAAACGATCTTGTACAATAAAAGGTGCTGTGGAGGAATCTCCATACCTGATTTCAAATTGTACTATAAAGCAATTGTAATTAAAACAGCATGGTACTGGAACAGCAACAGGCTGGTTGATCAGTGGAATCGAATTGAAGACCCAGATATGAATCCACACACATATGGTCACTTGATTTTTGACAAAGAAGCCAAATCCATTCAATGGAAAAAGGATAGCATCTTCAACAAATGGTGCTGGTCTAACTGGATGTCTATGTGTAAAAAAATGCAACTGGACCCATATTTGTCACCTTGCACAAAACTAAAATCCAAGTGGATTAAAGACCTCAACATAAAACCAGAGACACTAAGTCAGTTAGAAGAAAAAGTGGGGAAGAGCCTGGAACATATTGGCACAGGAGACAACTTCCTGAACAGAACACCAACAGCCCAGGCCTTAATGTCAACAATTAATAAATGGTACCTCATGAGGCTGAGAAGCTTCTGTAAGGCTAGAGACACTGTCAAGAGAACAAAGCAACAGCCTACAGACTGGGAAAAGATCTTCACAAACCCTACATCTGACAAAGGTCTAATATCCAAAACATATAAAGAACTCAAGAAATTAAACACCACCAAACCAAATAACCCAATTGAGAAATGGGGCTTGGAACTCAACAGAGAATTCTCAACAGAGGAATATCAAATAGCTGAGAAACACTTAAAGAAATGCTCAACCTCCTTAGTCATCAGGGAAATGCAAATCAAAACAACTCTGAGATTCCATCTTATACCCATCAGAATGACTAAGATCAAAAACTCAAGGGACACCACATGCTGGAGAGGATGTGGGGAGAGAGGAACACTCCTTCATTACTGGTGGGAATGCAAACTAGTACAACCACTTTGGAAATCTATCTGGTGCTATCTCAGAAAACTGGGAATAGGGCTTCCTCAAGACCCAGCTATTCCACTCCTTGGAATATACCCAGAAGATGCTCCAGCACACAACAAGAAAATTTGCTCAACCATGTTCATAGCAGCCTTATTCATTATAGCCAGATCATGGAAACAGCCTATAATTGATTTATATGGATACAATACTGCATACTAGGGTAGAAATATATATGTGTGTGTGTGTGTGTGTGTGTGTGTGTGTGTATGTTTAAAGAATAATCTTAAATTTTAATTCTATCCCACTGTACGTAAAATTAAACTTATTTTGCATCTATATACAAAATTCTATACTAGTGAAATAAAAATAACCTTGTTAGTAACAATTAAGGCATTAGGTTGAGTAGTAGTCTCAGTGATCTACTTTTTTTCTTTTTTATTATTTTATTCATAGTACATCTCGATTGTTAGCCCTTCCCCTGTTTCCTCCCATTCCTCCCTCCCTCCCACTTCCCCCCTTCTCCCCTCCCCTATGTCTGTGATTGAGTGAGACCTCCTCCCCCTATATATGCTCTTAGAATATTGAGTCTCTTCTTGGTAACTTGCTATCCCTCCTCTGAGGGCCACCAGGCCTCCCTATCCAGGGGACATGGTCAGAAAAGGGGCACCAGAGTTCGTGTGAGAGTCAGATCTCACTCTCCTCTCAACAGTGGAGAATATCCTGTTCATCGGCTAGGTCTTTGTAGGGGTTCGAAGTTTACTGCCTATATTCTCCTTGGCTGGTGCCTTAGTTTGAGGAGGACTCCAGGACCCAGATCTGCCTGTCATAAAGTTCTTCTTGTAGGTTTCCAGGACCCTGTGGGTCCTACTATTTCCCCATTCTTCCATGCTACTCTCTCCTAAAGTCTCAATAGGATGTCTTCTCCAGTGACCCACTTTCTTGGTAAGTAAGGTTTTTCATGGTACGTATCCCCTGGACTAGTGTTTTGATATAAGTGAGTATATACCGTTTGTCTCTTTCTGCTTCTGGGTGAACTCACTCATTATGATAATTTCTAGATCAAGTTAGTCATCCGAGAAATGCAAATCAAAACAACACTGAAATTCCATCTTACACCCATCAGAATGGCTAAGATCAAAAACTAAAATGACACCACATGTCGGTGAGGATGTGGAGAGAGAGGAACACTCCTTCATTGCTGGTGGGAACGCAAACTAGTACAACCACTTTGGAAAGCTATCTGGTGCTTTCTCAGAAAAATGGGAATAGGGCTTCCTTAAGACCCAGCTATCCCACTCCTGGGAATATACCCAGAAAATGCCCTACCACGCAACAGGGACATATGCTCAACCATGCTCATAGCTGCTTTATACATAATAGCCAGAACATGGAAACAGCCTAAGTGTCCATCAGTAGAAGAATGAACTAAGAAACTGTGGCACATTTACACTATGGAATACTACTCAGCTATTAAAAACAAGGAATTCCCAAAATTTTTGATCTACTTTTTGTTCTTTCTTCCCTATATATTTCTAGATTCCCTTTTCTTTCTTTCCAACCCCTATTTCCAAACATAAGAAATGAAGATAAAGGAGAAGAGAGACATACCTGTGCCGAACCTTGTTTTTTCTCTAAATAAGACCAATAATAACTTATAACCAACTCCCATTGAAAATAACCCTCTATAGCCCAAGAAAGCAACCAAAAACCTTCCCAACTCCCTTTAAAAGAAATATGGCATCATTCTCTTACAGTTTCTTCCAGCTGATTTTGGAAGAATAATATCTTTGTATTGGCCCAAATAAAATTGGGGAAATGGTTAAACAAGCCAGGAATACAGAGTCATTATGAATTATTATTAGATGCCATTTTTCATATAGCATGAATGATGACTTACAGATTTTTTTTTTTGTGCTCACACAAAAAGCAGAAAACTAGCTTTACTTGTTCTGTACATCATGAGCACCTTTTCATTTATAATTTTAAGGCTGTATATAGCTTGTGAGAAATAATGTGTTTTCAGAACAAAAGAACCAGACACTGACATTGGATCAGACCTGACAGGATTCGTTCCTCTCAGCATGCTGGACACTGACATCCTGCATCCTTCATGTTCTAGTACCAAGTGATTCAGTTGCTGTTCCTAATCAGAACAAGACAGCTCCCAGGACATCTTCAAAGAAAGCTTCCAATGCCAAGTGGTCCAGCATTTCAGGCAGTCCCACATGGGACTCTAATTAAGCCTGGAATTTCTCAACATTTAGAAACAGGACCATAAAGGAGATGGGTCTTGAAAGTGTAATCAATAATAGCCCAAAGAAGAAGAAAGTTGAAAATGACTGTAAGCTAGAAGATACTTTGTGATGACATTAGAATGAGAAAGAGATGAAGTAGAGCAAGGTTTGAATATTTCCTTTTTTGGGAAGTATAATGAAGATAAAATGGAAACATTTTAAAAATACAAGCAACAGAACTCCTGTTAAGCAACCTAAATTAGAAGAACGTTACTTGCTCTATGGTATCAGGATATGCTTTCCTTTTACATCAATTTATCTCATCATATTGATGTGAAACTGATAGTCCTGTGAAGTCATAACACTGTTCTACATTCTACAAGGTGCGAAAGGCTAATCAGCTTCTTACTCCAGCATCATTCAAGGTGGAGATATGCCAGCATTTCCTACACCCATAAGAATTTGAGCCTTATCACAGGAAGAATTCAAGTATTTGAAAACACGTTTCAAACAACTTTTCTAGGTATACATCCACCAATCATCACATCAAAAACAGGTGGTGGTTATTGGTTTTGTTTTTTTGTTGTTGTTTTTAAACTCTGCCTTGACAAGTTCACAGTGCAGTGAGTTTACCTGTCTAGCCATTTGCAATAGGACCCAGTATAAACTGCTGCCTCAGCTACAAAATCTATTTCTGTTATTAAAAATCATTATTACTGCTGGCCATTTATTATTGCTCTAAAACACAGATTTCAACAACTAACTGTTTAAAAATATTTCAAGTTCTAAATTGGGAAAATAAATATAGCAGATTCAGTGTCTCTTCTATTATTTAATGATATTCAAGTGAAAGTTCCCAGATAACCCAATTATTATCTGTTGATAAGATATGTGATCTATTTATTTAAGGCAACAAAAACACTTACAGAATTTCTCCTCTTGTAAGGATTCCAATAATCACATAAACATAAGTAAACTATCCTTTCTCAGAGGGTGGTGATTGCAATTTGACCTTAGGCTGACAAACATGAAAAATATCATAATAACTTGAATAATTTTAACAATGGCAACTAGTATATTTGCAAACAACCATAATCTGTGTATAAGAGTTTTCCTCTAATCATTTGCTATAATGAAACACAGGAAGTAGAATGTTGTTGAAAGTAATTCTAAGTTTACATTCAATGCCATGATACTCTATGATAACAATGTGATGACAAAAAGTAATGCTCAGTTTTCACCATTCATCCCAAATGCCACCTCATTCATTTACAGACTTTCAGAAATGTCATTAACTCAGATTTGACCTCCATTTACAACATTTATTTTTATTTGGGCATCTACTAAATTCTTCTTTAAAGTGTAATCATGTTTGATCTTAATGGGCCTAGTATTCATGTACAGAGTTGACTTCTAGAAATTCTGGGCTATTCATACTTCTGGTGTGTGTGTGTGTGTGTGTGTGTGTGTGTGTGTGTGTGTGTGTGTGTGTGTGTGTATTTTACAATAAAAACATTAAAAATAGTAAAACAGTTTATTTTTCATTATTTTATTTTATTTATTTTATTTATTTATTTTATTTTAACAGTGTATTGATATATTATGTAAAAATCTCACATTTCCTACTTCCAATATTGTTTAGCAATTTCCATAAAACTGCAATATTTCATCTTGTTAAGACTCTGTAAGTTCAAACAGGTAGATCCTTAAGACTTGGGGGAAAAAACTCTAAGTCTCAGGAAGCCCCAAAACCCAATTGATATGTAAAGGCTGTGCCTTCTCCTTATATGTAACATGTACAGATTGGTAAGAAGAGATTCTCTCTCTCTCTCTCTCTCTCTCTCTCTCTCTCTCTCTCTCTCTCT
>OU015744.1:139550142-139562385 GCA_907169655.1 Acomys percivali
TAGGCATTACAGAATTTTGTGTGGATTTTTTTAAAATCATAAATAAAATTGTCATAAGATCTACTATACCACTTTTGGACTTTTTCACAGAGGATTCCAAATCTTTCAAAAGAAATGCTTGTACATCCACATTCACTCCTGCTCTAATGACAAGAGCTAAAAATAAAATCATCCTAGAAACATAACAGTTCATGAATGGGTAGTAAAATCTGGTAATCATTGCAGGGTACTTGATCTCATTTTGAACCATAGGATTGTGAACTATAAAAACCTATTTGTGTTTGCTCTGGTTCAGCCCTGATACAGACCTTTAATCCAAGAGCTTTCTGTATACAGGATTTAATAAACTTAACCCTAGGTCAAGAGGTGGAGCAAGAAACCAACCGGCAAGGATTAAGTAGAAAGAAAGGACTTGGAGAGAAGAGTGCTTAGACAGCATGGAGAAATAGAAGCTTTTTCGTTTTAGCATTTGACATTTTCTTCCAGAACTGTCGGATAGAACTAGCCGGCCTTTTCCTTCTGAGCTGTGAGCTAAGCTAGCAAGCTTTTGGCCTTGACCTTCTTGCTTTTTGCCTTTTAGCTTTTAGCCTATTCCTTCTGGGACATCAGTTGGGTGAGAAGGTCAACTGGGTATTTCCCTGCCTCTCTGAGCTAGCAGGATTTACCCAAGCATCTGGCTTCTGAGTCTTCACTGGTAAAATAAGACAATTTGGAATTTTCTTTCTTTATAACAACACGTAACGTACACAATAGTATTGCATTCATGTGTAGAAACATGAAATTGTGGATACAAGTGGAAATGTTATCCTAAGTGAGGTAACCCAGGACAAGCGAAACAAATGTCATATTCTATGTCTTCTATGTGGAGCCTAGCTTTGGACCTACATATTTGTGGTTTATGTAGCGTAGCTGTAGAGGTCAGGAAATTAGAAAGGGTGAAGGGGAGGGGAGGCAAAGAGGCTTTGTAGGACTCTGTGAAAGTAGAAGGGGGATACTGACATGTAACGTTTAAACAAGGATGAGGGCATGCAACAAGAGAAGATTAAATCAACCACAACTAACCCCCCCAAAAAGTCAATCTTTCTCAATTAGCTTACAAAGTAGTGGGTTTCATTTTTGTATATTATTAATTTATTCATATTACATCTCAATTGTTATCCCATCCCTTGTATCCTCCCATTTTTCCCTCCCTCTCATTTTCCCCTTACTTCCCTCCCCTATGACTGTGACTGAGGGGGACTTCCTCCCCCTGTATATGCTCATAGGGTATCGAGTCTCTTCTTGGTAGCCTGCTATCTTTCCTCTGAGTGCCACAAGGCCTCCCCATCCAGGAGATGTGATCAAATATGGGGCACCAGGGTTCGTGTGAAAGTCAGTCCACAGTCTCCACTCAACTGTGGAGAATGTACTGTCCATTGCCTAGATCTGGGTAGGGGTTCAAAGTTTACTGCACATATTGTCCTTGGCTGATGCCATAGTTTGAACAGGACTCCCGGGCACATTTCTGCCCATCTTAATGTTCTTCTTGTAGGTTTCTAGGACCCTCTAGATCCTTCTATTTCCTCATTCTCCCATGCTTCTCTCTCACCTAGAGTCCCAATAGGATGTCTTCCCCTCTGTCCCACTTTCCTAGTAAGTGAAGACTTTTATGGGACATGCATTTTGGGCTAGTGTACAGATATAAGTGAGTATATACCATTTGACTCTTTCTGCTTCTGGGTGAACTCACTCATTATGATCATCTAGTTCAATCCATTTGTCCACAGATTTTGGGAATCCCTTGTTTTTAATAGCTGAGTAGTATTCCATAGTGTAAATGTACCACAGTTTCTTTATCCATTCTTCTACTGAGGGACATGTAGGCTGTTTCCACTTGGCAATTATGAATAAGGCCTCTATGAACATGGTTGAGCATATGTCCCTGTTCTGTGCTAAAGCATCTTCTGGGTATATTCCAAGGAGTGGAATAGCTGGGTCTTGAGGAAGCCCTATTCCCAGTTTTCTGAGATACCACCAGATAGATTTCCAAAGTGGTTGTACTAGTTTGCATTCCCACCAGCAATGAAGGAGTGTTCCTGTCTCCCCACATCCTCTCCAGCTTCAGTTTTTGATTTTAGCCATTCTGATGGGTGTAAGATGGAATCTCAGAGTTGTTTTGATTTGCATTTCCCTGATGACTAAGGATATTGAGCACTTCTTTAAGTGTTTCTCAGCCACTCAATATTCCTCTGTTGAGAATTCTCTGTTTAGTTCTGAGCCCCATTTCTCAATTGGGTTATTTGGTTTGGTGGTGTTTAATTTCTTGAGTTCTTTATATATTTTGGATATTAGATCTTTGTCAGATGTAGGGTTGGTGAAGATCTTTTCCCAGTCTGTAGGCTGTCACTTTGTTCTCTTGACTGTGTTTCCTGGCATACAGAAGCTTCTCAGCCTCATGAGGTCCCATTTATTAATTGTTGACATTAAGGCCTGGGCTGTTGGTGTTCTGTTCAGGAAGTTGTTTCCTCTGTCAATGTGTTCCAGGCTCTTCCCCACTTTTTCTTATAACCAATTTAGTGTCTCTGGTTTTATGTGGATTTCTATAATGGATACACATATATAATTTCATTCCCAATTATTGATTCCTCTCACTTCCTAAATGGTAAAATCTTAAATATTTTAACTGACTCTGTGTTAGATTGAAGGTATTCTGTCCATGTGGATGAGGAGCTATCCAGATTTTCTGCCAGAAAATGCAACAAGGTCTCCAACTAGTAAAAGTTCCTAGGTTTCACTGAACTTTCTAAATGGAGCATGGTCTCCATAAGCTCTACTGCTCTAAGGCATGTCTGCTCAATTACTGAAGATGAATTATGTAGGACCAGAGTGTGACTCCTTGGGAGAAAATGTTGATTCACCCCAGATTCTCTTGCTTAGGAATAGTTTGATGTTTCCTGTGCACTCTCATCCCAAGTGTACATAATTTCTAGTACTCAGGTTTCAGACTTTTGATTCCAGTGATGAATAACCCTATTCAATAAGGCCTCTGCATCCAGAGAAACATTGTGTTATAAGTAGAGCTCTGCTCAAGTGCTTTTACTATGGTTCTCTTATTTCACTCTATATGACAGACTGCATCTTATCAAGCCAGAGGAAAATATAAGATACATCTTACATACATCTTAGATGATTTTTCTTTATCAAATTCAAGACTACCTATGATTACTAGATATCTTCTTTAAAATGAAGACTTCCAAATACTCCAAGATTTAAAGACCAAGAGCATCTTCCAGTGATGGCTATTGCCTTTCAGTGTTACAATATATTCTACTAGGGTCTAATTAAGTTTAAATTAAGCAGAGTCTGACTTTAAATTTTAGTTTACAATTTCGCTTTGCTATTCCATATTTTCAATGCTATGGTCTACTTGAAAATGTATGACAAAGGATAGAAAGCTATTGTAAAATTAAAAATCACATAAAGCAAACTATAAAAGTGTGGAAATACAGAGAGAGAGAGAGACAGACAGAGACAGAGACAGAAAGAGAGACAGAGAGAAAGACAGAGAGACCGAGAGACAGAGAGACAGAGAGAGACAGTCACAGACACAGAGACAGACACAGAGACAGATAGACAGAAATGGAGAGATAGAGAGACAGACAGAGACAGATAGAGACAGACAGATTGGGGTGAGGAGAAGATTGAAAGAGACATATGGTAAACAGTTCAACACAACACCACTGACTGTTTTTTAATATGTAAACTGAGGCATAGTTGATGACATTATAAATATGAACAAAGTATCAAGTTGCTTTATTCTACCAAAGATGCTCATGAAACACAATTGTTACTTGAGCATGACCTGCAAAAAGTATTTTTCCTTCCAAAAATAACTAGAAAGTTATGTAACCTACCCTATGAAAAATTTAACCCACTTTGATAGATTAATAATGCCAATCAAAATGTATCTAAGTCAAGAGAATAATTGTTGTCATGACAAAAGAACAACAACTTTACCAGCTACAATTTTGATTTGCTTATCAGATGTTTTAACTGTGTTTTGTTCCACATCACAATAGATGGCCTTTTATTCTAAGAAATGTGATCATTCTACAGTTAAGTAAATATATATATATATATATATATGTATGTATGTATATGCTATAGTTCAATATTCTCCAATTTGTAATTGAGAAACACCCACACAGAAGGAAGAGTACTTACCAATTGACCTGATTACTCAGTACGACCTTAGTGGAGTTTTTACATCAGGCCAGTCTCCCATTAGAAACAAAATGAGGCTGCCCTACTTTGAATAAATACAGGACATAAACCTTTACTTTAAACTATAAAAAGATATATTGGTTTTTGTCCCAATTTAATCCAGTCTCTCACAAAGATAGAACAGTGTTGGGTAAATAAAGCCAAGCAAAGTAAACGCACCCCATGCATTCGTGCAGGAATTTAGAATGTAATTTTCAAAGAGAATAGATATGGAAGACTTCAGCTGACAGATTGGAAAACTTCTGTTCCGTTTGAATACATCAAAAAATATAATTTCTTTGTTTTTACTAGGCCATAGATACTTGAGGAAAAAAACTTGATTTTACAGAATTGATGTAAAAATGTTATGATGTTGACATTTTTTTATCGGAGTGCTGGGTCAAATGAACAATAGATCTTATGCATATCATTATTTTACCTGCATTTTAGGATAGAGTACCTCAAAAAAAGAGAGAAACTAATAGAATAACATACTGTGTTATTTGTATAGAATATGACTCTAGGTGCTTGTCTTGGCTGATTCATGACGTCTTTGCCAGTTCATAGGTGAAGTAAACACATCTAGAAATAATTGAACTATGATTCACAGCCAGAGAAGTATGAGCTCTTCACCTCTGGGTTATAATGTCTCTCTAAGAAATTGACTAATTCTATTAAACTATAGACTAATCATATCTTAGGTGACTATTGAATCCCACATACAAAAATCTAACAGGCATTGATCATTTGAGGACTTATAGTGGCACTTGGTGAAAAGTCTGAATACATATTTGGAGAACTAGGAAATTCTGGATTTTAAAAGTTAGGAACTCAGGAAAAAAAACATAATAAGAGAAGACAAATTAGAGATACAAATTTTGCCACAATTAAAGTAATTAAAAAGTCCCTCCTAAGTATTTCCAAAGGTTTGTAAATCGGAAAAGCTACAAATGGCACACGTGAACAGTATCGTATGCCAAAGGTCATTTTATAGTGCCCAAGTTCAGTGCTTGTTTTATCCTAATTTTAATACTGTTTTCCAGAAAGATACAACAGTGCTGGATAAATAAAAAGAAGCAGAATAAACTCAGTCTGGAGCGTATATTTCCCACGTGGGTAAAATTGGGTTTCCTTCTGTGGAATGAAACTATTTCCGACATTAGTTCATCCTATAATAGCTTCTCTGGAGAAGTGTTTGGTTTTGTTGGTAATCTGCTAATTGAGGTATCTGGTCAGACTCGGATTTATTTGTAATTAAAACATGTCTTAGAAACATGGCAGGGGAAAACCCCCAGTAATTTGATGAGTTTCTTTATAGAAATACATGGTAATCAGAGTAAAGTTTGAATTCAGAAATTGAATTTTAAAGAGTCCAGTCCTTGCTTATCAAACCCAGTGGAAGACGGGTGAGGCGAAAACAGGCAATGAGGATTATGAGAAACTAAAGGGACCTCCCATGGCTCCTCTGACAAGCACAGCCTCTCAATTCACAATTCACAAGGTGCTTCCCTCTGTATTTTGAATTTTCAAACTGCTCTTCTTTTTTTTTAACATCATTTCTCCAATGCTTACACATTTTGTCTAATATTGAGAGACATGTTTTAAAGCATAAAATCATAAAACACACACCTCTGGGGAAGCTCACTGATACCTGATAGAAGAAATTTTTACATTCAAGGTAAAGAACTGGCAGTTTGCTTGAAATATATTCTAATAATTTAAGATGTTATATATTGTTTTTGAATACTTGGATATTTTTATTTGCTGATACATACCAAATGTTACAGCCATAAAATATAAAATGAAACATCACTTAACCTGCGTGTCAACATGTTTGTGTCACTCACTGAACTTATATTATATACTAAGTAGACAATTGGTTCAGACCACTGATTCAGGTTTTATTTTGCTTATTTTTTAATGTAGATATTTTCTTCAGTACTTAAAGAAAAAAAAAACCTGAATTAGATTATCCATTTTCCATAAGATAATATTGTTCAATGTGTCAAATTAAAAAGAGGGAAAATAAACAAATTGAAAAACTTTAATAGCATTTAACATTATATTTTGGTAATGGTCCAATCAAAAATTTATAGAAACTTATCCTTTAAATTAGGCATCGGGTGGTATACTTGACAGATTTGGAGAATCCATTTTTTTTAAATAACTTAAGCAAAATACAAAATCAGCAACTATGCTAGAATGCACGGATCCATCCTCCTGAAGGTCCCTTCAATGGTGAATTTTATGATGCCAGGCCTTTCTGCTTCACTTTACTAGAGTGACATCATCATGACATACATCTATCAGAAGGATATGTTGACTATAGGTAGGACAGCTGGGGGACCTCAATCTTCAAACTGATATTCTTAAAAAATTAGATTCTCATGTCCTATATCCATTGTTTTAGAGGAGTAAATTCATGAAACCAGCTGTGTTTCCCTCTTCTTCCCTTCTTTTTCCCAACTCTTTCCCTTCCTTTGTTCTTTCTTTTGTTTCATAAAACTGAGACATACCTGTTTTTTCAATAATCAACAGAATATGATACATGGTATACATGAAATAACTCATTTTTATTCAGCTCATGCTAAAATAGCTAAGACTTCCTCCTATGTTGACGCTTCTTTGATTCCATGTCTGCATGTTCCTGTATCTGTACCATGGATGCACACTTTATTTTATTTAAACGATAACCGCACAACACCTTCTGTGTCTGGCTTTTTTCACAGCAGTTAATAGAGGCACACTTCAATTTTCTGAGCTGGATTAAAGTCTATTGTGTAAGCTAAGAAATGTTCTCCTGTCAAGTAATGTGGAGTTTCTTTCTCAGATTTCAGAGTTGCATACATATACCACAGTGAGTATTCTTACATGTCTATTATTTCACAGACCTGAAAACATGCCTGGTATATTAGCCCCCAAAGGACAAGTGAGTTGAACAATAGACACATTTTTATTTTGAGTTATATTTTTTAAATATCAGTTATATAAATTGTATATATAAATTGTAACACTTTTAACTTATTCAGTGTGAAGCATATACTTGCCCAAATAGAAAAATATCAACATTTTAGTCTTTAATAATCTAAACTAATTTGTTATTTTGTCCTAGACTTGTTTTCATTTCTTTTTTAAGTCTCAGTGAAGTTGTGCATCTATGGCCATGTTTTAGTTCCACTTGTAAATTTCCAAGTCCCTTTGCTCAACTTTTAGCTGTATCTGGTGACAAAACAGGAATCCTTAACTTTATTTATTTTTTATTTTCTCTGTTTGACTTTATCTATTTTAGTACTGTCAGCTTAGAATTCAAGGCAATTGTCCTTTCCTATACATCGAACTATACAGGATTCATAAATGGTACCGGCAAAACATCTTCAGGCAATGACGCAGTGGCTTCTCACATCCACGATCCTTTTAAATGCAAGTCTTGTCACCTATCCTTTCTTTACAACAAATGTTATCTAGCATATAATTTCCACAGTTTATTCCAGAGCCCATGTGAAGAAATACTCTTTTATTTTGTATTGTTTGTTTGCTTGATTGCTTGATTGTTTTATTTTAAAGACAGACTCTGTTAGGTCCTATCTGTACTGAACCTAAATTTGTAGACCAGGATGGCCCCCAACTCAGAGATCTGCCTACCTCTTCCTCACATGTGGTGAGATTAAAGGTGTGTGCTACTATGGCCAAGCTTAGATATAATAAAAAAAAAAAAAGACTGTTTATAGTGTGGAAAGCTTTCCTTTCTCCTTCAAGTATAGTGGATTTTTTTTTTCTGGATATATTAGTCTAAGTTGGTTGTTCATGGTCTTTTAGGACGTGATATGTATTGTTCTAGAGTCTTCTGGTTTTCAAATTTTCCCTTGAGAAATAAGCTGTTTTTTGATATATTTTCCTTTATATGTGGCTTGTATTTGAAGAGAAAGCAGAATGATTTTAGAGCTATAGGATCAGAGAGTTTGCTCTGAGAATACACCTCCTGGGAATGTCAAAAGCCATCCTCACAAAGCCTCATCAACCTGAATGTCACAACATCAGCTGAACACGGACAACAAGAAGATAAGATAATGTTAACATTTTCAGGGGTAGGGAAGTAGGCCTTAACACTACACAAAGAACTACACGCAACTAAGAAACGCTAAGAAAGAGAAATAGCCTTCTACTGGGTTATGTAATTATGAATATATATGTATGTAACAATTAATATAAAATGGGTTATTAAAGAGAGCCATGAGGTTTTGGAGTAAGAAATGAAGAGAGGAAATGATGCAGTTATATTATGAACTCAAAAATTAGACAAATAATTTAAAAGGAAACCCCTACTTCTGAGAGATTGAACATATACTCTGCACACTCTAACACTGATTTTCCCTTTTTTTTTTCCTTTTTTGGACTATCACATATAAATACCTAGTGCTCGGGCTGCACTTCAACTTGTTCCAGATTTGCTTCAGCCTCACAATAGCTTGGATTATACGCAAACATAACTAGCAACAAATTGTAAGAAATCTCTAGATAAACGGTATACTTATAAACTATTATTAACTAATATTCCATTGGAGGAACAATTTTTCAACTATAGTCATTTCAGTGGGCAACAGCTCTGCATCCTATTACCTTAAGTTCTGTTTGTCAATATGATGGATTCTCCAGTAAATTCCCATAGTGAGATGTGTGTGAGTGTGTGTGTGTGTGTGTGTGTGTGTGTGTGTGAGTGTGTGTGTGTGTGTGTGTGTGCACTAAAATATAATAATGACTTTCAAGAATAAAATAGTTAAATCAATTTTTGTTTTACTAGATAATCTTGGCATTTTCTACAAAGTTAAAATAACTTACATTCCTATTCATGTCTTTCACTACCACTAATTTTTTTTTTGCTTTTAAATTGGCAAAATAAAATTTGATTGTTTCACCTGATTCCTTTGTATACTAACATTTTAAGCTTGGTGTTTTGATTACTTGATTATACTTTTGTAGCTTTCTTTGAATTTGCTGTGTCTTTTCTGTAGAGCTTGAATCCAAGAGGAGCATATGGCATGCAAGTGCTCTCTTACTGAGTTATATTTCCAGTCGTATCATTTGACTCAAGATAATTATTATACATAAATGCATATATGTGCAGACTCATACACTCTCAGACACCAAAAGAGAACATCAGATCACTGGGAGCTGAAGCTACAGGCATTTCCACGATGCCTGCCTTCTTACATGGGCTTTGGGAGAATGAACTCTTAACTGCCAAGTCATTGTCCAACCCACTCTACATTTTACTCTGAAAAGCCTATTCTTTTGTCCAATGACAGATAGTAGATAGTAGACAGATAAGCAGGTAGACAGGTAGGGAGATAGACAGATAGATGACTGATAAATATTTGTATATCACCACTGTGCTATTGTTTATTTGTTCTTTCTTAAATAAATTTTCAGTTTCTATGATGAGTAATTTTTGAATTGTTACTCCTTACAGGTTTCCAGTAGTTCTATTCTTCTATGGCCATCTATCTGTATGACCATAATTAAGCACAGATTTTTCTAAATATTTATCTTTATGTTACAAATATATAAGGTAAAGTATAAGTAGTATACTACTTTTTTAATCTTACAGATTTTTTACATTAATGAATATTGTGTTATCACATTTTTTTTACATATTTTAGAACTCTCATTTAATGGACTCGCTCTTTGGGTTATTTATTTAGATATTGCTTTTTTTGTGCCTGCTGATTAAGTGCAATTTTCTAGAATTTTCTTATTAGGTCATAGAAACTATTTTCTTTGTGGGGGAGGGGGACTTCGGCTGAACTCTGACAGGCGCTCTGATGCCCAATTTGGTTACTGTCCCTAGGAAAGATGGCCCATAGGCACACAGAAGATGAGGATGCAGACTATCCTGAGGAGACCTAAGGCAGTGGCCAGACAGTGTGGTAGGAGGAAACCGCCCCCATCAGAGGTCTAGGGGAGGAGAATAGGGCAGAAGGGGAGAAAGAGTAGGAACGGGAATATAGGAGCTTGCAGACAACAATCAGGATGTAATGTGAATAAATTATACTCAGTAAAAAAGAAAAACAGAAAGAAGGCAAGAGATAAAGCAAAGAAGAATAGGGGAAGGGTCTCTCATGGGCCTCACATTCACCACTTTAGCTAGGCTGCTGACCAGGCTCTCCAACAATCTGCCTACCTCTGCCTCCCAGGCTCTGGGGTTACAACAGGTGGCATCATTAGGCTGAGCTTTCCTTACACAGTTTCTGGTGAATCTCGATTTACAAAGGTCTTCATGCCTGCAATGTAAGCACTTCATCAGCTGAACTGTCTCTCCAGCTAGATAGAGTTTTTTTCTCAAAATATTTTGCATGCTTTGGAGAAAATCCTATTAGAGATATCAATTTTAGCAAAGACTTGAAACAGGTGGAAGTCTAAGTACAACAGGACAAAACAAAGTATCTTAAAAGAATGATATAAATGTATTTCTACTGGTATTTATATAACTCTCTATATGACTTAACACTTGGAGTTGTATAATATAAAATGTTTTACTGTATGTAAATTTTAACACTAAAAGGATTACACTTATACTAAAGAAGAAACTATCTTTTAAATTTTTGAATAATTTTGTCTGTTGCTTTAGTACTTGGATGCATATTTATTTCATTGATTTAAAATTATTACATCAAGAATTTTAAACTGCTATACTGTGTTCTAGAATTAAATTTTCTATGGAAAAAAATTTAGATGTAATAAAATTTATTTCACTCTGATGAACAGTAAATAATTCTCAAATTGTTCATTATTGTTTTAAAATCCAGAAATATATTTATATTATGTTCATAAATATTATATACATATAGAAAATACAAGTATATTTATATAAAACCACTTGGATTCTCTTGTATATATGTTCTTATTGTTTTGCTGGTGAGGCTGTTAAAACACTTTGCCTTGTTACCGTCCTCTTGTTTCACATAGAAGTTTCATGATACCTAAAATTTATAGTGGTTGTATTCTTGTATCTATAAGCAACTCTTAAAAATTAAGGTGTTAAAAACTGAAATAGTTGTATACTTCCAAATTGAAGATATTCTCTTCCTTTAGAAAAGTATGTCTTTAGTTATCGAGAAATGGTGTGATTGCTATGTTCAAAATCACACCTTACATCAGGGCACTTGGTATTAATGTTCCACAGTGTGTTTTTATTTGAGTTATGGCACACTTTTTTCAGTCTTCCTTTTTGCTGGTTCCTTCTTGGCTCAACTTAAATTTCCCTAGTGTTGAGATTATGAGAAGGGAAGCATCCTGGGTAATTGTGTGGGTGAAGCGGACACATGGGATGTCCAGAAGGCAATAACCAAGAGAGAGATATTCCTTAACCCTTTACTAAGTTAAAGAGGTAGAGTAAACTTTTGATATGTTTCTAATTGTCCGTTAAAAATAAACGATAAAAAACAGTCCATGCAGTACAGAATGTCAGTGAGTCAAGTCCACCTGGATGGGGTGTTCTGCAGTGTCAGGCAGTAATCATGCCGGTGTTTTCAAGAGGCACAAAACAACAACCATAATTTGAAGTCAAATTCAGATTGTAAATTTACAATTTTAAGAAATTGTACATTTCTTGATAAGAATGGCTTTTTGTTTATGTTGCCCTGTTTAGATTTATTAGGCAAGTTTCTGCTCAGTGCTCTCAGGCATCAAAATCATACAATGAATGGAATACTTAGTTCCTAGAGAGCAGTGGTTTCTATACTTTACGAGCCAAAAACTTTTATCTGCCTCACCTTATTTCTTGCTTATATGTAACAAAGTACGTATTGGACAAAGATAAAGAAAAGATAACTCAATGTCTCTTCTGAGCTGGTCTATGAAACATTATTGCTTACTTCTAATACTCAGGAGATTATACTAAGCCAGCAATCCACATGAGTGGGCATATTCATCCTTTCCTGCTGTGCTTTCTGTCTGTAGTGTGTGTGTGTGTGTGTGTGTGTGTGTGTGTGTGTGTGTGTGTGT
>OU015744.1:139562395-139576670 GCA_907169655.1 Acomys percivali
AAGAGAGATAGAATTAATGTGATTTTTCTGCCTTTTCTGCAGCTTATTGCATATATTTTATTCATGAGAACCCCCTAAGTACATCATATTTATGGAACCAGAACATCTCGTCATAGGAAATATAATTTTCTATTGGAACTTCTCGCTTTCACAATGTCCCTGTGGGGCAGTATATTTTGTTCATGGTTTGCTGTTATAAGCAGCTGTCTGTAGTTCACATGGTTACTTTGAACAAAAAACTGTCACAGAATCTCAAACTTCCACTCTGTTTTGCTGGACTGCTTACAGAATTGTAGCATGCCGAGTGAGTGTAGGGGTGCTGTATAATGTATTTAACTTTCTACTTATACTGCCGCTGAACCTGAAATTCCTTCTGACTTAATTTTAAGTTTAAAAATGTAATATTTGACCATGTCTCCCCTGGATGGGGAGACCTGGTGGCACTCAGAGGAAGGATTGCAAGCTACCAAGAAGAGACTTGATACCCTATGGGCATATACAGAGGGAAGAAGTCCCCCTCAGTCACAGTCATAGGGGAGGGGAGTAAGGGGAAAATGGGAGGGAGGGAGGAATGGGAGGATACAAGGGATGGGATAACCATTGATATGTAATATGAATAAGTAAATAAAAAATGTAATAGCTATTAAAAGGCAGAAACACTTTAGAGATAGTTCAAAATGCCTCTTTTTTTTTTTCACATGATAAACCACTAGGGTAGCAACAACAAATTAACTTACCACGATTTTAACATATTATAATTTTGACCTTATAATACATATGCAGAAGTTTTGTATTTTATTCATAAGATATCAACATACATTTCTCTCAGAAAATTATAACTTTTTATCTGAAGCTCTAGTAGTTTAAATCTGTCCCATGTTTGTGTGTGTTTTGGTGAACACTGTCTATATAATTTAAAAATGGACATGGATGAAAATTAAAAACACTGGCCTCACTTCATTAAAAGACTCTTTCCAATAAACAAATACTTAGGCATAATTTAAAGCACTCGTATTTATTCAGTAATAGAATGAATTCATTTCTACCATGTAATCAAATGAAGTGAAGGCTTTGTTGTGACTTTGATGTTTGGAATAAAGCAATTATACTGTGATATAAAAGCAGAAGGCAAAGATGAATAAGACCTCTATTAAATTACTGAAGTGCAATGAGTTTGACAAATCATAGAAGATTGTACAGAAAAATAACATCAGGCTATACTGTCACGTAAATTTTTATCTCATAGAATTTAGGCCTCTAATTTATGATGGGATAGTCTATTCCCATGGACAAGTCAATGTCTTAATCTATATACACATATTGAATGCATCAGCTGAACTTGTAACCACATTCACCTTTTCACATATTTAATGTATTAACTGACTCACAAATAAGGCTTCAGCAAGAGACTCTCTTTTGTGTCTCGAAGTCAGTCTAAAGTGCTGCGAGTTCTACCACATGGAGGAAGCAACTACGTCCATTCACAACTGCTGAAATAACCTGAAAACTGATCAAGTACCTCCAGCATCCAGACAACATTTTTTTAATCAAAAAGCAACACATACATTTTTTTTAAATGCATGGTATAGATGAGAAGGAAATAGACCCTTTGGCCATGCTGTGGATGACACTACACAGATGATAAGAGAAACGAGGTGATAAAGAGCAGAAATCGGTCTCAGAATTTGATGGTAGAGTGCCCTGGAGAAAGGTCTAGTATGCTGTAAGAAAGCTAAGTTTGCCTATGCGCAGGAAAATATGACCTTCTCCATAGTTACTATCCTCGCAGCTGAACAATTTTACATACAGACTCCTTTCTAAGCAGAAAGGATGAGACTCAAACAAATCAGCAACCACTCTCAGAAGGTAGAAAGGCCTTGGCTTTCCAGGATTTAAATACCTGTTTCTATTCCATAGTGTCATAAAGCATGTTTCATTTCTGTCCCCAGAAGCCCCTACCTGTCATAGTTAGAGTTTCTATTGCTTTCATGAAGACCATCACCAAAGGATCTTGGGGAATGACTGGAAGAAGCCAAGGCAGCAATGCAAACTGGGTGTAAACCAAAAACAAAAGCTGATCCAGAAACCATAAAGGAAAGCGACTTACAGGCTTACTCCTCAGTTTGCTCAGCCTGCTTTCTTATAGCACACAGGAACACCAGCCCAGTGGTGGCACCAACCACAATGGGCTAGGTCTTTCCCCTCCAGTCCCTAATTAAGGAAAACACCTTACAGGCTTGCCTACAGCTGCTTCTTCAAAGCCTGGTTCCTGAAATGTATTTTTAAAAAGTATTTAAGGCAAGCTTTTGAATGTCTCAGACTCTTTGTAAGGCACCCTTGACCCATATAGTTTAGTACTTGCAAACAATGAAGTTTCCTGTCATTAAGCTGCAGGCAGCAAATAATATGATCTAATATGCCATTTCCTAGATGACTTCTTCATAGCTCACTTTAGTTAGTTAGTTAGTTAGTTAGTTAGTTAGTTAGTTAGTTAGTTAGAAGACAAGGCCTCACTCTGTAACCTTGGGTGGTCTAGAACAGTTTATGTAGACCATTCTAGACTTGAGCTCACAATGATCCATTTGCCTCTGCCAACATGCCAGGCCTTATGTTTTTATAAGGTTTACAGCATGATTTTTTAAGTAAATATATGTCAAGTGATTGCCAAAATCAAACAAATCATAGATTATCAAGTCTAATCACTTCTTCATATATTTTCCCATTTCCCAATCTGTTTTATAGTAAGTCTATTTAAAACATTTCTTGGGAAATGTCCTTCTATTATATGCTTCAGAGAGGATGTTTGTGGTGTTAGGAGAAATAAACTATGAATAAAAAAGGAGATGCTGCTGCAATTGTGGAAATAACAAATTGCCTATTGAACAGCAAATTACTAAAGTTAACTCTGCACACAGGCTCCATAAACTCACTCCATTACTGCAGTTTTTTCTGAGTCATCAATGTCTGTCAGGTATCCAGCTTTTTAGGTGATGTTGGTACCTATCACTCACTGATCTGAAGCCAGCCCAAGGGAGTCTCCTTGTGTAGACCTCATCCTCATTGCAATTATGGGTACTTACCCCTACATCCAGCTTCTAATATTGCTTCAGGGTAGACAAAGTCTCCTTCTTGTGTTTTTCTGACTGAGCCATCTCCCCTGACCTATAACCCCAGCTGAAGAGGACGCAAAAGCTCTGGCTATGGTGGACAACTGGATACAAGAGCATACTTACATATAATTTTAAAATGTTATAAATATATCTAAAAACTCTGTTTAAAGGATAATAAGTATTTTCATATGTAAATGGACTTTTGAAAAAAATATTTGGGAAACTCCTTCAACCTTTGAACCTTTACTAAGTCAATTTTTATTTTCTCTAATCCATGTCTCTAATTATGATTTGTAGTATCATGGTAAATTTAAATGTCCATCATATTATATAGGAAGTTCTACTTATCTGGAAGGTAACGTGGCAGTATAAGCCTGCCAGTGTTACCAACTTTTATACACAGACAAATTAAATTAGACTCTAGGTTAAGAGACTTGAACTTTAGGATGTCTTCTCTAGTTCCAAGGCAAGTGTCGAGAATATTGTATACATTTGCAAGCATTAAGGAACAAACAAATGTGCCAACACCCATATAAATACTTGAGATGTAGATTTTTAATTTATAAAAGTATGTTGCCTCTTTGAGCATTCATAAAAAAATCTTATGTAACTTATTTCCCTTTCACAATTGTCTTGCTGTGAGTTTAAATATCAGCAATTAGTGGACAGAAATAGAGTGGTTTTATTTAATTCTCCATTTTCCCCTATTGCTCCATTAAAGCGTACAGTTCTGTTCATTTTGAATTTTCAGGCACAGATGGCAGTCCTGCTGACAAATCTGTAGTGAGAATGATGCACCAGTTATTAGAAAATTGTATCAGACATACGCTGGAACCACTTAGCAGCTAATGCTAAAGGGAGACTGGGAAGGTACAAAGGACTGGCAGAAAGGATATGAATGCAGGGCCACACTGGAGCCACAGAGCGCCTCAAGAGCTGCAAGGCAGGAGTGGATAGGGCACAGTTCATTTTTACAATTAAGAGTAAGTGCTTTCAAATGAGCCCTGGCATGACGAGTAGCCATACTAAATAGCTATATAAAATTGTATTAGGAGGGAACACTTAGAAAAAAAGTATGTTCTGTTCTCAGAAACAAGAACATTTGCCCCTTGGAATGAGTACTGTACCAAAGGCTGTATCTAAAATTGTAGAGATGTGGATGCAATTTAAGGCAATTTTCCTGAGCCAATGTATTATTAAAAGTTTTAAATATTTTCCCTTCTTTCAATAAAAGCAAGATATAATAAATGCCCATGGCTTTTTAGATTTCAAAAACACTATTAGCTGCTGTCACAGATTCAAAACTACTCTAATAATATTATATATAGCATCCCACTTACTTTTGACATCATTATAACATAAATAATTATGTTAAACTTTAGATCACTATTATATGCCTTTACAATCATCCACTAGAAGTCACTTGAAGTATCATATGATCCTTAGTCTACCTGCATTGACTAGGAAACACTAGTGCTATTTCACACTTGCGATTAGTCTGTCTGCTGTTCTGTAGAATAGATGATATTACTCTTACTTGGTTGATGTTTAAGTAACATTCTAAACATGCAGTCATCTCAGTCTAATACCACACTTTTTTTTTTAACTTCTATGACACTATACCCTTCATACACTTGGAGGTGCATATAAACATCTCATAATTGTCAAGTCTCTTGTACTGCCCATATTCTGACATAATGACTAACTTATTCTCAATAATTCAAATTATTTTCAGTATCGTATTATTACTGTTCTATTACTATGAATCTACACCATGACCAAGGCAACTTATATGAACAATCATTCACTTGGGGGCTCGCTTAGAGTTTCAGAGGGTTAGTCCATTAGCATCATGGTGGAAGCATGGCAGCAGGCACATTGGTGGCACAGTAGCTGAGAGCTTAGAGAGAGATTCTGACTGGTGAGAGCTTTGGAATCCTCAAAGCACACCCTCGAAACATATTTTGAAACACACCACACTTCCTATTCCTCCTTAAACAGTCTACCAACGAGAACCAAACATTAAAATACATGAGCCTATGTGAGCCGTTCCCATTTAAACAACCACAATACCAAAACAAAGGTATGCACAGGGTAGATGAGTAAAGATGTAACAACTGGTGGCTCTAGTGGTGCTTTGCCAGGATTAAGGTCAAAGAAGTTAATGTTGGGCCTTCTCCACATAATTTGAATCTAGGGAGTTTGTATAGATACTCGCAACTGATAATTCACATTGTCTTAATTTGCATTTTCCTTGTTTCTGTAGCCCAAGCCATCTTCAGCTTCCGATGAATACTTACAATGGCATATCCATATGTCATTCTTTTTGACACCCGTCCACTCTCCTTCCTCACTCCAGGGACACTTTCCATCCTCATTCCTGTGTTACTAGTGGGTATCCTGTACATATCAGCAATCACATTTCTTTAAACAATTGTGTATATATATAATTTAACTTCTCTAACAAAGTAGTCATGGTGTATAATTTTTATTGAACTTGATCAAGAAAATGATCAAGTCCATTACTTAAAGTAATATTTCTTCTTTGTCACTTCAAAAGGTGCTGCCAACCTGTTAACTATGATACAGAAGAATATTTACTGTGCATGTCCCACAGATAATGGCATTATCCTGTGTCAATATTAGGGATGTAAGTGACAAGATATTACAATCTTATTCAGTTTTCACCAATTATCTAAATAAATTCTATGTAGTGAAACATTCATTTCATCCAAAGAACTGGGTCACACTTCATTGCTTTGCCTATTTTCACTTCAGACTACTTCTGTCTACATCACTAGTTCCTGACTTTCATTTTGTTTAAGGATCTCTACATATTTTGTCAAGGTCCTTTTCCTGGTTTCATTTGTATTCTCACATCCAGCTTGTGGTAATAAAAGAGGAGCATTGCAGAAGTGGCAGAGCATTTGCACCTCATCCTCTTTTAATCACACTACCAGTGATAGCAACTTGGTTAATACTTTAGAATACATAAAAATCATAAGTATTCAGGGAAATTTTATCAAGCTTCTATTATTTTACTTATAGAATTATGGGTGAATGTTTTCTTGTTTCTTCAGTGAGTGGTAATATACAAACATCACACAGTGTATGGTTGATGTGCTCTAGTTTGTCAAGCAGAGGCCTACCTAGCAGATTTCTGTATCATTTGCATATCATTATCACAGGACACAAGACACTTGTCTTTTCCTGCTCCAGAACTCAAATCATACATTTCTTCAACAGTCTGTTATTTTTTGAATAAATAAAGACATTTAGAGATGAACATCAATGTGTTGTGTACTATGGTTACTGAATCACTCCTCCTCCTCTAGTAGTAAGTGGATGAAAGCTAGAAACACACACACACACACACACACACACACACACACACACACATATATATATATATATATATATATATATATATCACTTCCCATATGCTTTGTATCAAAATTATGAATTCACTTTCCACTAGCAATGTAAGGAAAATTGGTCCCCATTATCTTTAACATATATATAATTTCATAAATGTCTATACTGGTAATAAGCAGCCTTTGCTGGCACTGGCACTCCATGCTAGTTTGGATACTCACACTCATATTGGGCCTCAGTTTTAGACAGAATTTTTCCTATTTCTTTGAGTTCCACCCCTGCTGTTAGTTACTGCATCATGGTGAATTCTTTTCTTATGTCATGTAGATGGTGATATTCTCCATTCTTTGGTATTCCTACGGAGATATTCTACTTGTTTAAACTACATCTACTCTGATCCATCATGGACCAACTCCCTGGTACAATACCATACATAACCCCAACATAATGATGGCAGTACCAAATGTACTTGAAGAAGAAAGGCTTCAGAAAAACTTGTGGGAAAAAAAGCCAACATTCTTATTTGGCTCTACAAGTATATGGAGCTTCCATACACAGGGAACTTTATAAATTTAAATATAATCTCTCCCCCATTCAAAACTTGCTTCAAATCCTCTTTCCTGCTCTTTGCAGATACTATTTACAACCATGCCCGAAGACTTTTGCAAACCTATTTCTATCTACATGTAACCATGATCTCTAATGTCCCTTTCACCATATCCCCCAACATGCAATCCAATCATACTATACCAACTTACACTACTTCGTTAGGATGGTTATAGATTTCATTAATGTTTATGCGCTCTGTTATTTATTAACTGCTCCCTTAAGCTACAGTGTAAGTAACTCCTGTAAAAACAAAGCTTTTGTTTCCTTATTCATGTGTATTTCAGGAATTAGAGGAGCACTGTAAAACATACATATCAGTGTATGCCTATTTATCATTTGCATTTTTCCTGTCTTTTTTATAAGGTCTTTTCAATCATTAAAGTTCATGAGGTTGTTTTCAGACTTTACTTTAGACTGGGAAGCACATGTACTCCATCTTTGGACAGCCTCGCCATATTTTATCACCAAGAAGCAAGCACAGTCAACTACCATCTCTGGCCCAGAACAAATACATCAAATCCTTCCAACAGTTTTCTTTCATCTCTTTCCAGTGATGCATCAACTCTGTAGAATATTTCATTTAGAAGTTTTTCACTTACTTATGTATACAGGCAATAAAAATATTTGTCACTGAAACATATTAATTTGTTGAAAATCTTAAAATCAACTGAGATTAAAGATAGCTTCAATCCCCTTTCAAATAGTCATTCTGGGCTCAAATCTTAATGCCCAAATAATCACTTTGCATTTATCTTATAATGAAATGAATCTTCCTCATTGTTTTTGTTTTTTGTTTTTATCTTTTTCTTTATACAGGAACATCTATTAATGTAATCCCTGACCTTTTCTCCTCCTCTCTTTTTACTTAAAAAAGAATAGACTGAGGCTGGGAGTGCCTTTAATCCCAGCACTTGGAAGGCAGAGGCAGGGAGATCGCTATGAGTTCAAGCCCAGCCTGCTATACAAAGTGAGTCTAGGACAGCCAAGGCTACAGAGAGATACCCTGTTTCAAAAAACAAAATCAAAACAAAACAAACAAACAAAAAACAAAAACAGAGTGAGAGAGAGAATAGACTAATCATATGAAAGGCAAATTTACAGGATATAAGCCATCTATTTTTGGCTTAACAAAATGTTTATTTTTGTGGTCTTTAAAGTTTGCCCCTATGACCGAAGGTCTGCTCTGGCCCAGGTACATTATTACAGATCCATTCTTACTAAAGAAAAATATGTTCTGTGTCTCTTGCATACTTTATCTACTTCATGTTGTCTTGACTAAGAACTGGGCATTGTCCATGTACTTTTATTTTTCTAGTGTTATTTTTTCCTGATTCTTGTTAAAATGAGAGCTAATAGCTCTGAATACACACTTGAATGATCTCACAGTTATTTGTATTATGCAAACAATCAATAGTATATTGGTGTGCACATTTTGAGTGCTTCTCCTCAATTTGGAAACAACATATTTTTTGTGCCATGACAGTTCTATTTTGACCTTCTTACATTAGTAAAAAGGGAATTGAAATAATAAGAAGTATTTTGGCTCAGAATTGGCTTAGTGCTTGCACAAAAGACATAGCAGCTTACTGCAAAGGATAACTAATAAATCTCTTTTCATAAAATCTATAGATTTCCTGAACAGTGTTAATTGAGTAAGTTATTGATGAGTCCTCAATTCTTCTCTTTGTATCCAAGAAACCATTTTTTTAAACCACTGTGCATTGCTTTTATATATGCATCTGCTTAAAATTGCTTAGCTGATTTTTTTTTTTTTTTTTTTGGACTTCAAATGCCAGAGATAAAAGAGCTAATCATACTGTGTAGAGAAGCTATTGGACACTTGATGTGAAGGCAAAAGCCTGTCATTGCAAGAAAAGACAGAGTGACTAGTAAGAACAGGGACCCCAATGCTTACCTGGAAGCCATGAGAATAGACAGGTTCCAGAAGTTACATACACATCTCCTATTCTCTTCTGTTTCTTTATTGACTTTTTCAGCAGGGTATCATTCTTTTGTCTAGACAGGTGCTAAACTCTAGCTCAAAAAACTCTTCTGCCTTAGCATATTTAGCATCTGGGACTAATTATACATGTCACTGTGGTGCCAGAAAACTGTAAGCATCTGGCCCCTTTCTGCTATTTGAACTTCTTCAAGAGTATGTATTTGAGTGCTAATCAGTTTGGTCTTAGCTGACCTGCCACCTCTGAGCCCATTCTGGCTATTAGATATTTTTCTTATGGTTTTGACAAGGTGCCTGACAAAAACACCTCACAGGAGAGGATTACTTTGGTTCACAGTTTGAGAGCCAGTTCAGAACTGATGAAGTGTGGCTACAGCCCTGTAAGGCAACTGGTCAAAATGTCTCTCACTCAGAATAGAGAGATGGATGTTGAAGTTCAGCTCACTTACTGCTTTTTATTCAGCATAGGAAGCTAGGCCATGGAATAGTGAGGCCACCATTAGGACAAGTCATTCCACCAAATTAAATCTTTCTGAAATTGCCCAGACAAATTCTTTCCTCTGTCAACCCCAATTAACCATCACACAGGCAGTGATACCCAAAGGAAGACAGAAGCATAGTTTTCACATTGATACAGAATAATATTGTAACTCTTTTGAAAGCAACATCGTTTTTTTTTCCTTAGTATAATGAGAATCCTTTAAGTATCCTCAGGAATAAAAAGGAGCTTTATGAAATGGTCTAAGATGAAATTACTTACGTTAATGAGAAAGAAGTCAAACTTAATCTGCTAAAAATAATTAAAGTAAGATTCATTTCATCAAAATATTGTAGACAGATCATTCATGTTTCTGTTTGTTTAATATTTTATTTCTAGGTAAAGTCATATGCAATGTAATCCCTAGGAAAATGTCACTCACACATCTGTCACAAGATATTAGAAAAAAAAATTTATTGGTATCACAGATAATTCTTCTTGAGTCTACTGAGCCAATCTCCAGACCGTCCTGGAAACCACTATGCTTCTAACTGGTTTGTGTCACAAGTGATTAAGTCCACTTCTTCTCTGATTTGCACAGTAGGGGGATGCAGCTTGTGAGCTGTAAGTTTGCACACTCAGCACAGTGTTCGGGAATTCATCACTGCTGCTTCCTCTGTCCAGATTTGATGATCCTGTGTTGCTGAGAAATGTCTTCCCAGCATGAATATGCCATAATGTGTTTTCTTTTGTCCTTTTGATAGGGCAAGTGATCTGCTTTTGTGAATAAAGCTGCTATGAAAATTCTTGAGCAAATTTATTTAGAGATGTAAACTCTTACGGAGCGATATGTTAAATTTCCATTCTCAGATTTATTTAGCCATCAGGAAAATGTAAATTCATCTTATACAAAGTTATTAAGCTTTCTTACTTCGTAAATAGATTGGGTAATTTAAACTCTTAGGCCAGTGTGATGTTCTGTTTGTGCACATTCTCACTTATACTTGGTGGTGTTGCTCTTCTTTTGAATCATTCCAGTGAGTGTTTAAATTGAATATTAATTTAATAACAGAAAATTTAAAATAGTCAACTTTTTTATAATAAAGCCAAATCACCTTATATGAAGAAAGGAATACAATGCACCATTTACTTATTAATATCAGTCGGATTTAGGGAAATGCCCACTTGAATATATATATATTTGCTGAGTGAAGGAATTATGTAAACATTTTATAAAGGGCTTTATGTTCATTTGTACTTAATTTGTTGACATAAATTATCAATCCTTTCATTTCTTTTTTTAAAATTTTTTATTAATTTATTCTTGTTACATCTCAGTGGTTATCCCATCCCTTGTATCCTCTCATTCTTCCCTCCCTCCCATTTTTCCCTTATTCCCCTCCACTATGATTGTTGCTGAGGGGGATTTCCTCCCCCTGTATATGCTCATAGGATATCAAGTCTCTTCTTGGTAACCTGCTACCCTTCCTCTGAGTGCCACCAGGTCTCCCCCTCCAGGGGTCATGGTCAAATATGAGGCACCAGAGTTCGTGTGAAAGTCATACCCCACTCTCCATTCAACTGTGGAGAATTTTCTGTCCATTGGCTAGATCTGTGTAGGGGTTTAAAGTTTACCCCCCTGTATTGTCCTTGGACTGGAAAAATTTCAGGAAAATGCAAACAATCATATGAAAGAAAGAAATAAAACGGTTCAAGCTCTGAAGACCTATAAAGAGGCAATGGAAGAACAGGAATATACAAACAATCATATGTAGAAATCAAAAAATCAGTTCAAGATCTGAAGATGAAAATGGATTCAATGATAAACACACAGACAGAAGAAAACGAGAACTTGAGACCTCAGAGAAGAAGGTGAGCAACACAGAGGTGAGCTTTTCTAACAGAATCCAAGAGATGGAAGAACGAATCTCAGGTCTAGAAGATACAATCACAGATCTTGAAGCAACCATTAAAGAAAATACCAAATCTGGGAAACTCCTGACACAAAACATCTGAGAAATCAAGGACACCATGAAAAGAAGAAATCTGAGGATAACATTACAATCCTTTCATTTCTAGAGACTAAGTAGTACTCAAAATTAATTTTATCACCAAACATTAATGTATATGCAAATTAATATAAATTATTTATCAGAATCTTATATATTTAGTTCACTAATCACCTCAGATTTGACCATTGTGCTATGCTTGAAATTCTTAAAATTATTAATCTTCTAATTAGTATATTCAGTGCAGTCTCAACTCTTTACATCCAACCAAACAGCAAGACCTAGCTAGACCTAGGACTTTTTGAATTCCCATGACTTTCCAGTTTCCTTGGCATGAATACACTCTCTCATCTCCACCATGTATTTGCTATGAAAATTAAACACTTTTCCAATTTCCTTGCTGAACTTAGTGTCCCTAAAAGGGAGATTTTTTTTTTCTCCCTGCAAGTCTGGTGGTTTGAAACTAAAAGGTAAAGACTAGAATCCGCGAGACAAAGTCCAAAACCAGGAGCCATCCTGAGCCAAGGCTTTCAGAGACACATACAAAGATATACCATACGACTTTAAAATGGAAGATACACTAAGGACTATTTCCAATGTCCTCTTGCAAGATGGAAAAAAAAACTTGTTGTCCGTCATGGACTTTGCTGCCTTCATGTCTTCCCAATAGAGCTTTCCTGTTACCTGCTTTTCATTTGTACTAAGATGGGGTGGGCAATACCTTGCATATGATATTTCTTCCCAGACATCAGGAAGCACCTGCATAGGCCTCCTAGTGTGCTAGTAATCCCCAGGCCTCAAGGTCTCCTTTCACTAGTTTTCCAGCTAGAATTTAACTTTCACATTTAAGAGAAAAAGTACAAAATCTAATGTGACGGTCCTGGTTGTATTTAAAATACCTAATCTAATGGTATAGAAACTGGATAGAGTGGTATACTGTTTGTGCCTGGTTAATTGTTATATATATATACTTTATTTACAAATTTTATACATTTATATAATTAAATGTAAAAGTAACTTTTATTCACCTGTTTTAAATATCATCTCTAAGGCTTATTGCCTCTGTCTGCTTTCCTAGGGCTAGTCCTGGAAGCTTCTAGACTCTACACAATCTTACCTAAGCTTTGAATAGTTTCAGTCTCTGGGACTTGTTGCTGAATAAGAGGACCTTTTCTAGCTCTTTCTGAACTCTGGATGACTGAATTAACTCAACTGTTTTGGCTTACACTCCTCTCCAAGATAACTGACTCAATCTGGCTTCTCTCAGTTTCTGACAGGATCCCATGGATTGACCTCAAACTAAATCTAATAATCTGTTCTAATCTTCTGGCTCTTTCTCATTCTCTGGATCATTCTGTCTTCACCTGTGTCTAGCTTGTTCTTTCTTCAACCTGTCTTTATAAAACTTTCCCATTAAAACTACATCTGAATTCCAGGAACTGACCCACCACACACTCAGTTTCACTACACTACCTCTCAACTCACTGACTCAACTGATCTGCCTGAACTGAACGGACTAGAACTCAGAAATTGGCTTGCTTCTGTTTCCTGGGATTAAAGGCATGTCTGTATTCCAGCTGGATCACACAAACCTAAAAGGTCTTTGGATGGGATCGCTTTCCAGAGCAGGCATATTCTGGATTAAAATCCTTCTTCAATTAAGTTTGAAATAAATTTGAAAATAAAAATAATTTTAGTGAGCATTGACATACTCAGCATTATTATATTCAATAAATATTTGCTAACAAGTAAAAAGAGGATCCTTGTACGAGCTACGGTCAACAGTTTGGTTTCAGGATCCTGTTGCAAGGTGTTTTACGCTATAAGAGGCCTCTTTTTTCTCTTTCTTTCTTTCTTTCTTTCTTCTTTCTTTCTTTCTTTCTTTCTTTCTTT
Source organism: Acomys percivali (assembly GCA_907169655.1). Taxonomy (NCBI): domain Eukaryota; kingdom Metazoa; phylum Chordata; class Mammalia; order Rodentia; family Muridae; genus Acomys; species Acomys percivali. Next base: position 139,575,830 of record OU015744.1, read on the forward strand.
CTTTCTTTCTTCCTTTCATTTTTTTCACCCATGAGGTTTTGCAGACTACCTACATCTACCCAGCACAAAGGAAAATATATTCACCGAAGGTAATAATGACTTAAAAGATGCAAGAAGGTTTTTTATGACTATTGTGAATGTATTTATGTGGTTATTTGTTTTGGTTCTGTGTTGTGCACCAATCTGCCTCACGTTGCCTTGCAGGCTTCTCTGTAGGTGACCTTGGCTTCAGCTCTTCTCTGCCTCCACTTCAGCATCTTCATAACAGAAGAGCGGGTCCTGAGCCCCACACTTGGCTGGTAGGTGCAGATGGGAATTTATGAGACTTTGCTTCTCTTAGTGGAACAAACAAAATATTTGACTGATTTTCAAAGGCTGTTACAAATTCTTAGTAAAATTCTATTATTCTATTGACAATTGATTTTCTTGTTGTGATTTTTTATATATGTTGCTCACTTCCTGGAACATTCATAATTCAGTTATCTGTTCCTGCAGATTTCATTTGAAACAAAACTTCTACAATGCATTTGATTTGGATACACATATTAAGTTATATTTGTTGTAGTTCCCTTGAGTCAGCTCTTATTATATTATAAGGTGCTGTTCTACTTTAATTCTGTGTCTGAAGCCAGTGTTTCTTGGTCTACTTGTTTCACACACTGTATGAGAAAAGTCCATTGGATGAATGAGTGAGGTCCCTTTGGGCTTTTGAAAAGAGAATGCTGTTCTAGGTAAGCAGTCAGCCTAACCAGAATTGAGTGAAGAAGCTGGGAGAGAGTGACGGGGGAGTGTATGAGAGAGAGAGAGAGAGAGAGAGAGAGAGAGAGAGAGAGAGAGAGAG
>OU015744.1:139576680-139599340 GCA_907169655.1 Acomys percivali
GAGAGAGAGAGAGAGAGAGAGAGAGAGAGAGAGAGAGAGAGAGAGAGGAGAGAGAGAGGAGAGAGAGAGGAAAGGACAGGGAAGGAAGGGAATTAAAGATAAAAGCTGGGATTTCATCATCAGTTCACACAAAAGTGATGAGAATATGTGTCACTGACAGTTTTCAGTGTCATTCATGTCAAACATACATGATTGTTGGTACATTGAGGTTAAAAAGGCATACATGTCACTGAGAAGAGACTTGATACCCTATGAGCATATACAGAGGGAAGTAATCCCTCTGAGGAACAGTCATAGGGGAGGGGAATAAGGGGAAACTGGGAGGGAGGGGAGAATGGGAGGATACAAAGGATGGGATAACCATAGAGATGTAACAAGAATAAATTAATTAAAAATAAAAATAAATAAATAAATAAATAAATATGCCAATTATTAAAAAAAAAGGCATACACGTGATGTCACTAGAGGTGATATTTATAAGCATCTCTTGTGAACTCAAGACGTATCAAATAAAGGAACTAAAATGAGTGATTATTAAGGTTGTGTATTTATCCTGAAATAATGTATGTATCCAATCTATAGGTGCATGCAGCCTAAATGTTAATTAGTCAACTGAATATCTTAATATCAATTTTAATTTTATATTGATAACATTCACTGCTTGATAATCTCCTGTACATTCAGTAACCTGTTCAGGATTCAGATTCCATCATGAACAAGCATTTTTCACACTGGCATGCTCAAAAAAGTCTCATAAGCCATAAATAACTCTAATAAAATAATGTGCTTTGCTTCATCTCTCTGGGAATTTATAAACTACAGATTTCAGATCAAGTATGTAGAAGCAGCATGCCGATATTTGTGTTTAAGTGGTACTTATTTTTATTAAAAGTGATAAAATAATTTATTTAATTCATAATTTTTCTTTCAAGTAAAATATTAAAATGTAATTTTAATCATTCTCTTAGATGAGACTTATGTTTTTAAGAAAAATGTTAAGTTTTCTGTGAAGAACACATTTCTAATACTTAATAATAACAATAACAAAAATTTTAGGAGACAATGTGTATGATGAAAAATACTATAAATTCAACAGTAAACATAGTCCTGTAACTTTGTGGAATCTATTAATGATAAAAGTAAGTATTTGCTCTTCAAAGCAGGGAAAGCGTTCCACGCCAGATTCCCTTTGTTTGTTAACTTTGTCTATTTTGTAAACTTTGTGTGCAAGGCAGGAAAGTGTGTGTTTCGGGGTCGGGGTGGGAGTGGGGTGTGGTCTCCTGAGGGCAGGACATACTGCTTCAAGTTTTGCCTCCTGACTCCACCTATATCTTTCCCTGGTTGCCCCCTCTTCAGCTCCCCTGAGGAACATAACCTGTGGTCCCAGAGACCAGAGACAGGTGTTCAGATCTGCAGGCTGTGCTGCTGGTCTCTCTGCACCTCAGGACTCCCGAGCAGATGAGGCTACATCTCTACAGCCCTGGGACCTGAGATTAGATGTCTGGAGAAACTGAGAAGGTGACGCCACAGAGAAAGCAGCAGTATCTGAGGGCTCAGTTAAGGCTGCTGCTAACAGGGAACTCAGAGGAAGGGGGACATGTTCAATTGAAGCTAGTTTGTGAGCTCTGCCATCTCTGTGGCAATAGTATATAAACTAGCCGTTCCTTCAATGCGGGGAGCTTTACATGGTCTGACACCCAAGCCAGGGGCCAGAACTAGAAATCTGACCCCCTTAGTATAAGTTCATAGTTTAGTTAAGGAAAGTTGTTTTGTTCAGTTTAGAGTTCAAGACTGTGTGAACCCCTTAGGGCATAGGTTAATAGGCCCCTCCACCATACCTCTCTAAATGTCAGACGGGTAGTTCCAGCCTCTGAAACACCAGCCACCTCTGTGGGATCCCCCCTCCCAGATTTATGCTAATTTTAGGTGAAAAGCTTGAACAAAACCCCACCAATCCCTAAGCTTCCCCCAAGCTCAGTACTTGAAATGCCACCAATCCCCTCTCTGAAAATCTCTGCCCTAGAAAGCTCCACCTCCTGAAAAAAAATCCTATATAAAGGCTGTGTTTGCCCATTTCTCTACTGTCTTCACCTGGGAGCAGCCACTTCTAGATTTGTCCCTCCTCTCCTAGATTTGCCCCCCCCCCAATAAATCTCTTTTAAGGGATTCACTAACTGTTGTGACTCTCACCAGAAGAAGACAAGAAGCACAGAAGAGAAGAATTGAAGGCTCAGAAGAAGAAGCTCCCCTGGGGCCACACCCTGTGGTCCCAGAGACGGGTGTTCAGATCTGCAGGCTGTGCTGCTGGTCTCTCTACACCTCAGGACTCCCGAGCGGATAAGGCTAAATTACCACAGCCATAGGACCTGAGATTAGATGCCTGGAGGAACTGAGAAGGTGATGCCACAGCTCATCATTGGTTAGGGAAACACTCTCATGAGAGTGCAGTGTCGCCGCTGAGGAGGTCTCCTCTCAGAGCTTTGTGGTCTCTGGATGCCACTGTCTCAGGATACCCTTACCTTGGGACACACTCCTACCAAAAAGTTGTGTGGTTCCTGGGCTCCTGTGTCTTAGGATACCATTCCCTCGGACACTGCCCCAGATCAGAACTGGGATTCCTTCCTAGACCTCAGAGTTGTGGGTTTCCTAGATACCTCTCCACTCTATCACAAAGGCCAATAAGTATATTTTGAATTAAGTTACTTGAATAAATCCTACTATCAAGCAAAAATTATGCATATAAAGAAAGTTTTGATAATTATTGAAAAAGGTCGCCTAATTAGGTATCTTTTATACTCTAAAAAGTTTCTATTCAGTTTTAAAATTTAACCGAGTGAGATGTTAAAAAGATGGATAAATTATTAAACTGTCTCATATTGCAGTTTGTGATAATAATAAACTGATCTCATAAACCACATTGCTTACTTATCAACATTTGGTCACTTATATCACAATTACAAAGATTTTATACCAGCAAATATTTTAATATTTACACATGTATATATGTGCTTAACATACATTACATTATTGTAAAATGCCCTCCAATTTCTTTAGTTAAGAAATGTTATTTCTGCTATTTAAATTTTTTATTGATTAAATTTATTTTACTGTTATATGATGTAAATTTCACATGATATTGGTGTATCATGATATGATAATATGTGTGTATTCTTGGAACATGGCTCATATCAATTTAAATAGTATCTATCTCCTGAAACATTTATAGCTTCTTTATTAAAAACACTCTAAACTCTTTCTTAAACCTTTTCAAAATTAGAGCATTTAATAAACATACCAGAATTTTTTACTCCCATCTAACTACAACTTCATACCCAGTGATCTAACTTCCCCAGCACAAACACTCCCCATTCTCTGGCAACCAGCATTATACTGTCAAATTTCATGAGATCAACATTGTCACATTCCACATACAATCATCATGCCATTATTTTACTTGCTTCACCTGGCTTATTTAACATAACACAATGATATAATAGTCCATCTATGTTATCACAGTGTCACAATTTTTATTCTTCTTATGCAATAGTCTTCCATTGTAAAAATGTACATCATATTTGTTTATTGGACCATGAGTCTATAAACGATTATCTTCAAATACAATAAATATAGGTATGCAATTGTATTTTTAAGCTATTAATTCATTTCCCTTGAAATTTGGACCAAACATGAGACTAATAATCCATGCAGCTGTTACAATTTATAATTTTTAAAGAATTTCCACATTGCTTTTCAATAACTGTACCACTTTACAGTCATACTAATAATGTGAAATAACTTGTTTTTCTCTACATCTTCATCAGCAAATTATTTAGATGACAGCCTTTCTTTTTGAAGTTCAAATATAAAATTTTGTTATTATAAGAAAATATGTTCTATTGACCATATATTGTTGAACATTGTTGTTTGCTATATCAAATGAACTTCATATTAATCAGACAGTAACATCAATAGTAATAAAACAACATCAAAACATCTTCAGTTTTATAGAACTTTCTAAGTACTTGTCCTGCCGATTTAGATTACTCTACTGTTTGTTCATTGGTACAGTTTCTCATGTTTTCTGGTTAAACATCACTTTGTTGTGTAGGTCATTTCTCACTTAGCCAAGTTATTCACTTTCCACTCAGTATTTTGTTGTTTGTTGTTGTTTGCTTGTTTCACATAGCATATACATGTTATAAATGTATTAGCACCAAATATCTCAGCACTTGTGTGTGTGTGTGTGTGTGTGTTTGTGTGTGTGTGTGTATTTGCTTTCATGGATATGCGTGTCTCTCTCTCTCTCTCTCTCTCTCTCTCTCTCTCTCTCTCTCTCTCACACACACACACACACACACACACACACACACACACATTGCCAAATATAGTGGCAGAATAATAAGGTAAGTAGAAATCCTGGAGGTGTGGAGTGCTGTGTTTATTTATAGTGGAAAGGGATCATGGGATAAGAAGACAGCATCTAACTCCACAGATACTTCTCACCTTTCTTCAGTACTGCTCTAGTCACAATAGCCAGGAAATGAGACACAAAACTAAATGCTCTTGAGAGATAAAAGGATAATAAATGGTAGGTATGCACTGTGGTATAACATTTAACTATAAAGAAAAATAAAATCAAGGTATTTGAAATCTGAAGATATTGCTAGACTTATAGATGGTTTACTGAGTGAAATAAAGGATGCCAAGAAAGACGAATGGTGCATGGTTTTTTTTTCATCTGAGCTTCCTTGCTCTAACTCATATTTGTGTGCATAAATTGGATTAACTCCAAAAATAGCAAAGTATAAAGGGACCAAGGATGTGAGAGGATGAACTAATAGAGGAACAGTGGAATAGAGACGTAGTATAGATCATGAACAGTCAGGAGGCTTCAATTCGGAGGCCAAGTTAAGTAAATACAGAAAAAGAAGAAAATAGGGACAAATAACATTAAGGGTGTTTGATAAACTCACAATTTCATTTTATTTCATGTTTATCTAAAATTATGTACTATCTATGATATACTTTATAATCTCAGTATATAAAATTATGTATTTATAACATATGTTTTATGTTATAATGTAGTATATAATGTATATTAAGTATATACTGATATATAATATATTAAATATATTATAATTATATATATATATATATTAAGAGAGAGAGAATTAAGTTATGCATTGATAATGCTCCCTACAAAAACCATAGATCAATGAAAATCCCTTTTTGAGTAGTTAGGCAATTCAACTGATTCCCCAAACAGTATAATCTTTTGATGCTGCCCTTTATTGCCTCTCAGAGGTAAAAGTCCCTATTGATGAAGACATTTCAATTTCATACTCTTCACTCAATCGAAAAACAAAATGGAAAGCTCCTTCCTGCGGTCTACCTTTTATACTGTCAGAAGGTACTGTGTAGGATACCAAGGGAGGGAAGCATTTAGCAGTCCACACAGCTGCCTATGAACTACAACAATGACTGACATAGCAAAACAGCCACAATGTACTATTGTTGATGGTAACCAGCAGCACAATCAACAAGACAGAAATCATGGTCCTGAAAATCTAGCCAACCTCCCAGGTCCAATGAGATCATGGTTCACAGAGAAGAACCTATTACCACCACTTTTCTACACCAGTATAATTCTTAACTTTATTCTAATTATTGTCTTTATAGTCACAAGTAAGTTTACACCTCACCACATACCATTGGAGCACCATTATATCAAGTAGCAGTCATTACAGAAAAACACAACTGAATACATTGGAGAAATCTGAGGATAATAAGGATCCCCACTTCATGCTAACACAGAAGATCTCATAGTATTCTCCTCCTAGACAAATGACTACATGCAAGTACACACACACACACACACACACACACACACACATACACACACACACACACAAACAGAGAGACAGAGACAGAGACAGAGACAGAGACAGAGAGACAGAGAGAGAGAGAGACAGAGGCAGAGACAGAGGCAGAGGCGGAGATAGAGTGTCTCTTAGGGATAAGTTTCACTATTGTTTGTCCAGTACAAAATGATCATTCAGAAATCATATACCTAAAATCAACAAAAACAGAATCCGTTCATTGTGTTTGAAATTGGTAAACACATACCTATGTATGTGTATTTATAATAATCGAAGAAAGAGAGGCCTTCATTTTGAGATTTGGGAGGCATAGGAGGGTTCAGAGGGAAAGAATATGAGAGAGACTGGAGGGAGGCAATGGAAGGGGAAATGATAGAATTATATTTTATTTAAAATGCACTAAAATACTTAGTGATAGTTCATTAAAATATTGTATTGGGCTGAGCACAAGAATATAAGGCTGTGATTCTAATAAATTTGGTTGCCTCTATTTGAAAGCATCATTATCACATAAAAACTGCAAATAACTTTCAAAAAAATCCCAGCAACAACAACAAGACAACACACATACACACACACACACACACACACACACACACACACACACACACACAGTATTTTTATGTCTTCTAAAGAGAAATTCTTCATAAGTATAATTCTCCAGAATTCCCCTTTGTAGCACGGCCACTGGCTTTCAGCTCAGCTTAGACCCTGCGCTAACCTTCACATAGATAACTGCTCCTGCTACTTCCATGCACAAGAATTTTGTTACCGTCATTGTTTTCATCTACATGTAAAATAGCTGCATCCTGTGACTGAACCCACAGACTTCAGCATGTTAACAGGATTTTTTCACTTATTTATTCATGGGAGCTGAAATGGCAAGTTATTTCCACAGATGAAATGAAAGGCTACATTGTTAATCTTCTCTGATCAAAATGCAAGCTTGAGCCCACCAGGTCTTACACTATTTCTCTGGGTAACAACTTCCTGGAAAGATAAATGTTTAATCCGTAAAAACTGTGCCATGTCCAAAAGGACATACTCATTATGTGAGCACCAAAATGCATGAGAATACATCAACATACTGCTATGAAAGGGCATCAGCATTTTTGCTCAGTGCTAGTACAATGCTAGATGCAAGGTAAATTATCCATAAATACTAGTTGAAAATTTTCTTCTTATAATTTTCTGTTCCATTTAAACAACGAGATACTTAAAATTTTTGAGAGTTTTAAAATATATTTTGTTTCTTCTTGGTCAAATAGGGGGCACCAGAGTTCATGTGAAAGTTAGTCCTCAGAAGAGACTTGATAGCATCCATATGAGCATGTACAGAGGGAGGAGGTCCCCCTCAGCCACAGTCATGGGGAAGGGGAATAAGGGGAAAGTGTGAGGGAGGGAGGAATGGGATGATGCAAGGGATGGGAATAACAATTGAGATGTACTATGAATAAATTAATAATATATATAAAATAAAAATGAAACTAAATATATTTTGTAAAATTTGTGGTAATTACTGGTCAAACCTGACACAGATTTGTGCTTACAACAGAGTTAAACTACATTATATATATAAGTAGTTAAGTACAACATGAATGTGGTTTTAAATATTCCCTAGATTACCTTTCCCTTGCTATTTGGATTTTATCAAATTCTTGTTACTTACCACACTTGAAGCTGATATAAATTATTATTTTATACCATATCAGCCTCAAATAAAATTATTTACCACAGTGCAAACAAAAATGAATTATATGACATTCTATGGTCATATTTAGTTATTAAACTAAAAAGGAGTATAAACATTTTTCTACATATTTGTCTTTTCTAAACCTTCTGTTTGCTATTGAGAATCCATGAGCTATGAGCATGCAGCTTGCCTGCCTCCCTTCCTCCCTTCCTTCCTTCCTTCCTTCCTTCCTTCCTTCCTTCCTTCCTTCCTTCCTCCAGTCCCTCCTTTGCAACCGCCTTCCAGCTTTTTTTCCCTTTCTGTCCTTTTGTGTTGTTGTTGTTGTTGTTGTTGTTGTTGTTGATTTGTTTCAAGAGAGGGTTCTCAGCCAAGCACTGTGGCTGTGGCACATGCCTGTAGTCCAACACTCTGGGGAGGGGGAGGAAGGAGCACTCAGGAGACAGAGACAGGTAGATCTCTGTGAGTTCAAGGCCAACCTGGTCTAAAAAGTGAGTCCAGGATAGCCAAGACTACACAGAGAAACCCTATGTCCAGAGAGGGGAGCAGGGAAGAGAGGTATGTGTGTGGCAGGGGCAGTGAGGGAGGTTCTCTGTGTAGTCTTGTCTTTCTTCTGTCCTGGAATGCACTCTGCAAACCAGGCTGGCTTCTTGCTCATAGAGATCTACCTGCTGCTGTCTCCTGAGTGCTGGAATTTAAGGCATGCATTACCACATCCTTCTGAACATGCAGCTTATCAGAGAGACAGTTCATATTCAGGTATCACTTCAAAATGCAATTTTCACTCCAACCTTACTCTTGTAGAAGTTTAAAGAAGAATGCAACAGGAAAGGAACCTGATTGTACTCGATGACACCGAGCCAAACCACAGAGATCCCCACAGTATACCATCACCAGTGAAAAGCGCGTTGCACTTTTTAAGAACATGCTATCTGGGGCTCTCCTTGCCATCTGTAAATGGCTCATCATCTGTGTTAAATTTGCTTCAGTTCATTTTACTACATTTTTAGCAAGTACATTACATTGTTTTATTTTTATTTTATATGTGTCATATTTAGACTATATGCAAATCCCTGCACTATGAAAATGACTGGTGGCTACAGAACGGCATTGGGTCCCCTGGAAAAGGACATAGTTGTGAGCTACCACATAAACATTAGGAATTTAACCTGAGTCTTCTGGAAGAGAAACCATCCTCTTTACTACTGAGCCATCTTTCCAGCCCCGCAAATAAAAAGATACAAACTTTTTAATTGATGTTTTATGATTTTTTTAAATGTTTCATATTATCTCTCTAGCTAAAGCGATGAAGAAAACCATACCAGAAAGACAAAGACAAACAAGCAAACCATAACAACAAGAAGTAGCTCACAGAAAAATATGGAACCCATATTTTGTTGCTCAGCTACCCCTGAGCACGGAGCCTGTCATCATGAAGTACTGTTGATCTAACCAGTATTGCTCCACTGAAAAAGAAACAATAACACAAATGATTTTTCTCACTCTCAACAGGTATTATTTGCAAATAGTTTCTGGTTGGAGGTGGGACTTTGTACACTATTCTCCTTGTGTCAGGAGTTAGTTTGGCATGAATTTATGCAGGCATTGTCCTGGCTGCCACAGTCTCTATGAGTGCATAGATGAATCAATCCAGTTGTGTCTAGAAGATACTGTTCCCTTGGAGTTATCCACCTCCTCTGGCTCTTAGGATCATCCTGCCTCCTCTTCTGAACAGATTACTAAGCCTCAGGGGAGACATTTGATAAAGTCCAGGTGTGGACTCCCTGTTCATTGGCACATGCTGCAAGAAGCTTCGTTGATGAGGGTTGAGCAACGCCCTGTCTATGGGCACAGCAGTGTTATTAGGAGCAGTCATATGGCTATGCTTGTATTTTCCTATGTCTCATGACCTAGGTAGGTCATTAACACTTCTAAGTGTGAGTTTCACCTCCTGTAGCAGGCCTTCAATGCATTTTTTTAAATGAATTGACTTCCAGTACATCGTACAGGCAGCTTGTTGTCGTTGGTTGCCAAGTTCATAGCTGGATCAGATTGCTTTTATCAGTAGATAGTGTATACAGTATCTTTTAGCACTACAAACACTAGACAATAAGGGTCAAATTTCTAGCTGGGTTACAATTAGGTTACCATTTTCCATGTTCAGTTTTCAGCTACTGGCATCTATCATGAGGTTGTAAGTGGTAAACAATTGCCCTGACGGTTACTCTCTCCATACAAATTATGTGCTTCACAATGCAATAAAAATCTACACAAGATGGTGTTGACTCGATTTAAATAATCTCATGCAATATAGATTTTAAATTCTAATTAATACTGAAAGGACAGCACAGTGATATCAGAAAGAGTTGCCTAAGCCATGAACTTTACATTGTAAATTCATTAGCTTATAATATAAAACATTCCCAAAAAATGACTGATTGCAAATTATAGTAAATTGTAGATTTTGTTGAATGCTAGAGTCAATCCTAATAAAGCCAAGGAAAACATATGCATGTTTAGATTAAGAAACAAAATCAAGCACTAAGGCATTTTTGTGCAAGCACTGAGGATGTAGAACAGTTGCGAAGAGCCTGGGCTATAGAGCAAAAAGTCTTTGTGACATTTGTTTCATATTTTACACTAGTGCAGTGACTATTTTTGTCTGCAACAATAAGCATTTTTAATTTAATAGAATTATTAAATACATTTTAATAAACCAAACTTTTCTATAATAACTATTAATGATTTTTAAATACTTTATATGGAGACACTTTTATTGTCTTTAATATTTCATACAATAAATTGTAATAATTTTAATTTTCCTCCCCCACCTTCTTTTGATTCTTTCCCACCCACCCAACTTTTTGTTTTTTCTCTCCATTAAAAAATATCAAAACAAAACAAACAAACAAACAAAAAACAATTAATAGGACAAAATCATGGAGTCGGTTTTGTATTGTCCACTCATAAATGTGGGACTTTCCTTGGATCATTATGAAATATCCAGTCCTATTCAATTGAAAAAATATTTTTTCCTCCCTTAGTCACAGTGGATTGTAAGAGCTCTTGCCTAGGCTTCAATCTTGTGCTTACCGCCCCTCCTGTACAATAGAAACACCCTTAAAATAGCAAAGAGAGAAAAAAGTAGCTCCTCAGGACAGAAACTCAATTTCATGGACTCAAGAAAGTTTCAAATGGCTTGAAAATCGTATATATGTCCAATATATTTTATCATGTATTGATCTTGACTTAGTTTTGATGACTCTCAGATAATCCTATCAATTTATCAGAAATAAAACATTAAAGCCATTGATTGTTTATTTAAAATTAGAATAAGTATAGGCAAAATAGATTACCTTTCCAACAAATAGGAAGTATTGTCAAACATTTTATCATCTTATGCTTAAGTTTTACTTTCTGTCTTCAGTGGACTTTTGTTTATTTCTTTATCTTCTCTCCCTCAGGATTCTGGTAACAGCTCTGAATTATGTTTTTAACAGTAGTGAATTCTCTATACACCTTTCATCCCCCGTATCTATGGTTGGATTAACAGATCATCATCTTCTGTTTGTGAGGAGAATACAGCACAGACTACACTATTCAGTAGTCACTTTGTCTTTGGCTTCAGGGATCTGTTCCCAATTGGTCTGGCAAGTCAATGTCTCTAAATGGAGGGGATTGTACAGTTTTCTACTTATTTTGTTATGACTTAAATCTTCTAAATGATGAGAGTCAAGAGACTAAAGCCATCACATCTTTTTTGAAATCAAAATAAACATAAGAAAGGCAGAACAACTCATGGGAAAACAGTCAGATGAGAAATAAAAGTGCCTTCTGGTAATAGATGAAACTCTGGGACATGAAATTCTAAAAACATCATTGCTGCCTTGCAATGATCATTGTATCAGGATTACAGTCCCTCAGTGAATATGCCTTTGTTTCTTTTGTTAGGGGACCCACATGCACATCTGCTACATATCCTAGATTTAGCCTGTCTTTGACTATGTTGCCTGCTCTTGGATCCCTGTCTACTAGCTAGGCTGCCTTGACTAGCCTCAGTGGGAGAGGATGCACATAGTCCTGCTGTGACTTGATATGCCAGGGTGCCATGGTACCCATGGGGGACCTCCCCTTCTCATGTATAGGGAAGGCTGGAATGGGAAGGGTGTGAGGGTAGGACAGGGAGGAAAAGAGACAGGCACTACAGTGAAGCTGTAAAGTGATTAAATACATTAATAAATGAAAAATAAGAAAAATAAAGAAATAACTTTAGTTATGGTTCTTTTCCTTCAGTGGTTCTCAATCTTTGTGTTACAAATGTTTTGGGCAGGAACAGACCTTTCTAAGGGGATGGACACACACACACACACACACACACACACACACACACACACACACACATATATATATATATATATCAGATATAGCATCAGACATTAATATTATGATTCATAAGAGTAGCAAAAATACAGTTATGAAGTAGCAACAAAAATAGTTTTACGAATGGGGTCACATGACTTAAAGAACTGTATTAAAGGGTTGCAGCATTAAGAGGTTAAGGCTTTTCTAGATAGATCAACGTGAAGTCTGATACTTCCAGATAGCCCCTGAGCTCCATATGCAGGGCTGGCACTCCCTTTTTCAGCAGGGCTCCCTCTCTGAATCCTAGAAACTCTAAAGATGCTCCTATAGGCAGCAGGAAAGATTTACAGGCTGGCACTTTCCTGATAGAACCCGTTCAGAAACGACCTGGCAATTCCTGGGCATATCCAAGTCTATGCTAAGGAGATCCTAGCCTTCAACAAATGACCTTTAATTGTACCTGGAAGTTATTACCCAACCCATAGGATAATTAAATACTGAATTTTCTTTCTTGTAATAGAACCCCATGCTACTGCAAGTAGATGAGGTATCGTACCACTGTGTGTAAATCAAGTATCCTTAGCATGATAGCCACAGAAAAATCGGACACATTCACTCTCAAACCTCTCCCCACTGCCCAAGGTATATAAATAAAGGTTGGCTGCCTTGCTCTCTCTCATGCTTGCTTGTGGCATTCCTCCACCATGACCCTCTGAGAGCTCGTTTACTCTGGACAAGACTAGCCGCTGAATGCCCAGGGCTTGACTGCCAGCCAAGGCAACAAAGGCAGAGTTGCCTTGACAGCCTCTGAAGCTTGCTCCATCTCAGCCAGGTCCATGCTAAAGCACCCACCGGGCCTGTGTCTTACCTGACCTGACTTTCAGGCAGGCTTGGGCATCTACCCATTTCCTCTGCCACCCTTAGCACACACGCTTGTGGAGCTCCCGCTTCTCCGCTGCCTTCTGATCCCAGCAATCTCACTCTAAGAGAGCTAGCTAACTGTAACACACTCAGTGGAAAACTCCTTCTATCTTGGACTAGAGCATGGTCCTTGCCCTGAGCACTGTAACCTGGCCCCTGAGTGAGAACTGCGACCTATGACCAGGATGTCCATCTGTTCTCATCAAGCAGCAAACAATTCCTGGACTACCCGTACCGGATCCAAAATGACAGTCAGTTTCTAAGTTAACCATAATTATTTTAACACCTATGGTAGTTTGAAAATGGTTCCGATAGGCTCTTATGCTTGACTGCTTGGTTCTAGTTGGTGGAACTGATTTGGAAAAGATTAGTGGGTGTGCTTTTGTTGAATTTGTGTAACTGGCGGTGAACTTTGGGCCTTCAAAAGCCCACCCCAGACTTAGTCTGTCTCTGCCTCCACTTTGGGCGTCAGCTATAGGCTCTTACCTACTTCTCTTTAGCTCCATGTGTGTTTTCTTTATGCCATACTCCCTTCTGAAATTATAAGCAATCCCTCAATTAAGTGTTTTCTTTTATAGACTACCTTGTGCATGATGCCTCTTTACAAGAGAAAAGGAAGTAAGATACTACTTTGTTTAAGAACTTTAAGAAAAAAATGTATTTTCTTTCTTTTTTTGGCTAATTTTTTGTATAATTCATTCAGATTACATTTCAATTTTCAATACAAATCTGGCCCCAGATGTGTGAAATGTCAATTTATTGTATCACCAGCATCAGGTCACCCTGCTGTTTGGGGGATAAGTAAGGTGTATAGATGCTACTCCTCCTGTGACTACTCTTTTCTAAACATCTGTGAATTATTCTCCTCCCCATTTTTTATTAAGGCATGAAATCATTGGGATGGTATATGACACGGGATTTTCTCATTAGATAAATGCTTTGAATTAAACATTTTCTCCGTTTTACAACAATGGTACAAAGCTATTCTCCCATTTGTTTTGAAATTAATGCCACAAGCTTTCTTTTATGTGAAAAAAAAAAAAACAAACAGAAAATATCTTTCTCAGAGTGGCACTGAGGACTGAGGCTGAACTTGCATGACTTGGCATCTGTCTGAGCTTTTGTCTTTAACATACTTGTGCCCTGTCACTAATGAAAACCCAAGGTCTTTAGCTTTTTTCTGCTTTCAAAATAACAATAAAAGGAAATAATATGGTGTGTAAAAAAGGACACGCTCAGTCATAGGTTATTTGATATTTTAGTAACTATGAAAATGTATGGAATACCTCAGTAACTTACTTTAAAGTGATGGATCAAATTGATTCTAATATATAATCAAGTCTTAACTTAAGATTCAACCTTAGTTTCATGGGCTTCTAAGGCATTTTCTATGCTTTCATTTGTTTATTTAGAATGAATTTGCCTATTTCAGGGGTTATACTAGCTTAACTAATAGTAATGAAAATATATGCTCAGCAGAATCATAATAAAAAAATTTAACATAAAACAAACACAGAATAAAGATTTAAAAAAACTATGACTGTCTAACTTAGAAAATTGGTTTATTCACAGGTAAGGTTACTGAGAATAGGTCCATATCCAGTGTCCACAGAGTGTTAGATACTGCACAGATAATTTCTATTCAGGGAGTTTTGAATTGGAAAATATAAATGCAAACTAGAATTAAGCAATAACACTCCACACAATAAAACAGGTGAATTAGAATATAGTCTCCTCCACACCAGCGATTTGTATTTAGGAGACTATAATTTTACTGTTTCATCTTAAAATTTTAAATAAATTAAAACTATATAAAACACTTCATTTTGTCCACAATTTCCATGATCTCCAGTCATAGGTGTCTCCAGTATACAATAGGGTAAGACAGATGATTCCCTGAATTGAATTTCTTCGTGGCTTTCTGCAGAACACGGAATGGAAAGCAAATTGCTCAGTTCACAGCTCTCCAGATTCAGGGATGTGTCCATCCATCAAGTCAAATGCATTTATCTAAGCCTGCATGCGGAAATAAATTACACAGCAGAAGCATGAAGTTTATAAGCAGCTTCTTGGAGTGGAGATAAAGTTTGTATAATTATGGGGCTGCTAGAATGTAAGATAGAAGTCTGTCCTCTGGGAGGGGAGGGCTCTGGTGTTATTTCTTGCGAGTTGACCTCCTATCAACTATCTCATCTAATCCTACATTTGCCAGGATTATCACTGCTCTGTGTGATAAGCCTCCTGAGAGAAAATCTTTGTAGTGGTCTCCTACTTTAATATGAAGATCCCTGGCCCACATGTAGAGTCTAGATGACTCTTCAGAAGGCCTGCAGTAGAGGTAACTGACTAAGTGCAGGCACTGAGAGCCATGTCAGAAGGTGGGAAATTCAATGAAAGTAAGACGCCTTGAGAATATCCAGCCATCAAATGCATTCCTTTACCCTTATTCTATTTCTTTGAATCATATTTAAAACTCAAAGTAATTCCATATAGATGTAAGAGACTGTGGTCAAGTAAAATATAAGATTTCAGACTCTCAACATAAGTCAATTACTTTCTCTATATTTTTATACTTATTAGAAAAAGAAAGGAATATGAAGGGAGTTAAGCAACATGGATGGAACACGCTATTTCTAGAAGCTGTGGGTCATTAAATAAAGACACCCCTGTAAGAGGTGGGATACTTTCTTATGAGTTGTGTTCAAAGAGGCCCCAAAAGTCACCAAAATTACACCATACCCAGACTCATGCCATTCCTCTTATTTGCTAATCAGAACTAGATGATAGGAGTCTATTGATGAAAACACACAGAAGAGATGCATGATATAATTCAAGGAGGAACAGACCTGGAAGTTTCTTCCATCACATTATGCCCTACATAACATACTGGGAGTGAAAAGTTATCAATGGTCATATATGATGTGAATCCCACAATCTATAAGACCAATATGCTTAACAATAGGGAGATAAGCACTGCTTTTTAAAAATATAATTTGATTGCAATATTACAAGAGGAGTTTAATTCCTGGTACTCTAAACTTAGAAACCCGTGGTAATGGGGCTCATAGCCCTAAGGGTGAACTGAATTGTATTGTTTACCAGATTTCCATAATGTCAAGCTGCCTTCTAAATATATATACCCACACAAAGTATGAGAAAGAATGTAAGACCTAGAAGATAAGAGAAATGGCTATAAAACGCCATATATTGGGCAAGATTCAGTCAGGACACAAAACTGTCTAAACTGGATCTTCAGTTGGTATCCAAGGATAAGAAGCTCAGGTCACCCTAAACCTCACAGCTGACCTTTTTGTTACTGATAAATTCAACGAGAGGGAAAATTGTTTTCGTTGTGTAATCATCGATGACCCCACCAAGCTTTAATATATAGTCTGGCCAAATGTTTACACATGTGGTTATGCTTAAACTATGTGAGTCACAAAACCAAACCAAAAGTAATGATCTGTGAAAGGGAATGTGTAAGAAAGGCGGAGAGGTTGATAAGGTAGAGAGGGAGATAAGAGAGGCCTGGAGGGAAGAGCGTAATTAGAATTATCAGATAAATGTATGAAATCTTTGAATAATAAAATTAACCATTTTAAAGGACTAAATTAGTCATCGTTGATATAGCTATATAAATAAACCAAAACATTAGTAAGAAACTAATAATTTATTAAAATGCTATGTTTTCATCAAAGACATATACACAACCTTGGATCTTTGATGTTTTAACTAATTGTGCATGTTTTTATTCTTCTGTGTTGAGGTGGTTATTAACATCAGTCAAGAAGTGAAGCTCCAAATTGTGTGTAAATGTACAAAGGTGAATTTAGAGACTTGGTAAACTCATCCTTTATTTGTGTTGCTCTGTATTGAAAAGTGACATGCAAGAAAAATGCAGAATTTAAGCATCTATTCAGAGATATGTTGATAGGTCATTTTTCCTTTTTTATTGAATATATTTTACATGTATTTATATGTATTTAAATTTACATGTAATAAAAATACATTATTACATATATATATACAATAAACTACCTACAGCAAAAAGAACCATGTCAAAATAAGGAATTATATAAATATTATATTCTTAATGTTTTTTTAAAATATTTTATTTAATTTTAATTTATGTCCGTTCATGTGGGAGTGTCAGATCTTGGAGTTACAGAGAGTTGTGAGCTGCCATTTGGGTGCTGGGAATTGAACCCGGGTCCTTTTGGAAGAGCAGGCAGTGCTCTTAACCACTGAGCCATCTCTCCAGCCCTATATTAATGCTTTGGCTGTTTGTATTTGGCAGCACTGAAGAAAACATCTTTCCTATCTTGGAATGTCTAAAATGCTGAAAGAAAATCAATATCTATCATATCTCATCATTATCAACTTAAAACATCTAACTATACCTAAAACTGTCTTAACCCCTAAATAACTAAGGTTAATTGTAAAACTAAACTATCTGGTCATCAAGCCAATCAGTGACTTGAAAAGGAATAAAATTTATTACCTGAGTGTATAAGGAGTGCAAGTTAGTAGCTTTCCAAATGAGAAGATGACAGAGACAGTTTGCTACCTGAATAGTACCTCAAAATTCTCTATAATGTTGGAGCATCATCTTCAGCCTTTTAGGTCAAAATACCTGACAGACATATTTGTGAGGCAGAAAGTATTGAGGGCGTGTTTACCCTGTTTTGGCAGAGTTTGGCCTTTAACTCTCCCTGCATCCAACCTTGGCTCTTTTTAGGTAGAATACCCTCTGTGGTAGAAATGAGGACACTTTGCCCAGTGGCTTATTTGCTACATTTAAAGCCATCTCCATTAGGGAGTTCTTTGATACTCATCATTCTCTTTGAGGTAGGCTACGTGTTGCCAGGATTTAACATGTCTCATTGTCAGTGAAACTTTAAAATAAAACATTTCTCAATGCTATATTCTGTATGTTTCTGAGATTTTTGGAGACCTTATCTTTCTATAGAAACATATCTATATGTTACACTTAGGATGTATATGCTTATGATAAAAATAGACTAGTAATTGATTTGACCATTATTTTATCAACTAAAAATTAACTTCTATAACATATTTATCCTAAACAGCCTGCATTAGCACTTTCAAAATATTGGAAGTAACCTTATATTATAATTGATTTTTTTTAAAGACATTGAAAGTTCAATTCTGAACTTCATATGGAAAAATAAAAAACCCAGAATAGCAAAAACGATCTTGTACAATAAAAGGTGCTGTGGAGGAATCTCCATACCTGATTTCAAATTGTACTATAAAGCAATTGTAATTAAAACAGCATGGTACTGGAACAGCAACAGGCTGGTTGATCAGTGGAATCGAATTGAAGACCCAGATATGAATCCACACACATATGGTCACTTGATTTTTGACAAAGAAGCCAAATCCATTCAATGGAAAAAGGATAGCATCTTCAACAAATGGTGCTGGTCTAACTGGATGTCTATGTGTAAAAAAATGCAACTGGACCCATATTTGTCACCTTGCACAAAACTAAAATCCAAGTGGATTAAAGACCTCAACATAAAACCAGAGACACTAAGTCAGTTAGAAGAAAAAGTGGGGAAGAGCCTGGAACATATTGGCACAGGAGACAACTTCCTGAACAGAACACCAACAGCCCAGGCCTTAATGTCAACAATTAATAAATGGTACCTCATGAGGCTGAGAAGCTTCTGTAAGGCTAGAGACACTGTCAAGAGAACAAAGCAACAGCCTACAGACTGGGAAAAGATCTTCACAAACCCTACATCTGACAAAGGTCTAATATCCAAAACATATAAAGAACTCAAGAAATTAAACACCACCAAACCAAATAACCCAATTGAGAAATGGGGCTTGGAACTCAACAGAGAATTCTCAACAGAGGAATATCAAATAGCTGAGAAACACTTAAAGAAATGCTCAACCTCCTTAGTCATCAGGGAAATGCAAATCAAAACAACTCTGAGATTCCATCTTATACCCATCAGAATGACTAAGATCAAAAACTCAAGGGACACCACATGCTGGAGAGGATGTGGGGAGAGAGGAACACTCCTTCATTACTGGTGGGAATGCAAACTAGTACAACCACTTTGGAAATCTATCTGGTGCTATCTCAGAAAACTGGGAATAGGGCTTCCTCAAGACCCAGCTATTCCACTCCTTGGAATATACCCAGAAGATGCTCCAGCACACAACAAGAAAATTTGCTCAACCATGTTCATAGCAGCCTTATTCATTATAGCCAGATCATGGAAACAGCCTATAATTGATTTATATGGATACAATACTGCATACTAGGGTAGAAATATATATGTGTGTGTGTGTGTGTGTGTGTGTGTGTGTGTATGTTTAAAGAATAATCTTAAATTTTAATTCTATCCCACTGTACGTAAAATTAAACTTATTTTGCATCTATATACAAAATTCTATACTAGTGAAATAAAAATAACCTTGTTAGTAACAATTAAGGCATTAGGTTGAGTAGTAGTCTCAGTGATCTACTTTTTTTCTTTTTTATTATTTTATTCATAGTACATCTCGATTGTTAGCCCTTCCCCTGTTTCCTCCCATTCCTCCCTCCCTCCCACTTCCCCCCTTCTCCCCTCCCCTATGTCTGTGATTGAGTGAGACCTCCTCCCCCTATATATGCTCTTAGAATATTGAGTCTCTTCTTGGTAACTTGCTATCCCTCCTCTGAGGGCCACCAGGCCTCCCTATCCAGGGGACATGGTCAGAAAAGGGGCACCAGAGTTCGTGTGAGAGTCAGATCTCACTCTCCTCTCAACAGTGGAGAATATCCTGTTCATCGGCTAGGTCTTTGTAGGGGTTCGAAGTTTACTGCCTATATTCTCCTTGGCTGGTGCCTTAGTTTGAGGAGGACTCCAGGACCCAGATCTGCCTGTCATAAAGTTCTTCTTGTAGGTTTCCAGGACCCTGTGGGTCCTACTATTTCCCCATTCTTCCATGCTACTCTCTCCTAAAGTCTCAATAGGATGTCTTCTCCAGTGACCCACTTTCTTGGTAAGTAAGGTTTTTCATGGTACGTATCCCCTGGACTAGTGTTTTGATATAAGTGAGTATATACCGTTTGTCTCTTTCTGCTTCTGGGTGAACTCACTCATTATGATAATTTCTAGATCAAGTTAGTCATCCGAGAAATGCAAATCAAAACAACACTGAAATTCCATCTTACACCCATCAGAATGGCTAAGATCAAAAACTAAAATGACACCACATGTCGGTGAGGATGTGGAGAGAGAGGAACACTCCTTCATTGCTGGTGGGAACGCAAACTAGTACAACCACTTTGGAAAGCTATCTGGTGCTTTCTCAGAAAAATGGGAATAGGGCTTCCTTAAGACCCAGCTATCCCACTCCTGGGAATATACCCAGAAAATGCCCTACCACGCAACAGGGACATATGCTCAACCATGCTCATAGCTGCTTTATACATAATAGCCAGAACATGGAAACAGCCTAAGTGTCCATCAGTAGAAGAATGAACTAAGAAACTGTGGCACATTTACACTATGGAATACTACTCAGCTATTAAAAACAAGGAATTCCCAAAATTTTTGATCTACTTTTTGTTCTTTCTTCCCTATATATTTCTAGATTCCCTTTTCTTTCTTTCCAACCCCTATTTCCAAACATAAGAAATGAAGATAAAGGAGAAGAGAGACATACCTGTGCCGAACCTTGTTTTTTCTCTAAATAAGACCAATAATAACTTATAACCAACTCCCATTGAAAATAACCCTCTATAGCCCAAGAAAGCAACCAAAAACCTTCCCAACTCCCTTTAAAAGAAATATGGCATCATTCTCTTACAGTTTCTTCCAGCTGATTTTGGAAGAATAATATCTTTGTATTGGCCCAAATAAAATTGGGGAAATGGTTAAACAAGCCAGGAATACAGAGTCATTATGAATTATTATTAGATGCCATTTTTCATATAGCATGAATGATGACTTACAGATTTTTTTTTTGTGCTCACACAAAAAGCAGAAAACTAGCTTTACTTGTTCTGTACATCATGAGCACCTTTTCATTTATAATTTTAAGGCTGTATATAGCTTGTGAGAAATAATGTGTTTTCAGAACAAAAGAACCAGACACTGACATTGGATCAGACCTGACAGGATTCGTTCCTCTCAGCATGCTGGACACTGACATCCTGCATCCTTCATGTTCTAGTACCAAGTGATTCAGTTGCTGTTCCTAATCAGAACAAGACAGCTCCCAGGACATCTTCAAAGAAAGCTTCCAATGCCAAGTGGTCCAGCATTTCAGGCAGTCCCACATGGGACTCTAATTAAGCCTGGAATTTCTCAACATTTAGAAACAGGACCATAAAGGAGATGGGTCTTGAAAGTGTAATCAATAATAGCCCAAAGAAGAAGAAAGTTGAAAATGACTGTAAGCTAGAAGATACTTTGTGATGACATTAGAATGAGAAAGAGATGAAGTAGAGCAAGGTTTGAATATTTCCTTTTTTTGGGAAGTATAATGAAGATAAAATGGAAACATTTTAAAAATACAAGCAACAGAACTCCTGTTAAGCAACCTAAATTAGAAGAACGTTACTTGCTCTATGGTATCAGGATATGCTTTCCTTTTACATCAATTTATCTCATCATATTGATGTGAAACTGATAGTCCTGTGAAGTCATAACACTGTTCTACATTCTACAAGGTGCGAAAGGCTAATCAGCTTCTTACTCCAGCATCATTCAAGGTGGAGATATGCCAGCATTTCCTACACCCATAAGAATTTGAGCCTTATCACAGGAAGAATTCAAGTATTTGAAAACACGTTTCAAACAACTTTTCTAGGTATACATCCACCAATCATCACATCAAAAACAGGTGGTGGTTATTGGTTTTGTTTTTGTTGTTGTTGTTTTTAAACTCTGCCTTGACAAGTTCACAGTGCAGTGAGTTTACCTGCTTAGCCATTTGCAATAGGACCCAGTATAAACTGCTGCCTCAACTACAAAATCTATTTCTGTTATTAAAAATCATTATTACTGCTGGCCATTTATTATTGCTCTAAAACACAGATTTCAACAACTAACTGTTTAAAAATATTTCAAGTTCTAAATTGGGAAAATAAATATAGCAGATTCAGTGTCTCTTCTATTATTTAATGATATTCAAGTGAAAGTTCCCAGATAACCCAATTATTATCTGTTGATAAGATATGTGATCTATTTATTTAAGGCAACAAAAACACTTACAGAATTTCTCCTCTTGTAAGGATTCCAATAATCACATAAACATAAGTAAACTATCCTTTCTCAGAGGGTGGTGATTGCAATTTGACCTTAGGCTGACAAACATGAAAAATATCATAATAACTTGAATAATTTTAACAATGGCAACTAGTATATTTGCAAACAACCATAATCTGTGTATAAGAGTTTTCCTCTAATCATTTGCTATAATGAAACACAGGAAGTAGAATGTTGTTGAAAGTAATTCTAAGTTTACATTCAATGCCATGATACTCTATGATAACAATGTGATGACAAAAAGTAATGCTCAGTTTTCACCATTCATCCCAAATGCCACCTCATTCATTTACAGACTTTCAGAAATGTCATTAACTCAGATTTGACCTCCATTTACAACATTTATTTTTATTTGGGCATCTACTAAATTCTTCTTTAAAGTGTAATCATGTTTGATCTTAATGGGCCTAGTATTCATGTACAGAGTTGACTTCTAGAAATTCTGGGCTATTCATACTTCTGGTGTGTGTGTGTGTGTGTGTGTGTGTGTGTGTGTGTGTGTGTGTGTG
>OU015744.1:139599350-139630057 GCA_907169655.1 Acomys percivali
GTGTGTGTGTGTGTGTGTGTGTGTGTGTGTGTGTGTGTGTGTGTGTGTGTGTATTTTACAATAAAAACATTAAAAATAGTAAAACAGTTTATTTTTTATTATTTTATTATTTTAACCGTGTATTGATATATTATGTAAAAATCTCACATTTCCTACTTCCAATATTGTTTAGCAATTTCCATAAAACTGCAATATTTCATCTTGTTAAGACTCTGTAAGTTCAAACAGGTAGATCCTTAAGACTTGGGGGAAAAAACTCTAAGTCTCAGGAAGCCCCAAAACCCAATTGATATGTAAAGGCTGTGCCTTCTCCTTATATGTAACATGTACAGATTGGTAAGAAGAGATTCTCTCTCTCTCTCTCTCTCTCTCTCTCTCTCTCTCTCTCTCTCTCTGCCTACAAGTGCTACAGACTCCATATTTCAACATTCATAACTTGTCCCTCGAGCTGATGCAGGCTCTCAGTGATATTATTGCCTTTGATTTGTCCCTGCCTTGAAGATAACTTCCCAACCATACTCCTACAGGTAACAAAAATAAACTCATTTCTTCATTAAGTTGATCTTTAATTGTTATATTTATTTTGGCTGACCATCAGTTCCCCATCTGAGGTGAATAAATGTTTGTCCTCATCTGCACAGGGAAAGTCTAACACAACACCAGTGTTTTACAAAATATTGCTTAGGCAACTAGACCATTCTATATTTTTGGCAAATTATGATGCCTTACAAAGAAGGTATTTGGGGCAGTGGGTAAAGAACCATATGTTACTCTGGACTGATGTTTACCACTGAAAATTACTTCAATCAAACCTATAACATAGAACTTAGAAGAACAATCATAAATTAAAACAAAGGATTCAAGAAGTTTAAAAAAATAGACAGACAAACACCTCAAGTTAACTTCAAGAGAACGAACTTACAAGCAATAAATGTAGGAGATATTTTTAAAAACCACCAACACTAACACCAACAAAAACAACAACATCAAAAAAGCAGCTAAACAAAATGATGAAGGCAATCCAGGACTTGAAAATCAAATTACATAATGAGAAATATTGAAAAGAACTCAAGTTGGAATTGAAAACTTTTATAATCTGTTTAGAAAGTTATGAGAAAACCCTTAATGTAAAATGGATCAAGTAGAAGAAAAAGTCAGAACTCAGAGAATAATTTAAGAATTTGTGCCATGCCAGCAAAAAATATGAAATTTTTTAAAACACAGGAAAGATACATGTGGGAATTTTGCAATACCCTGAATAGACCAAGTTCAAAGTATAGGAATGGAAGGAGAAGAATGTCAGATCAATGACATAGACCAGATCATCACCAAGAGAGTAGATTAAACTTGCCCAAGCTAAGGGAAAACATACCCATAGAAATAAAACAAACACATTGAACATCATTGAGACACTACAGGAAAAGAAACTCCTCACAGCATATAATAGTTAAAACAACAAATATTCAGGATAGTGTACTAAAAACACCAAGAGAAAGAATTCAAGACACACATAAAGGCACACCTATCTGAAGAAGGAAACAAATTACTGACTTCTCAATTGAAACTTTGAAATCCATATAGATCCTGGAGTAATCTATACCAAGTTCTAAAATATTTAAATATAGAAAACATCTGCCAGGCAGTGGTGGCTCACATCTTTAATCCCTGAAGTCGTAAGGGAGAGGCAGGTGGATCACTGTGAGTTCGAGGCCAGCTTGGTCTACAAAGCAAGTCTAGGACAGCCAAGGCTACACAGAGAAACCATGTCTCATAAAAACAAAAAGAGAAAAAGAAAAAGAAAAAAATCTGCAATGGTTGAAAGAGAAAGAAAAGCAACCCACGATACCAACCATCTAAAGCTTTCATGCCTACCAACCAGCTGTACAGAGAATTCTGAAAGAAGTGATTCAGAATAAAGATAGGAATTAATGTAAAAAAAAAAGGCTCTAGAAAAATGTGAATGATAGTATAAGTACTGAAATACAAAGTATGACTAAGTAAACATACAATAGGGAAAACAACAAAATTGCTGTAGTCATCACACATACACACACAAACACACACACATACACATACACACACTCACACAGACACACATGCACAGACACCTTCCAGTAACAAATTTAAATATGATTGTCCTCTGAGGAGGAGGACGAGGGTTTGGGGTAAGAGAGAATGAGGGCATGACTGGGAAGAGAGGAAGGAGGGAGCTAGGATCAGGCTATAAAGTGATAAATAAATAAATAAATAAATAAATAAATAAATAAATAAATAAATATCAATGGTATCAATTGTCCAATCAAAAGACACAGGTTGAAAGGATGGATTAAGAAACAATGTCTATGTGTCTATTTTCTACCAGAAGCACCTTTTAGTTTCAAAGTTAGTCATTGACTTAGAGTAAATACATGAACACAAGGACTCCAAAGAAATGAGCCCAAAACAATCAGGAGTCACTAATTTAATATCTGACAAAATAGACTTCAACTAAAACTAATCAAAGGAGATTTTTTTAAAAAGAATATTTCTTTATAATCAAGGGAAAAGTAAACCAAGAAGCCGTTGCTATCCTAAAAATATATGTAACAAATGCTGTCGCACCCAATTTCAACAACAACAACAAAAAAAGTGCCGATTTTAATGACACTTAATAACCTTTAATAGTAGATGATTTCAGCACTCCACTTTCTCTAACATCCATATCATCTGGACAGAAATTAAGCAAAGATACATAAGAATAAAATGACATCATGTGTCAAATGGATTTAACAGGTAACTACATAATATTCTATCTAACACCAAAGAATATATATTCTACTCAACAGAACACAGAAGCTTCTCTAAAATGACTTGCATCTTTGGACACACACACAAAAAATCTGAACAAATTCAGAAAATCTGAAGTAATTCTATGTGACCTATTTGACTAGAAGGTAATAAAATCGGAAATCAACTACAAACAACCCTCTAGTAGTAAGTGCACAAACAGGTGGAGTCAAAACAACAATTACTAAATGATTTATGGATAAAAAAAAGCAAAAAAAAATTACTAGAATGAGATAAAAATGAAAGCACAACGTCTGGGAATATTATTCAGATCTAGCCATTAAACAGCACATTCTCCACAGCTGTGTAGAGAGTAGGGACTCTGACATGAGCTGTGGTGCCCCCTATTTGACCATGTCCCCTTGGCGGGGAGGCCTGGTGGCACTCAGAGGAAGGGGAAGCAGGCTATGCTGATGAGACCTGATAGGCTGTGATCATATGGTGGGGGAGGAGGTCCCCTTCTGTCATATGCCTAGGGGAGGGGAATAGGGAGAAAGAGGGAGAGAGGAGGAAATGGGAAGATACTAGTGAGGAGATAACAATTGCGATGTAATCTGAATGACTTAAATTTTAAATGTTTTGAAAAAAAATTAGAAGCAGTTCAAAGAGAAGAAATTTGCAGAGGCCAGGCTGGAAACAGGGGCGGAGTGCAACTCACAACAGGGGGTGTCACACTTGGTTCTTTAGTACTATTCTTTTTTTGCATTTTTAATATAATTTATTCAGATTCCATCTGATTCTTATCCGCTCACTTGTATCTTCCCTTTTCCACCCTCCATTCTTCTTTTTCCAAATTCCCTTTCCCCAGACTTTTGACAAAAAGGACCTCCTTCCTCACCATATGATTTTAGACTCTCAGGTCTCACATTAATAGCCTGCATTCCTTTCTTCTGTGTGCCTACCATCCTCTCCACCAAGGAGAAGTAATCAAACTGGGGGCACCAGAGTTCATGTCAGAGGCAGTCCTTGCTTGTCTAGAAATCTTCTTGAAGTGGTCCAGTCCCTTAAAGAGAAGTTACCAGCAGAAGTGTTCTGTCCCAGGGCCTGGTGGGGCCCTCCCTGTTTACTTCCAATTGTATCATAGTGTCAGACAGGGCAGATTTTTATGACAGCTACCAAATCACTTCCTATTGGGAGCAGGGATTCAGGTGACTCTAAAGTCTAAAACTTCAAGCTGACCCATGTGACATAAGGTTCAGTGTCCCTGGAGACAGTACTGTGGCTTACACAGGTGCCATACACTCTCTAGTTTGGAAATGAGCTCAGATATATTTTGTCCTTGATTTCTATGAAAGATCCATCTCCCTGCTTGGAGGGGTGAAAATAATTTTGAAATTTGGATCTAAAGTATACTCTCCTACAGAGTTTCCTCCCTCTGGACCACTGGCAGAGTGGGTCTGCAGTAGTCCTTCAGAGTGTACAGTACAGAACTCTCCAATACAAAGCGTTTTCGTGTTTACCTGTTCGTGTACATTGATGTACTTACACTTAATGATATGCTATAGAAGAGAATAGCATTTATATGTAAGTGATAATATGGGCTTATAACAATAGATTGAAAGGGGAAAGTTTTGTTCTGCATGTTATGTTACGTTTTACAAAATAAAAGAATTAAATATCAAGAAACAAACAAAAAATAAATACAAAGAATCAGAAAGAACACAAATAAATGAGTTAATGAAGCAAATCAAGAATTTGTAAAGACGAGTTCACACTCAAAACAAATTTCATAGACAAAAAGAAATTATAAAATCAGAGCAAAATTAATGAAATAGAAACAAGTAAGCAATAAAAAGTATCATGAGTTTATGAGATGATTCTCTGAGAAAATAAATAAAACAGAGCCTTGATTCCACTAACCAAAAACAAAAAGAGATGGTGCAAATCAATGGATCAGAACCAAAGCAATTTAAAGTAGTTTAAGTGAAGACTTTCAACACACAAACTCCCTGAAGTTGGAAATTCTAACAACTAGAAGAATGTCTAGATTCATCCTAACCACAAAACTTAAAGCAAGAAGAAATGAACAATGTCCACAGCCTCATAACAAATTAGGAAAGTAAAACAGTAATAAAAAAATTTATAACTACCCATCTTCTTCCGGATCCGGTATTACTCTAATACCCAAACCAGATAAACATGAAATAAAACAAACAAAACTAGAGACCAATATCCACGACAAGTATATTTGCAAAAATCCTTAATAAAATACTAGCAAATCAATATAGGCACACATCAAAATCTTTAACCATGATAAAATTGGCATTATCCCTGAGATGCAGTGATATAGTTCAGTACATGTAAGTCAAGAAATGTAATAAACTGTATAAATGTGCTTAAAAACAACAAAAAATGGTATGATTACCTCAATTCATGCAAGAAAAAAGTCTTTGACAAAACTAAATAGGGCTTTCTGATAAATGTCCTAGGGAGAATAAGACTCAATGGAATGTATTTTAACATAATGGTTAAAAGCTACATACAGGAAGCCACAATTGTTTCACACTGAGAAAAACTCACAGCAATCTCATTAAAATAATAATTGCTACAGAGTTTTCCATTATCCCCATTCCATCTCCATACGGAGTTGGAGCACTGGCTGGAGCAATAAGACAAGAGAAGGGAGTAGAGATACAAACAGGAAAAGACTCATGTTACTCATGTACCCCTGGGTTGCAGATGATACATGAGATCACCCCAATTCGACCTAAAGACATCAAGGAAATACTAACAGTTTCAGCAAGGCGGCAAGGTGAAAAGTCCTCTTTAAAGAGTTAGTAGTCTTTCCCTACACCAACAACAAACACACTGTCCTATGTAGCTTTACGCCAACTTCACACAAACTAAAGTTACTTGGGACCATTGATTGACCTGTGGGCAATTCTGTGAGACATTCTCATGGTTGACGATTCATGTAGGCGTGCCCAGCTCGCTGTAGTGGAGCACCTCCTGGGCTGATTGTCTCGAGTGCCTTATGAAAAGAGGATGACCAAATCACTCTCCCAAGCCTTCTGCATCAGTGCTTATCTTGAGGTTCCTGGCCTGCTTCAGTCACCACAGTGATAATAGTAATAGATTATGATTGATTTTGCCAAAGTAAGAATTTTCCTCTTCAAGTTGCTTTTCGTCGTGGTATTTTATCACAGCAAGAAGGAGAAAATTGGTATACCAGTTTGTAGGGTATTGTTGTGACAGACCTGACCATGGTTTTAGAAGATTGTGGAACAACTTAGGAACTTTTGGCTAGAAAAGTCGTTGAGGGTTCAGAATTTAATGGACTAATCTACGGGAACATAGAAGACGATGCTGAGAGCAGTACAAACAGTAGAGGCCTGGTTTGCAAAGTTTCCGAGGGCATTTTGAGAGGCCCTTAAAGTCCGTTAAGAATCTTAAGAATCTGCCTTTCTCACCAGCTGGGCCTAAAGAAACACTCATTAATAAGAGACCAGAACCACTCAAGTAAATTCTTGCTTTCCTCAGATAACTGATGCTAGTTAGCAGCATCTAGGAAATTGGCAGCTAGGCAAAATCTGAGGAATGTTTTCTCAGAGCCAGCACACAGAAGCTGTGTTCCAGAGGCAGCCGAGGTTGCACTTCATGCAGGCGGCACTCTAACACGGTAATGCATAGGTGTCGCCCAGGTGGTACTTGCTTTGTAGGCATGAAGGGGTCATCACTGAAGCTTGGCTATGTGAAAGGCCAGGAGAGGAAACTGATGAAGGGACAGCCTCAGTAGTAGTGAGAGCCCCAGGACTGAAGAGGTCATACATAGAAATTAAGGCTGGATACCATGTGGCAAGGATAGACTCCCCAAAGAAAGCCCAAGGGAAGCTGCTGTGAAGGTATGCCCTAGTTACAGTTAAGATGCACACATTTTGGAGATGCTTTTGCCATGGGATGAACTACAAAAGGCTGTTTGCTGCTCAGACAGTTATGAGTGGCTTTAGGATATCAAACGCTGAAGCCTTTACACTGCTGGAATTTAGTGTTACCTGGCTATAATTAACTGAGTCCTGGTTCTTTGCTCTTGGATTAAAAAAAAAAAAAGTGTTAAACTATTTGTTCGTTTGTTTGGAGCCCACAGTTGAGAAAATTTGATCCTTTACAGTGACTTTGGAGTTTTCAAGCAATTTTAGAATTTTTCAAAGGCTTTAAAATTTTAGAGAGACTTCCAATATTTTAGAAAGGGTTCGGGTATTTTAGAACAGACAAAGAAAACTGGCCTCAAAAAAAATGAGAGAGGGGCCAATGAAGAAGAAAATGGGAAAGGAAAGACTGTCAAACACCCTAAATATCCTTCTTATCACTAGCTATGACCCTTGGGATTTGTCTGCATTTTTACCTGTATGTATCAGATATCAAGTATTTGATAATACCAAGTATTATATAAGACATTCAGTCACGCTCTGAGTAATGTTACCTAAAAATCATCAGTTCAGTTTTCAGACAGCATCTATGTAATCCTGATCAGTCTAGTAGTCTTGCTTAACTGATCATAAGACTTTGATTGTTCTGGAATGCTGAATGCACAGCTAGAGAGAATAAAAATTTAAGCCATGAAACAAATTATATCTTGTTTTTTCTTCATTTGTTTGTTTTGGGTTTGATTCAACTGGTTTGGGTTTTGTTGTTTTTATAAGTCAGCTCCCAGGCCCTGTTGCTCCCTGGAATCAGATTTTTCAGGATGTTTGTGAATATATTCCCTACCAAAAACTGCTATTTTCATTCCAATATTTCAATTTAGGTTTGAGAAGGTGGGGTGTTTTTTGTTTGTCTTATTTTGTTTTCCTTAAATGATATCTTGAAAGTCTGCCATTGCAGAAAAATATTTTGTTTTCCTTAAATGTTATCTTGAAAGTCTGCCGTTGCAGAAAAAGAATGCTTAAATTCAATGATTTTTTTCCATATCAAACATGTGACCTTGAAGTCTGCACTCACAGTTTTCTATAAGACACAGCATAGAAAGATTAAAAAAAAATGATACATAAGAAAGAACACAGTAAGTCCTTGCTTCAGAGGAAGAGGAAAAGTCACTTTGTTGCCTCACAGAGCTCGCTAAGACCAAGTTTGGAAGCAAGGATGTTAGACTACCAAAGTTAACTGTAATCCAAGAGAAATCTGGAAACTGGAGCTAAACCCCAAGATCATGAATCAGGTGGTAGATCTGTCCATGTCTGTCTCCCTAAAATTGTGCCTCTTGTTTACTTTAGCCATCTGAAATTTCCTATAAGGAAGTAAATGTCCTGTGTGAAGCAAGAGGACTGATGAAGATCTGCTTTATGCTAAGGGCTTCTTTGGTGTGGGCATCAGTAACCAAGGGAGCCACACACCTGTAAGCCCACACAGGCCCTTCAATACAGAACACACCCATGTGCTCCTGGTGATTGCTTATACACTAAGAGGCACCAACCCTATGCCATCAAGGTTTCCTATTTTTGCAAGGAAAACCCACAGCTTTAATAATGAATATAGTTTAAACCCAAAATACACAAAACCCTTCATTTAGATGCAAATGTGAATTATTAATTGCAAGTTAAAATTCAAATAAGTGCTCAATTTATGCTTTTCATTAATTTTTAACAGTCATATACCTATAAAGTATAGCTGTGTATATGTTTGTATAGTCCTCTGGGAAGTGATAAATTATGGATAAAAATCAGAAAATACCCAGAGCTAGCCAAGTGGTATTTCTCTGTGGTCCTCAGATACTTTTTCTTGAATTCAAAGGATATTGGGCCAAGGACACAGGTATCGTCAGACAATTTCCTGATGAATTTAGAACTTGCTGTATCAATTGATATTATTCAAATGAGGTCATGCAGAGAAACTTTGTCAACTGTTCCCAAATTTGGGTTAGAGGATGACTCCAGGCCACTGGAGACCAGATGCTACTCTGGGAGATTTATTAGACTTATCACTAAGTAAATTGTCGGCGTAGCCTGTCCTAATTAAGAATGAACAGAAAGGCATCAAAATAAGCACATCTATGTGCTGCAAACCTGATTTTAAAATCCAGGGCATGATCTCTCTTGGAATACTTTGATTCTACTTAAGCCAAA
The DNA here is from genome assembly GCA_907169655.1 of Acomys percivali. Taxonomy (NCBI): domain Eukaryota; kingdom Metazoa; phylum Chordata; class Mammalia; order Rodentia; family Muridae; genus Acomys; species Acomys percivali. The sequence goes on from OU015744.1 coordinate 139,608,236, forward strand.
TAAAAAGAAAAAAAACCTTATTGTCATAAATAATTTGTTGCTATTGACAGGATCACAATACCTGACTTGAAGGTTGTTGCATGTTTACAGCCTCTGTTATACTTAATGACTACCAAACTAGTTCCTTTCTCAAAAGTTATTTAATATTTAGCTCTCTAGCAGCCTTTTATATTGATTGCTATATCATCTCTTATTAACAGTTTCAGAGAATTTTAAAGGATTTTGAAAAATTGTGAAATTTTGATAGAAGTCTAACACATTAGAAGTGATTCTATCTAGACCCTTTCTTCAGTAGTAGCCTGGCAAGTTGTAAATCCTTTCTTATAGAGTAGCTGTCATCATTCTTGAACAGACAGTGAAAGAGGCATGTTAGGTCTACCGATGTTAAGAACTGCAAGTTGATTGTGCTTGATCCAAAAGACACAACAAAATTCACATTTGCCTGGCTTCATCCAAAATTTTAATTCTATCAGAATATCTCCTTTGGGTTAATGGATTAGGCTTACTTAAAGAAATTTGCATAACAGTTAAAGAATTCCATATGTAGCAGAAAAAAATTATAGTGAATGAAGTATTTTAATACACTACAAATAATACTTATATTACAAATGCACTAATCAATTTCAGATCTTCATTTAAGTAAAATCCACTTGTGGACTGACTTGACATACTAGCCAACATCAGCTGTGGAGACAGTGGGTATGTAGGAACTCTGGCAATAAACTACTAGATGCTTCTTAGTAAAAATAGTTTTGAGTTTATTATAATTGCAAGGAACAAAAATGACCAATAATTTACCAATAACAACTTAAATGTGCTGGAAAACTGTAAGCAATCTGAAAGTTCCTCACAAGTTCATGTTCTATACTCAAACTCAATCTATGAAAGGAACTTTAGTAGTCCTAAAGCAATAAAAGCAGCTGAAATGATTTCTCTGTGGCAAAAAATTTGCTGCCATGTGATATATATCAGGAGTTCTACCCCCCATACCAAATAGTCATACACATATAATGAAACAACTCAAATGGGTAGTGAGCAACTTTCTATGAGAGAGGGCCAAGTCTTTGGTTCTTCAGAGACAAGATGAAATTCTGTGACCTTTCTTAGGCCTTTATGAAGATGGATATTTTAAGACAGTGAGTCAAGGTGGTTCTGTTCCTTGCCATATATAAATCTAAATTATTTGGTGACTTTCAATTTCTTTTCTTATCAGTTCTTGATTCATTGTGATCTCAGAACTGAGCCATGATGAAGAGAGTTACATTTCTATTTGAAATTACAAAGTAAGACTATTGATAAGCAAACTAAGATCTTAAAAAATAAATTGTGTGTGTGTGTGTGTGTGTGTATGTGTTAGAGAACGAATTTTCTTATTCCCAAATTTTTCCATTTTATATCAGAGAAAAGTTATTTTCTTTAAACTGTCCACACACATTTACTAACATCATATGGCAGATAAGATATAGTGTATGATAGCCATGTAGCTGAACAGAATTCTTCCTGTTCTCTGTGCGACCTTGAGTGTCCTGCTTTACCACTCTGTCTCATTTTCTTGAGACACCCTTTTTACCGAACCTTGAACTATCTTTGTGCTAAGCTAGTTGGTCAATTAGTTCACAGAACCATCCTGTCACTGCACACTCTCCCTCAGCACCTGGGTTACAGGCATGCACCGCTATTCCTAGCTTTCACGCAGGAGCTGGAAATTCAAACTCAGTTGCCATGCTTGCACAGTAAACAGACTTCCCCACTGAGAATCCTCCCAATCACAAAGAGTCTTTAATGATAAGAATTTATGAAGTAAAGTGAAAACGAATGAATGTGGCGGTAGGGACTCTACAGTGGAGATGACTTTTGCTTTTTCTGAGAAGAAACTCATTACTAACACCTCCTTTTCTTCCCTCTGCAAAGAAAACTGCACTGTAGGCAACTTGGTTCTAACAAAAGCATCCTCCAGAGGATGAACCTCAGGATTAGGCAAACACAATACTACTGTTGACTCTTTACTAATAACTAGCATGTTTGTTTTTAACTGGTGAATAAACTTATGATTTCAAGTACTAAACACTATATTCTTACAGTGTTTTGTGAGGATTATTCAGCACTTGACCCTCTAACTCTAACCCTTTAACCTTATTTTTATGAAGAGAATGGATTCTATAGATACAAAAATGCAGAACCAGCACCACATCAAATTACTGTGGCTTTCTAAGAGATGACGCACACTGCTTCATGTCCTTCTCTATAATTTAGTAAAAAAAAAAAAAAAAACAGTTAAAAATAAAAGTTAAGTTTCCTGTTATTTGAAAATGTGCTATAATGAGTTAACATTTTTAAGTCCTTTTCTGGACTTTTAAAGCTAAATAAAAGCCTTTGAACATGGATGTAGATAGTCAAACAGGGTTGTTATGGTTATTATGCACCTAGGAAGACATGTGAACATATTACAAGAAAGACAATGAGTTTGCTGTTTCATATGTAATAAAAGTTATAAATGCTGAAAAGACATCCTCAGTGGCAGCAGAGCATGTACCTGAAGTGCTGTCCTCAGTACTACTATTTAGATGGGGGAAATACATGAACAGGGAAACTACTATCACCTATTGAATCAAACAGTTTAAGATTTCTGCATACTGGGTGTCAGGGAACAAGAAGAACATATCTGTGGTCCCACCATGAGGATACCATCTTTAAGTGCACTGGGAAGTCAGAGAAAATCACAGCTGTGAAAAGAAAAATATATAACAGTAATGTAGAACTCATTGATGAGAAACGCTGTCTTTATAAATGTGTTCAGTTCATGAGAAGAAGAGTCAAACCAGAGACGCTGTATTGTTTATGCATTTCAAATTACAATCTTGTGTGATTGCATTCTCACCATTTTCTTAAAATGACTGCTATATTTAAACTTGCAAAGTAAGTCCAGCTTTGAGCAGCATCAAAAGTTTGAGCTGTGGGAGGATGTTAACAGGAACAGATAAACTGGGACCATTATGCCTGAAGTTGTAAACCTTTTCATAACCCACACTGTCGTAAGTGCATATGTATAAATAAATTTGAGGGAAAGTGGTAATAAAAAGTATTCCAGCTGGTGGTGAGTTAACTGCATGATGCTCCTGGGTTGATTGAAACTCTCTGAAAGAAACCAGTGTCATAAAGTAAATGGAAACTGAAACCAGGTCAGTGTGACTCAATAGTGCGCTGAAATCAGTAAATTGCTATGTGAAAAAAAGATGTAAAGATGGATTTCTTTCCTTCTTAAAGTTTCAGTGTTACAAGATTATAGTCCATTCAGGAAAAAATAAAAAATAAAAGGAATGAGGTAAAAATGAAAGAGGTTGGTTAAAACAAAGGACAGTGGAGATGGTAGCAGAAAATTATTTTTCGGACCTGAAACATTTGTCTGATATGATAAAGGGTAAGTTTTGCAACTAACAGGATGTAAGTCAGAAAAACATGCAAATGTAGCTCCATGGGTTTGGTTTAAAATACTGAGAATTGGACTTTGTGGTTTTATTCACGGCTCAATATATTAGTTGAGCCTTTCCCATCATTCATATATTAATGGGTTTTAAAGCTTTTTTTATATTAAAATATGCTATTGAGATGACTAAGAGTACCCTGAAGCCATATGGAATAAACATGTACAACCTGAGGGAAGTAAAACACAAAACAACATTAAAAAATACATTTCTGAGTATTAGAAGGGGTGGAAGATAATAAAGAGGAGAGCTCTTTAATTGTTAGAGAAAGTATAAAGTAAGTGACAAAATACTGGTAATTTTGTAGAGCAGAAGCAAATATTTGATAATTAATCAGATTTTTTCCACTTTTTTTTTTTTTGTATCTGTGCTTCTTGCAGTAGAACATCCAAGTTCACACACCATGATAATGAGCCTTTTTTTCATCACCAAGTAGCAACAATCAGGTTCCCAAGTGCTTATTTCCCATATTATTTTAAAACAAGTCCAAGATATTGCATAGTTTTTGCAAAAACATTTAAATGATCTTTCCAAACATTGAAAATATTTAGAATAGCTTTCTATTTTAAAAGTATTAATAATTAATGCTAATATTCAAAAGTGCTAAATGTTCTTTAAGATCAGTGTTCAACTGAATGCTTTTACTTATAAGTTTCTATAGTTCTAATAAAAATGGTTTTGGATTTCTTTTTGAGAAGGACACTGTCTCCTATTCTAAATTCTACCCCTTGACATTTCCTTAATTGATATGAATTATCTCTTTTCCTTAAACACCAGTTGGTCATTCTTCTCTACTTATTGTGGTAAGATTCGGAGCAAATTGCTAATGAGTAACAGGATTATGCTTAAATATGTTTGAATATATGAAGACATAGCAAGTAAAAAGAGAGGAAAATTTCTGTATCATACACAAGACAACTTTAGGATCATTAGGTAGAAATGGTAGGGAACTGGCTGGTCTACAGGCCCAGGCTTCCACAAGGATTCTCTAGCTCTGTCATCTGAGCAGAACTACATGCTCATTTCTGAAATGTTCCGAGCATTTCTGAATGCTTATCTGGTAGGCATCTCAAGAATGTGCTCAGCATCTCTGAGAACTGTGGGGTGCTTTTTGAAGCCTTTAGCCTTCGAACTGTATTTTTGTAATAACACAGATTACCTCTGGAGGGAAATGAATGAGCGTTGAATTCTAGTTTTATTACTTAATAACTATGTGCTGTTAGACAGGTCACATACCTCTATGTGTCCCCAATTTCTCATCAGTAAACTGGAGATTGTGTTAATAATACAACACTACCAGCCACTTTAAAGATTAAATTGCTTTGTAGAAATTCATCTGAACAAAGCACTTCTAAATTAAAGAAATACTAATAAAGAGTAAGTGATAATATGACATTATTCAATCTCAATTCCCTATAATGCCTTTATTATTACTTGAGATTTGTCACATTTGTGTAGTTCTATAGTTGTGTAATAATTTCTCTACTTTTGAATTTTGTTGCCTAATGATTGGTCCATTGGCTTTTTTTAAAATGCCGCCTCAGTGGGTAAGAGTTGCAATGTCACAGATATAAGAAGAATTTAGTTAAAATCTTCAGCACAGACACACAAAATTAGGCACATCTGGGACACCAGGAGCTCACTTCTCAGTCAATCTACTTGAAGTGGTGGAGTTAAGTTTCTCTGAGATACCATATGCCTAAATACAAGCATGCATACATACAAACAAACAGACAGACAGACAGACAGACAGACAGACAGACACATTTAGACAGAAAAATCGCAAAGACTCATGCTGTACTCCTCCTACCTCTTTATGTGCACACATAGGTGTGTCCTTCCATATACACACGTATACATACATCATGAACATTGTAGATGATACATAAGATAGCTAGATAATAGATAATAATAATGATGATGATATGAAGATAGATAGATAGATACCAGTAAAGCAGTAAAGATAGGCATGTCTATAATTCCATCACACAATTCCTTAAGAGAATAAAACAAGAAAACTGAGAATTTCAGGCTAATCTTAATTACATAGAAAGAGCATGTGTAAAAGATAGGGGATAAAAGAAACTGATTAAATGTTTAAAAGAAAAAGACTTAGATGAATTTACTCTCACCTGACTCAAGCACTTTATGATCCAGAGTCCAGTCCATGGGGCTCATTGGTAGGATTGTAGTTCATAAAATCATGCCTTTTGTGCCTTAAAAGCTCAGTAATCCTACATTCCACAAGTAAATGAATATCTATTGAAGCTAGGGGTTTAGCGTTATTAAAGGTATATAAAAATGGATTAGACTGCTAAATGAGAAGGAACAGTCCTTGATGCAAGGATGATCTTAAAGGATTGTCATCATAAAGATGTTTTCCTTGTGTTTACTTCAAAATCATAAATTTACTTAATGCATCAATGCTGTTGTAGATTTCCTCTCAATTTTGTACTGTATGATATGGACTTGTCTTGGCTGTAAAAGCATATATTTAAAACAACTTTAAATCCTAACCTGACATCCTCATCTCAATTATGCCTCTTTTTAAGATAAGGCATGGGAAATATTAGAAAACTGTAATTTCTGTGAGAAAATGGTTATATGTGAAAATGTCCTGTCTTGGAATGTAACTAATCTACAAAACTTAAGCCATAGATTTTGAAGTTTATCATTTTCTCTCTTATAGAACACATTACATTGTTGTCATTATTTTATGATACATTTGTTTGCATTGTGGTTTTAATTTTAAGAGACAAAGAACATGAAGTTGGGTAATTAGGGAGTGGGGAGGATCTGGGGAGGACTAGGAGAAAGTTAAAAATGACCAAAATATATTATGTAATTTTTAAAATAAATATTTAATTGATTAAAATACTATTTGTGTATGGCTATTCTTGATCATCAACCTGACTACATTTGTAATTAATTAAAATCCAAAAAGTGTGGGGCACACCTATGAGGAATTTCTTCTTAATTTGAAGTAGGAGGATCACCTTCTAATCAGGATCTTGAGGCGTGAAAGCATGCCTTTGGCTGGAAGAAGGAAGCTTTTGCTTTTTTCCTGCTTTCTCTCGCTTTGCTAGCAAGTCCATTCCTTCCTTGACATTAAAGCATACTTATCAGGATTCCAGCATATACTGAAGATCATCTGAGATATTCAGTCTTATGGGGTGAGCAATTAGGCTTTCCACTCACAGCCAACCTTTGTTAGACTAACTGGACCACAGCTTGTAAGTCATTCTAATAAATCTTTTTTATTAAAGAGAGAGATTCTTTCTATAAATTCTGTTACCCTAAAGAACACTGAATAATAATACAAGTACACATTTTCCTCCCACTCATCTTTCCTATCCTCTCCCTTGTCTAATCTCAGTCTTCAAAAATGAACTGTTTTTACATATAATTACTAAATAATTAACATAGAAAAACTTGCTGAGTCTTTTTACTGTTTTCTGCATGTTTCCAGAGCGCTCTCTCTCTCTCTCTCTCTCTCTCTCTCTCTCTCTCTCTCTCTCTCTCTCTCTCCTCTCTCTCTCTCTCTCTCTCTCTCTCTCTCTCTCTCTCTCTCTCTCTCTCTCTCTCCATCTGCAGTTGTTAATTGCCTGTAGCTCTTCAACTAAGGCCAGTGGTTCATGCGATTTTCATTGTTTACAACATGACGTAATTTCTTTGGAATTGTTCAGGCTCTTGTTTAGGGAGCCATGCTGTTGAGAAATCATAGGAGTATCTTCCCTGTAAAATCTGAAAGGCATAATCTCACATAAGATGTTCTGGTCCCCCGGCTCTTATATGTCTCTGTGCCCTCTTTCTAAATGTTCATTGATCCTGGGACCAGTGAGTTGTGTTGTAGGTGTATTAACCAGAGCTGCGAAATACATGGTCACTTTCTTAATGCATTTTGCCTTGTTGTGGTTTTCTGTAATGAGTTTCCTCTGGTGCAAAAAGGATGTTTCTCTGATGAGGAGTTGGATCTATACTTCTCTGTGGGTATAAAGACTAGTAGTTAAGAATGCACTTAGCAGTTAGTAATTTAAGTAACTTAAGTAATTTAAGATAGTGACAGTGACAGGTCTTCTTTGATTGTGTAAGGATTACAAATCTTCGGAGAAGGCTCTGCATTATTGTTTAGACACCTCTCCTTCTCCCTCCTCCCTCTTTCTCTGTGTGTGCATGTTATGCATTTGTGCACTTATCTGGAAACACATATAAAGGAGTGAGGTTGCCATGGGCTGTATTGCCCTATAGCTTCCCATCTGATTCTTTGCGTCTGAATCTCTCATTGAACCTAGAACTTAAGTGTTTTGACTACATTTCTAGGCAGTGGGTACCCATGACTCATCTGTCTCTGTCCATCAGCAATGGGTTAATAAACACACCACTATAATTGGCATTTTTTTTCTGCACATTGGGGATCAGAACTCAGGTTTTTATGATTGCCCAAGTCCTAGATTATTTCTCAAAGGTATTTATAAAATATAGCAAATCCTTCATTATATAGAAAAATACAGTATGTGTCTAGGTTAGAATGGAAGAGAAGAGATTATGGTTAAATTCAAATTTTGATATAAAAGACTAAATAAAATCACAAGTTTGTGACAATGAGATTGTGATATTATATATTAATTTTTAGAATTATTGGACAGATATAAGACTAATAGGAAAATAAAACACAGGTTTGTTGTGTATTCAGACAAGGTAGGTGGTGAGGTCTCTGTTCTAACTAATGGTTTAATCATCCATGGGCTCAAATTTGAGTAGAGAGTTGGAAAGTTTTGGAACTGTAAGTTGGACCCTAATTAGAGAAAGTAGACCACTGGAGAATGTCTCTGATTAGCACATTTTACCTAGTACCCTTCATGTGTCTCTGTTTTCTGTCTCCTGTGAGCTGAAAGCTTCCTGCTCCAATGATGTACTTCTCACCTGAAGCTCAAACAAAGTAGGACACAAAATACTCCAGAACTTTGAGACAAAATAAACAACACCCATTTAACTTGTTGATAACACACACACACACACACACACACACACACACACACACACACACACACAAAACATTGCAACATCCATGTTAACAGCCAAGTAAAGAGTGACATAAAAATATTCCTCTTAAAGAAGTGTCCTGTTTCTCATTTTGTCACACAATGATCAAAACCCAGTTCCAGGACTTCAGTTCATCTGACTCCTCCACTCCTCCTCTTTGAGACAGACTCCTCTTTGACTTCATAGTGACACTTGTAAGGGAAACCTGTCTAAATATCTGATGATATATAAGCTATCTCATTCTCTACAAGGCTAAAGGCACAAAGCATCATTGTCCTAAACCTTGAGAAGCTTAGGATAGATGATTGAGTTGGAAGTTTCATGGATGTTTGGTGATGAGCAATGTGGATAAACTATTAGTATTTTATTCTCAAAGCTTAAAAACTGAAGGAGGAAACACTCACATAAAAAATTGTGTTATAAAACTAACCAAAGAGACAAAATTCTTCTACACTAAAAACAATAAGATACTAAGTGAAGAACGAAATGGAAAAGTACATTAGATAATTGAAAAACTCCTCATGCTCATAGATTAAATAAATAACCTGTTTTATACTAAAACATTGAGAAATATTTATTTAAACAAGTATTTATAAAAGAAATATATATATATATATATATATTCCTGGAAATAATTTGTAGTAAGAAAATATTCCTTAATCCAGTTGCATTTCTTAGACAATGAAGTAATACAACAATGACACCTCTTAGTTTATCAATCAGGGTACAAATTACTCTTTCTATCTTTAATTCACAATAAAAATTTAAAATCGAATTGTCTTCCTTACGCAAAACATGCTTCTGTTAACAGAGTTGTTTCTCTCTAACATTTTATGTAAAATTTTGCATGGTTACAGGACAGGTTTGTCTCATTGTAGAAATGCAATGATCAACCCTTTCTTCACAATTTAGTTAGGTGTCCTCATTTACATTATCTTCCAAACATGATCAGTAATACAAACTACTAGTACACCAAATATTTCTACATCAAATATTGTATCAATTTTATAATTTTAATTTTAGACTTTGCTTTGGATATGATATATATATATATATATATATATATATATATGTTAAGAACTGACATACCAGAATCACCAACATAAATGTATTATAAGGAATGGGAAAATATCCTTGTGAAAATGGCCATTCTATGAAAAGCAATCTATAAACACAATGTATTCTAATAGGAATTCCAGGAGCATTCTTCACAAAGAAATACTATCTCAAATTTTATTAAAGGTACAAAAGACCAATTTAGAACAAAAATACTTTAGTTGGTATCATCATATCTGATATTTGTATTATGCTACAGAAATATAATAACAAAAGTAGATACAACTACAGGCATGAGAAGATAGGCCCATGGGCTCAGTGATGGCATGAATGTTATAAGAGCAAAGAACCACTTTCTCAGTGGATATCTAAGGTCTACATCATGAGATGAGATCAATATGGTTAGAGGGAAAAAAAACCTGTGGCTAGATAAGTCATAGTCCTTTGGTAAAAATCAAGAGATATTACTCTGCTAAATGGACATGGTAAATAACTCCTAATGACTCATTGCTTTACCCATAGATCACAACTTCTTTCAACCCTCATCAATAGAGTGAATCCCTAGAGTAAACGACATTTAACAGAAACAGCAAACTGGTCAACATTCACAAAATAAAAGACTAAATACTTCTCATTTCTAAATTGGACACTCATATCACACACCTCCCCCAACACTTTGTGCTAAGGTGAGGAGGGGCTAAAGATTAAAGATCCAGAATTAATAGATAACATCAAGGAAGTAGCGTTTTCTGAATGCAATGAGGCAGATACACAACTGTACTCACAAGACTTACGATAGCATGCAGGAGACATAGACAAGATCTACCCAGGGAAAAAATCCCTACTTGAAGGAGAGAAGATATACAGGAAATACCACAACTATTTAACAAGCTATTCATAACTTCCGGAAGAGAGGAAGTCAGTTTGCTTTAAATAAGTATGTTTCTTTAACATTTGTAAGTTGACCACACACCTGCTCAGGCTCAAATCTCAAAACTAGATGGATAATACCAACTGAATAGTATAAGGAAAGGAGAAATCTCAGTTTGGAGCAGGAGGGGCTTGGGGCATGGGGAACGCTATAAGATTACAAGTTGGGGAGATGGTAAATGTGTTCAAAATACACTGCACAAAAATTTGTAAGAATTAATAGAACTATTGCAAAACTACAAACCAAACATTTAGAGTTAATAAATTATAAACAAGTTCATTAAAAACAAAGAAGGCTAGCTGACTGACCAGTTTCTTGTTTCTAAGTCTTAAACATGAGAAACATAATGCCCAGTGAAGTCACTTTATTTTTTAATCCCATTTTATTTGTAGTTTTCTGAAATGTTTCTTCACACCAAAAGAATTCATAACAACTCTTGAACCCAGGACCCTCTTTGATCATAAATTGCCAGTCCTATTCCTGAAGGAATAAATAAGAAAGAAAAGCAAAAATGAGAAAGAGCAAGAGAAAGGATAGAAAGATATGAATCAGAAAGAAAAGAGAACAGAAATTTGTTAAGTGTTATTTATTTATTTATTTATTTATTTATTTATTTATTTAATCACTTTATACCCTGAACCAAGCCCCTCCCTTCTCTTTTCCCAGTCCCACTCTCATGCCCCAACCCCCATTTTTCTCTCTCTTTTTTTCTCAGAGAAGGAGAATCCCTCAAGAGGTACCAACTCACTCTGTCACCACAAGTCTCAGCAGGACTGAATACAACCTCTCCCTTTGAGGATACGCAAGCCACCTACAGTAAAGGGACCCAGAGGCAGACAACAGAGTCAGAGATGCCCCTACCTCTGTTTTTAAGGGAGCCACATGTTGATAAAGCTGCATATTTATGACATATGTGTAAGGGTTCTAGGTCCAGAGCATGCATGCTCTTTGGATGGTGGATAACAGACATTTTTAAAGAAAAGGAAAAAAATAGGGATTCAAGACAAAACAGAATAGTCATGGCTCCTTCAGAAGAGCGCTAAAATAGTACAATGTTTTATATGGTACTTGGAATAATTCAGTTAAGCTTTTTCTGCATGCTGTCGAGCTTTTAAAATACTAGCAAAGTCTCATAACAATCATCCCAAAAATAAATTAATTAATTAAGAAAGATGCATTGTGTCGATAGATTATTTTATAAATGAGTAAATAGTAGAAATCCAAGGTTATTAGGGAAGATTATTACAGGGTGTATTGTTTTATTGGTTAACCCCATAAGATGAAAAATAAAGTAGTCTTAAGTCATTAAGACTACGGACACTGTATATTTTAAGATCAGGTGTACATAAGGTCACTCCCTTTATTATCTAAAATTGATAATTTTAAACATACATATACCACCTTTGTTAAAGCTCTTTTGTAAAGGTTTTCATTACTGAGAGAAATATTTTCATACTGCTTCATAACAAGTATCCAAATCCAGTAGTTACCTCAAGACTCTTATTTCAATTGCTTGGGGCTGCTAACCCCTCAAAGAGAGGATGTTTGTCTCATTTTCGTACCTTGCATTACTAGAGAGACTGTAAGGCAAACGTTTCTCAATAAATATTTATCCACAGAATGAGTGAATTGATTTTTGTAATTCTGTCTTAGTTCAAGAAAGTCGTGGAGTTGTGTATAGCTTCCCGTGTATGCTCGGCTGCTTCAGCCCTGGCACTTGTGCATCTCAACAATGACTCTGACCTCAGAAGTACACTTCTGTATTACACACACACAGGAATGCCCTCTGTGATTTTATGAACACCTCAACACTCCTTATTCATCTTACATATGTGTGGGGCTTTATTGATTTCTTAATTTAATTAACTCTTCACTAGTCATCCTTTGTGCTCCATCTTATTTATAGTTACTGAGACCATTTACACAAAGCAACATCCATTTCTCTAATAGAATAACAAGCCAATTTAAAATTGTGGAAATTTCCAGAATGATAAATATAATCGTTTTTTCACCGCCCCCTCCATACAGATATGGTACTCAGAGGTTTCTCTTAGAAAGAATATAAAATTGTATAGATATTCTGCATCCAGCTATGCTCTCTGAAAGAATATACTACCTATCAAATTTTTATCTATAAAATTGCATACACTCTATATTGCCATTTCAATTGTTGAGGATGAGTTCCAAGATTGTCAGAGTTTTATTAAAAGTCACACATCCAGTGGATGAATGGGTGGCTATCTGCTGCAGTGGATCAACTCCACAGTGTGCACCTTCTGCTACTGTGTCCCATTATCTAACTCAACTTTGCAATTTGAATTACTTCAAAAAAGAAGAAAGCATATTACTTGTATAATGGGAAAATGCACTTAGATTCCCATCAGTACTCTTTGGTTTCCCTGTGCATGTACACTAGAGATACACATAAAACATGTGCTTCTGTGGTTGTTGAACAGTCTGAAAGTGCCTGCACATATGTCAATGCTTCTGAATTAAGTTTCAGAAGCATTTCCTGAGTTTGAATGCATCATATGTTGCATATACATGTACATCCATGTGGAGTTCCTGCAACAAATATTAACCTGTTACAATCACTGAGACTTCTAAAGTGAATTGACAGATTCTTTTAAATACATAATAGACATGGAGTTGTTAAAAAGTTAATGATTTTTTTTGTCAACTATCTAATTTAAGTGAGGCTAACATACTAAGAAATCTAAACACAATGCACCATTCTTAACTGAATGTAGTAACTAAGAAATAACAAAATATCTATGAATGCCATTTTGAGGAGAGCCAGAAGTGTGAGAACCTGAGTGGCAAATTCAATTTTATTTTACCTGGCCATTTCTGCAATTGCATTTCAGAACAAAAATTGAAAGTGTCTCTTGAAAAATATTTTGTCTGTGTGTTTGTACAGATATAGAGAGACAGGTTATAATTACCTAGAATATTTTACAGATAAAGAAAAAAAAAACACAAATGACTACTACGACCCATGGGAGAAACTACAAAATAAGGCTGAGAAAAGTGGATGAAGAAAGCAAGTTTTCAGAACGCATAATCTTTTCAGTTTTTAAACAATTCCTTTATTATCCAGACCCAGTGGGAATGAAATGTAATGTGGGTTTATATTTGAGTTCACTTTGCAAAATCGGGTGAACATTGCTTAATTACACTTAAAAAAGGCTCAATTGAAATAAGTATCTTTGATACTGTGGTACAAATTTATTCAATAAATATACACATCATATAAGTCCTTTAGTGTTGACTTTTGTTTTGTTTTGTTCTGTAACCTATCAAGATTAATCAGATCCACTTGTGTGGATATGGGTTTAGAGCTGTCTTTGGAGCTGATGATCTCAGCAGAAGGCACCAAACTAAGATGGTGACCACCACCTCCCATATTGATTGATAGATCCTAGTTCAGAGGCACCAAAAATGGGCCCCTGTGAGCATCCACCAACATTCTTTGACTGATAGTTGATAAGGGACTCAGTGCAGAAAACTACAGTTGAGGTGAACTGATGACTATGATAGTTGTATGATGTCTAGACGGTGCCATTTAGTAGCCCTACGTCCTATTTCAAGCTCTGTCCACTCTTTGCGATGTTTCCTGAGCCTTAGATAGGATGGTGTAAGTTCTTTGTTTAGGCATGGGCTTACATCCAGCACTTATTTTGTGCATCATGAGCAGTCATAAGTCTCTATAGTTACCATTTACATTGTATAAAGACATTTTTTTTAAATTAAGCCTGAGAGTCTATTTTGTTGTTGTCTTTGAATAGTATAATCTGTTGTGTCAACTTAGTTAACTGTCAGAAACATGTGACCCACTTAGGTATATTATCTCAATACCTTAGACACTAACCAGGGGTAAAGTACTCAGCATAGGTACTCCCATCCTGTGGAGGGGGTCTTTTATCTCTTCCAGGATCAAGCCCCTTCTAGTCAAACAATCAAGCCACTATTTCACATGTGGACATAATTTGTTTTCCAAGTGTTTTTAAAAAAATAGTTCCTTTATATTCTAGTTAGTCCTCTCACATGCCCAACCCTCATCTCCTCAATTGTCTCATCTTCTTCCCTTCCTGAATCTTTCCATCCACAATCCCCTTCTTTACTTTCCTATTAGCTAGATTCTACTATACCACCTTAATGAGGTTGAGCTAAGGACTTCATTCATATGGGCAGAAGGTGTCGTGTTTGTCTATTGGAGTTTAGGTTAACCCAGAACTTTTTTCCATTCATTTTTTAAATTTAAAGCAGAGTAATATCCATTGTGTATGTGTACCACATTATCATTTTCTATTAACCATTGTGGAACATCTAGGCTGTCTCCATTTCCAGGGTACTGAGACACAAATGTGCAGTATCTCTGTTGTAGGGATGCTGTTTATTGGTTATCTGTCCTGGAGTGATGTAGCTAGTTCATACGACAGATCTTCTTGCCTCTGCATCCTGACCGTTGGGGTTAAAGGCATGGTTTATTGCACCTTCCTGCCAGTGTTGTGAACTAACTGAAATTTATTCACTATCATGGACAGAGCTGTATAGCCTCTATATGTGGATAGCCTAATAATAAACCATGATACTTTCTTTAAAGATAGCAGTTTTGCTTGCTAAGCAGAACATGGCTCCAATGCTAGATATTGGGAAAGTTCAACTGGGTGAATGAATGAACCAGGGTTCTATCCTAACCATGACAGCACAGACCTCTCTCTTGGTAGAACTCTATACAAAGTTGTGCTATAACTGTATGCCTCAGAGGAAACAGAATTCTTGCAGCACCACCAGTAACTTAACATACTAATTAAACATAAATAATTATTTAAAAAAATTAACTATTTCAAAGGTATTAAAAGGTGACAACACATAAAAAACAAATTGAATAACTAAGCCCCACACTACAAAGGGAAAAGTTGTGTATTTTCTCCATCTGGTTGAATGAATAGCTCCCTCAACTATTTTCACAAGAGTTCATGTGCAGGTCTTTCCCACCTCTATTCCTTTTCTGTTATCTTTATCATTTTCTCTTTCTTTATCATTTCTTTCTTAGTCATGTAGCTAAGATTCTGTTCCATTAGCAGATCGTTCCATGATCAGAGAGAATAGGGAGTAAATATTCACACAGGAAATCTTGGCATATTGGTGCACAACTTTAATGCCAGCACATTGAGGGAAAATGCCCTAGTTTAAATCCAGTGGTCTATATAGTGAACTCCAGGTTTAGGAAATTGAGAAAGAACAGTTATGTGGGTAAAAATTCTATGAAAATCATTTATTATTAGTATTAGTGGTGGGGATTGAAACTCTAGGCTTCCAACACACTAAGCACACACTTTAGCATTGAACTTTACTTGTCCATGGGGAAAATTTTAAGTGAAATACACAAGAGGATTTTCATTGTGGGCTATGTTTGGACACTGGTGGCTGAGAATGTTTTGGTTGAAATGAATCCAGTCATCTAGAAAGGAAGCCACAGTTGACTTCACCTTGTCTGGATCCACCCTCTCTCCCTATCATCTTGCAGTAGGAGATAATGAATGTTATTGGTCCCTCCCTTAGGCCTTAGATTACTTGAGGCCTAAATATGGTGTTCTGTTCAGAATATCTGATGATATGCATGGGTGCTCAGCTGAGGAAATTCTCATTTCTACAGTCCAAGCCTGTTTGAAAGAGGTTGCCTTGGTGTAATTCTATTTCACAAGACCAAGCTCTGCTCAGCTGCTTTCACAGAAAATAGTCAGAGCTTTGGGGCTTATACTCCATGTACCTTTTTGCCTGTGATCCATAGAATGCTGCCTGCTGCCCCAATTCCTATGCTAAACATATTTGGTCCATATCAATGTATACACATGTATATATTTATCAGTGTACAATATTGATATTTACATATATTTTATAAAATGTTTATAAATAAATTATAATGGATTTAATTTATATATTTATGATATATGTGGCCCAGCTAT
Source organism: Acomys percivali (assembly GCA_907169655.1). Lineage (NCBI taxonomy): Eukaryota > Metazoa > Chordata > Mammalia > Rodentia > Muridae > Acomys > Acomys percivali. The sequence goes on from OU015744.1 coordinate 139,624,720, forward strand.
ATGTGTATAAATATATACGGCTATTATGTGGCCATATGTACATATAATTTGTATAAATTATGCTTGTTGAACAGATAAGAATAGCTTTAGTTCAGGCTAAAGAAATATTAGAAAGCAACTAATGAAATGCTGAAATGATGAATAAGTATTGATCATCTCTTCAAAGGTGAAAAATATTTTTTTTCCTGTTGAAAACAATGCAAAATGGTCACTTAAAAGGGATGAAGATACAATGATTATACAAAGATAGACCAGATGTTATCTGGGTTTTGGATTTTCACACATTCAGGAAAGGAGTTGGAGGCAGAAAATGAAGAAAAGTCTTGGGAAAATGTTGAAGATTTAACAACAAGTCAATATGGACCATGAAGCTTTCTCAGCAGAGTCCTACTGGCCTGGCAGAGGTCCATGACAGTAGACACAAAGCATTTTTGGATGAACTGGATCAGACTAGCTCCTGATCACTGCCAACTCCTCAGAACTTTCTACAAGTCATTATTAGAAGACTTGAAGAAGACTGGGGGCGGTGGAGGCACTCACTGAAGTGCTTATCCCTCCTGCATAAGGGCCTGAATTTGATCCCTAGAACCTACCTACAAAGAAAGGTGGTCTCTGCTTGTAATAGGAACACTGAGTAGTCAGAGACAGGCAAATCCTTAGGGCTTACTGGTCAGTACACCTAGTCTGCTCAGCAAATAAAAGACCCTGTCTCAAAACACAACTTAGAGAGTGACCACAGAATATAACCTGAGGGGTTGTCCTCTGCATTACACCACACACACACACACACACACATACACACACACACACACAGAGAAAAAGAGAGAGAGAGAGAGAGAGAGAGAGAGAGAGAGAGAGAGAGAGAGAGAGAGAGAGAGAGAGAGAGAAGGGGTAATGGGGGAGGGGTGAGTGAATAACAGGGCTTGACCATGGGTCTAAGAGAGTTTTAAATGCCTTAGAGATTTGAGTTTGTGTCTTAGGGTGATTATATCATGGAATAATAAAAGGAACACTACTGTCATTTGAAGTTTGCTTAGAGAGCATTTAAAGTCATAGTTTTTCTGTAATTGCTGTGCCATGATCAAGGCAACTGACCAAAAAAAAAAAAAGTTACTTTTAGCCTAGGCTTCCCTCTAGAGCGTTAGCATGCACACTGGCATGGTTAACTACAGCAGGTATATGGCATGGTGTCAGGAGTAGGAAGTTAAGAGATCACATCTTGAACCCTAAGCATGAAGCAGAAAGCATGAAACAAAAGTGGCACTGGGTCCTTAAACTCTCAAACCTGCCTCCAGTGACGCACTTTCTCAAACAAAGATATACCTCCTCAGCCTCCTCAAACAAGTTCACCAACTGCGAACCAAGTGTTCAATGTTCGATATTACAGGGCAGGGTACATCTTGTCCAAACCACCACACTGCTGTGTCTGAAAGGATGATGTATTCCTTGTAGACACGCAGTGCTATCTGGTTGATTAAACTAAATAAACTCAATGACTTCTCTAATTAACCAGGACAGCCCAATGCAGCAAAGCATCATCCGGAAAAAGTTGTTCAAATTAATGCAGTTTTGGGAACTAGCCCACCATGTGGTGCTGTGGAAAGGAACCATCTTTTTTTACAGATATAAATGGTAGCATGCGTCATTAATAATCAGCAAGGGCAACAACCCATGATTTGTTGAATTCTAAAAATTACCATACTGCAAATGCAAATTTGTGCCTGCAACATTTTCCTGTTAGAAGAAAATTGATCTGTGGGTGAGTGATAATCCTCATGTGCATGAGCTCTAAGGAGATGTACCTTCCATGGAATAGCAAATGAGGGGAGGGGGCACATGGCACATGTTTGCTTTGGTTACAGGAGCCTGTTTTGAAACAGAAAAACAAAAACAAAAACAAAAACAAAAAACAAAAAACAGAGTCTCATGAACAGTAGGACCTATTTTGTTCATGATATTTTGATTCCATTTCATATTTTGGATTGACATATGTTATCCATATGATGCCCTTGGTAAAAGCTGAGGGATTTGTAGATGATTTTGTGGATTCAATTTTTTTCTTTTTTCTTAATTTTATTAATTTATTCATATTACATCTCAATGGTTATCCCCTCCCTTGTATCTTCCCATTCCTCCCTCCCTCCCATTTTCCCCTTACTCCCCTCCCCTATGACTGTGACTGAAGGGGACTTCCTCCCCCTGTATATGCTCATCAAATTTTAAAGTACATAGTCAATTCTATGTCTTTGCCTGTACTTTGGGATGACCCATGGTTCAGGCTGCTGCTCTTCAGGAAATGAAGGAGTCAGGTCCCAAGAAGATTACTAAGAACTCTCCCTAAACTGAGCCTACAACACACCTTGTTGTAAGGCATTTTCCCAGACAGCATTATCCCTTGACTCTATTTGCCTCCAGAATAACAAGAAAAACTTAAGTGCTGCACAAAGATGTTGTGTTTGCCAGCCCAGGGTGTTTACCTTTGCCTCGGAATTTGTGTTCAGGTGTTTGTTCTTAACTAGATAGTAAACAGTGTCTCTGACCATTATAGACTTGTGTCAGTAAGAATAATGGCTTTACCATTATCTGTCCACATGAAAACATCCTGTCACTTTCCCAATTATTTAACATACAAAATATCTATAAATAATTTATTCTCTGCAATTTTCAACTGTAACTACTTAAAGCAGTTCCATGTTTCCAACATCTCTGATCTTACTTCTATGATAATCTTTGTTTTCTTATTGTAAATCAGTTGCATAGTTTTGTAATTTAAAGTGGACACCTATATTTTAAAATTATTTTCCTATAAAAATAGTATATGGTTCTGTGCAATACATACACAAACAAATGTGAAATTACACAAAAAAATATAAGGAACTATTCAAAATGTTCATAGTAACTACATTTGTCTGAGTGTTTAGATATTTTGTGATTTTTTAATATTTAAATCTTGTATGAATAAAACTAGGAAATAGAACATAGCCTCTGATAACTTTAGCAGAAGTATATTTTGTGTTTCCAAAGTTGGAGATATGACTATTAAATTAAAGTGCATTTATTCTCTAATATTATAACAATAGTTTTACATTAATTTTACTATTATAAAATGGTAGATTTAAAACATCATATATAGAAGTTATTTTACATAGAAAATATGCATCTGTCTTATTAACTTATGTATAGATTTTTTTCTAGTAATAAAATAAATGGTTGCATTTCAACTATTGTTATATGTTGGAATATACTTCCAGTCTATTCACTATCAAAAAGCAATTATTTTTTTAAAAAGAGTAAGACATATTTAATACTTTCTGGGCTTAAACCCAGCCTTCCATTAGGTCTTTAGTGATTTATGGGCCATCAGCAGTTGAAATACATTTCATAAAAAGCCAATTCTCATACTCAGATTAAAAGACACTTTGTCTAATAAGTAGTTTTTCTCTTAATTTTATGATCATGAATAATTCATCTATATCTTTTGGATATAAAAATACTTGTTTTCATTTAACTTGTTTGCAAAGTTAGCTTTGCAAACTACCTACTAGATCTATTCCGACCTACTCTCTAACTGTGTCTAATGATGTATCTGAGGAAGAGGTGATTCTTTGAAAATATGTGCATTTATAAAGAATTAACCTCTGTGACATACAGGCACCAGGGAAGCTAGACCCAATGGAAATGTGTTTCTCAGCACCATTGGTTGAAGAAACTATGTTTTCTTCACTGTACTTGTTTATTAAAATCTTTGGCGTACACCAGGTGGCTGCGACTGTGTCTTCTTTCCCAGTCATCTATGTGTCTGGTTTTTGTTTTGTTTTGCCAGTATTTTGCTGTTTCTGCAAACGTGGCTCTGTGGTATAACTTCAATTACAGTATGATAATACCCACAAAACCATATTACTTTCCTCAAGATCACTTCAATTAACAGGAGAATTTGAACCTTCTGTGTGCATTTTAACATCGTTTGGTTTCACGTCCCCTGCATGGGGAGACCTGGTGGCACTCAGAGGAAGGATAGCAGGCTACCAAGAAGAGACTTGATACCCTATGAGCATATACAGGGGGAAGAGGTTCCCCTCAATCACAGTCACAGGGGAGGGGAGTAAGGGGAAATGGGAGGGAGGGAGGAATGGGAGGATACAAGGGATGGGATAACAATTGAGATGTAATATGAATAAATTAATAAAATTTAAAAAACATCGTTTGGTCTCTTCTTTAAAGAAAAACATTGACATTTTGATGGGAATCGTATTGAATATGTAGATTGCTTTTGGTATGATAAACACTTTTACAATGTTATTCTTTCAATCCATGGTCATGGAAGATTTGTCCCTCTTCCAATATCTTCCTTAATCTCTTTCCTCAGCATTTTAAAGCTTTCTTTGCAGGGGTAGTCCATTTCCTTGTTTAGAGCTGTGATTTTTTTGAAGCGATCAACATTATTTGTTACTGGTGTATAGAAAGGCTGTTGGGTTTTATGTGTTAGTTTTGAATCCTGAAACTTTGCTGAAAGTATTTAACAGATGATAGGGACTTCGGGGCCACTCATGTATAGACTCCCATCAAATGGAAATATTAATCTTTTGAATTTATATTTTCTGAATTTGTCTCTGTTTATTTAAGCTGCCTTACAAACATGGATATTCACATGCTTCATGTTTTAATTCTACCTGTGGGCTATGCCAACTAGTGCTTTATAGGTTTTACTATTCAATATAAAATTTATTCATTTATAATACTTACAGTAAAAATGAGATTGTATATTTCTGCTAGTAATTATGTTATATTTTGCTGGAAATTAAGTTTATATATATATATATATAAATTAGTTTTAGTGAGAGTCCCCTAAGTATGCACTATTTTAAATGATATGTAGGGTTGATAGCACACAAATGTTATGGTCTGATAATACATGATATAATGCTTTTCTTAAATTTAACTAGTATTTAAATAAAATATATGATAATAAAATCAACATACACCTTAGAAAATATATATATGGAGCTGAGTGGATACATTAATGTGTTGTGCTTATACAGACATGAGAACCTGATTTGGAACCCAGCTTCCATTTATAAGGAGGGCATCGTTGTGCATGCTTATCACCCCAAGGCATAGTACCTAGGCTATATCAAATGGGATGAGGATGATGTGAAAGCTAAAAGAAAGTACTCCTTAGTGTTAGCCAAAAGACATCTCTCACAGTAGTGAAGAGACATGAAAAGGCTTGAAGATATCAGGCATTGGGCTCAGCAACATGAGTCTGCAAGGTAAATGGCATTTTAAAACACACACACACACACACACACACACACACACACACACACACACACACACA
>OU015744.1:139630067-139641292 GCA_907169655.1 Acomys percivali
ACACACACACACACACACACACACACACACACACACACACACACACAGAGAGGAGGCTGGAGAGATGGTTCAGAAGGTGACAGTACCTACTGCTCTTGCAGAGATGTTAGTTTTGCTCCCAGCCCCTATTGAGGGCAGCTTACAACGTCCTCCAACTCCAAGTCCAGCGATTAGATGCCCTCTTGTGGATGCCACAGGCAACTGCACTCATGCATTCACATTCCCACGTACAAATACAAATAAAAATAATTTTTTTAATTATTTTTAAAAACTTACATCTTTCTTAGAATGAACACTCAGTATGACTATGGGTGATATTATGCTTTTTTTCCTTAAAATGTTCCTTTTTTAATTAATTCATTCATATTACATCTCAATAGTTATCCCATCTCTTGTATCCTCCCATTCTTCCTTCCCTCCCATTTTCCCCTTACTCTCCTCCCCTATGACTGTGACTGAGGGGCACCTCCTCCTCCCCCTGTATATGCTCATAGGGTATCAAGTCTCTTCTTGGGAGCCTACTATCCTTCCTCTGAGTGCCACCAGGCCTCCTAATCAAAAGTTCGTGTGAAAATCAGTACTCTCTCTCCACTCAACTGTGGAGAATGTCCTGTCAATTGGCTAGATCTGGGTTGGAGTTCGATGTTTACTGCACATATTGTCCTTAGTTGGTGCCATAGTTTGAGCAGAACCCCTTGGCCCAGATCTGCCCATCATAATGTTCTTCTTGTAGGTTTCTAGGACACTCTGGATCGTTCTGTTTCCCCATTCTCCCATGCTTCTTTCACCTAAAGTCCCAATAGTATGTCCTCCCCTCTCTCCTACTTTCCTGATAAGTGAATACTTTCATGAGACATGCCCCTTGGGCTATTGTTCAGATATGAGTATATACCATGTGAGTCTTTCTGTGCTTCTGGGTTAATTCACTTATTATGATCAATACTTGTTTAATTCATTTGTCCACAAATTTTGGGAATTCCTTGTTTTTAATAGCTGAGTAGTATTCCATAGTATAAATGTACCACAGTTTCTTTATCCAGTCTTCTACTGAGGGACACTTAGGCTGTTTCCAGGTTCTGGCTATTATGATTAAGGACGCTATGAACATGGTTGAGCATATGTCCCTGTTGTGTGCTGGTGCATCTTCTGGGTAGATTCCAAGGAGTGGAATAGCTGGGTCTTGAGGAAGCCCTATTTCCAGTTTTCTGAGAAAGAGCCAGATAGATTTCCAAAGTGGCTGTACTAGTTTGCATTCCCACCAGCAATGAAAGAGTGTTCCTCTCTCCCCACATCCTCTCCAGCATGTGGTGTCACTTGAAGAAGTTAAAGTACCTCTATTTGCAGATGATATGATAGTGTATATAAGTGACCCCCAAAATTCCACCAGAGAACTACTATAGATGATAAACATGTTCAGCAGATTGGCTGGATACAAAATTAACTAAAAAAATCAGTAGCCTTCCTAGATACAAATGACAATCATACAGAGGAAGAAATTAGGAAATCTACACCCTTCTCATTAGCTACAAGCAATATAAAATATCTAGGAGTGACTCTAACCAAGCAAGTGAAGGACTTGTTTGAAAAATCTTTAAGTCTCTGAAGAAAGAGACTGAAGACAACTTGAGAAGATGGAGGGATCTCCCTTGTTCGTGGATCGGGAGAATTAACCTAGTAAAAATAGACTTCTTACCAAAAGCAATTTACAGATTCAATGCAATCCCTATCAAAATACCTACACAATTTTTTAAAGACATTGAAAGGTCAATTCTCAACTTCATATGGAAAGACAAAAAACCCATAATAGCTAAAAATATCTTATATAATAGAAGTTCCTCAGGAAGAATCTCCATACCCGATCTCAAACTGTACTATAAAGCAACAGTAATAAAACAGGTACTAGTACAGCAATAGGCTGGTTGCTCAATGGAATCAAATCGAAGACCCAGATATGAATCCATACACATATATTCACTTGATTTTTGACAAAGAAGCCAAATTTATTCAATGGAAAAAGAATAGCATCTTCAACAAATGGTGCTGGTCCAACTGAGTGTCTACATGTAGACACTGAAAACAGAGAAAATTAATGGCATTTAAATTTTTTATATCAATTATGAAAATGTAAATAAATAGAATTTATTAAATTTTGGTTTTACTAAAACTTTTGGATTCTAATTAGCAAAAAATGGCAGACATTGTTATAGTTTGTATAGTGAGCATCCCATGCTAAAACAGTACCTAGGTTGGTGCTATTTGAAGTATAGTGAAGTATTGATACTATATGAGAGTTTATGAAGTAATTACTGTGCAACATAAACATATTATAAATGCATCCACTTTGATTTACAGTGATACAAATTTACATTTTGTCAAAACATTTCAACATTGAAATCCATGGAAACTGTGGAAACATGGATGCCACCAGCAAAGTGACAATATTTTTAATTTAACTTATGCTAGACTTCTCTACTCAGTGTGTAATGGCATACACTAATAAAGCAAAACAGTAGATTATAGGCTACATGGGTCAGTTACAGCACAATAATGCTGTGTTTAATTCAGTCTAGTTAGATTCCATCAATATTAGCTCCAAAACACTTACTCTAATTTCATATATTAATTTGTCTCAGTTTCATATGGAAAACTCCAAGATATTCCCCTTTTTTGGATTCCTATATGATTAAAGTTAAACAAAAAACAAAATTTTACCAAGCATGCTACTTATATAAATAACACAACATCCACAATTTGGAATTACTATCAGAGATGTAGATACAAAAATTTAAAAATCTAATCAAAGTCAGAACTTGGAAAATTATGTGATATCCACTAACTAACTACTCCGTGTAAGCAATTTTGACAATTCTAGGCTTTCAGCATCTCAATGAGAAGCTTTCAAAGACCTCAGTCATTTAATTAAAAATACAGATCGATAATCTTTCCATTACTATTACAGAATATTTGAGGCAATTAACTTATAAAGAATAAAGTTTATATGTTTGTTTGGCTGGTTTTTTGGTTTATAATTTTGGGGCATGGTTGGGGTTTTGTTGTTGTTTGTTTGCTTTTGTTTTGTGTTGGGTGTTGGTGTTGTTGGCTTAGGGAAGACAATACACTAACATGGAAAAATAGCAGAAGAAACCATTGTCCTCCTAAGTAAAGCCAGAGGAGCAGAAAGAGAAGGGATAAATATTATGGTAGTACGTCAAGGGACCAGGCTCAAGTGACCTAGGAGCCTCCTCTACTGCTCTCCAGATCTGCAGTACTTCCAGTAGCACCAACCTAGGGACTGCCATATTGTAAGACATTCATTATCATAACCATAGCAGTGACTGCCTTATTTGTTTTTTGCTAATTAGAATCCAGAGTTTTGGGTAAAACCATGATCTTCACATCAATGCTCTTATTTTCTGAACAGAACTTAAGGTGCAAAATAAATGAGAATATGTTAGCAGAGGTTTTTCAGAATTCTTTATTATTATGAGCTGTCCTCTGAGTTGACTTCTAAACTGCAACGCTGTAATGAACCTAAGTAATCAAACCACACAGTGAGTAATGAGATCAAATGTAAAATACCTCATGAAAACTTTGCAGTTTGAAAGAAAATCAATCTGTTCATAAACTTTGTGAGTGTGTGTCTTGCAACAGATATAGAGCTGAAATGTAATACACTTGTTTTTAATGAACAGATCCTGTTGACTAAGCATGCCTGCAGCAATGCATAGCCCCAGGTGGAACCTGATCCCAAGGCCCTCTAGCATTTATTCACTATAATAGTAGCCTTCTGCCTTGTATGAGAATTGAGCATGCTTCTGTAATTTTGTTTTTCTGTTCACAGCTAGATAATGTCATTTGAGGTAATAGAAGAGCCTTGTTTCAGAAATTAAAATTGTCCATTTTAAATTGTTAATTAACTTCCTCCCCAATCTTCCTTCCAGGTAGGTTTGTTTTCCTGCAAGCCCAGGCAACCGTGGAGTAGCTGTCAAGAAGTCTTCAGGAGAGGGAGAGACTGCATTCAGCACTTCCTCTGTCCTATGGAAGCTGTCTGAATGTGGGGCAGTAATGCAGAATATCATTCTTTGTTTTCCTCATTCTTCATAATGAGGTTGCAGTTATGTTTCCCGCTAAACATTATGTCCAGATTTGTAATGAGGATGTGTGTACAACACATGCTTTAGGTCTGCACTGTGTAGGTTCCCCTTTTAAAAAATTTACTTTTAGTAGTTTATGTCACTTCAAAAATTAAATCATTGAAAATCATGTTTAAGAGAAAATACTTGATGTGGCATGTTATGTGATTAACCATTATTCCTGAATGTACAAGCAAGCACATTTAATAGATGTCAGGTAAGGCACTGACAAGTATATACACATGATTGATTTTTTATACAAATATTGACCAATCAGAACTCACTTGTCATAACTTTGAAAGATATTCCCCAGTCTTAAAAGTTCTACAGTAAACAAATTCCAAGTGTCAAAGGGGAGTACAACTTCAAGATTATTAAACATTTATTGAAAATAACATTATATGTAATTCATTTATCTCCATAAATATGTGGGAGTTATTTGCAAACAATTCCTCAACAGTATATGAAGTACAGTTCATATGATATTGATATAGTTTATACATGTAGTCATTACAATTGATTGAGAAATTCCTATTGTATCAATGAAATGAAATAATTAGGTTGAATATAAATCATATTTTATTAAAATTTTAAAATATTTATAATGCCAGCATATTATTTTTAATAAATTTCTTTCCTTTTAAAAATATTTCTTTACAAAGATTTATCTAAGAAGTTAAAAATAAGTAAACTATATATATATAATCTACATATGTGATTAGGATTAAAATAAATATTGCATATTTAAGCTACTATAGAAAGAATTCCATCCAGTTAATATCTATATAGAACAAAACATAAGTGGAAGATTTTACTCTATGCCTAGTGACCTCCTGCCTCTAAGATGCTGAAGCTAATTAACAGTTACTTTTCTATAGAAACTGGAAAACATCAGGACCATTTTGCTCTGTGCTAACCTCTTTATCTGAAACAGTAGATAGGTTGTTGTTAATTGTACACTTTGCTGTAATTATCAAATTTTTGGTAAATCTGGTGGCTTATAATCTTACTATAGTACTATTAATATTCAGAACCATAGTTAGGAGAAAAAGCAAACCCTGTTTCACTAATTCTTCACAATGGTGAAGATGATAAAAAAAAAAAAAAAGCTGTTCAGAGTAGTAAGAAAAAAGTGTTTCAAGAAATTGTCCCTCATTAAGGAAGCTAATAAAAGTAGAAAGCCCCCAAAAGAAAGGCACTCCAAGTCTTCAAGTTAATGCTACTGAAGTGTTACTGTTCAGTACTGAAGGCTACTACTGGTTGTCAAGTTGAATCTCTCTAGAGTCAAATAAAACTCAAGCTGCTGGGCACACTTGTGGGTGGATTGTCATATTCGCCATTGGATTATTTGAAGCAGGAAGATCCACTGTAAGTCTGGGCCACATCTGATGGTGGCAGCCCAAATAAAATGGCACCAAAGAAGGAAGCTTTGCTGTCTGGCTACTGGCCTTCACTCTCACGGCCAAGTTTGTCTATCCTGCTGCTGCAGCCAGTATTAAAACCTACCTCTTCAGGACTCTAATGTAAACTGAAGATCAGCTCTCCAGGAATCCTCCAGCACCAAAAAGGGCATGTTTCTATAATGCTGACTACATCCAGACTGATGGACTGAAATACTGGAAACTTGGTCTTTATGTCAGGAGACAAACATTGCTGGATACTGGGACCACAGTTTTTAAGCTAGACTGATAAATTCCCTCTATTACACACGCGCACACACACACACACACACACACACACACACTCACACACACACACACAGAGACACACACACACACACACACATTCTATCAGTTATGATCCTCTAGAGAACTCTGATTAATGCCAAGATCCATATTAGTAATAACCTTTCTATGACAAGTTATACAAGAAGGAAGCATGGAGGGAGGGGAGGGAGGTTTGCATACTTATCGTAAAAAGAGAATGGCTGCTCACTGCTCTGTCAGAGAGTAGCTAACCCATCTCTGGAAACATTTCTGTTTTTGTCTTGCTAGTGTCTGATCATTACTTTTTATCTCCATCTCAAATATCTCTTATTTTTAAAAACTAGATTTATCTATTCATTCATTTATTAAGTATACAAGTGTTTTGTTTCTTTGTATGTACATACCCAAGGAGGTCAGAAGACAGTCCCAGATCCCTTAAAACTAGATTTCAAAGAGCTTTGATCTATAAAACGGATGTTGTGGACCAATCCCATGAATTCGGCAAGAGAAACACATGATCTGAAGCTCTGAGCCACTCTCCAGTACTCAAATTCCTCTTCTTGCTCACATCTCATTCACAGCCATACCATTATTTCTCTTAGTGTTGCAGGGATGTTTTCCTTCTGGGATTCAACTACCTCCTGTTTGCAGTTGACTTTTGAGGATTGTCCGATCGCTCTGTGCTCTGACTTAAACTTAAATCCTTTCATGCACCTGGCTGTGATAATCTATATATAAGTACTTACCATGCTGCCTTAAATATACTGAGAACCAAAAACAAAGCAAAACAAAAATCTCTTGTCCTAGTTTTTGCTTTTGTTTTTGTTTTAGCATTGCTTTTGAATTTCCTTGTACTTTTCATTGAGGTAGATGAAAAGTTGAGTAATTATCTTTGTTTCTGCTTTTCTAACAACACTAAGTCAGAGTGAGATAGGTGAAAAGCTCAAGTCACACGGCTCTGTTGCAATTATCTTATCCATATGGCCTAGGAAGCCGCTAATTGATACAATGAGACTGTAGTGTATTTTAAAGCTGCAAGCACTATGTTGGGCAGAATCTAAACTACTACTAACATACTAGTAAACTAAAATAAACTACTCTAATCCTATGGCCTCAAAACCTATCCCAATCACTTGCCAATCTGATCCTCTTCGGGTGGCTTCTCTCCCCCAACTCTCAACTGTCCAGCAACCAGCTCTTCCAACCTCCCTTGGAAGCCCGGCCTTCCACTTCCTGTTTTTCTGCTCAGCTGATTGGCTAAATACCACCTTATTGACAACTGCTACATCCACTCAAGGCATTCCTCCACACTGCCCTCACTGACTTTCAGATCCATCTTCACAATGGGATGAGATCCATATAGACTATAAGAAGAATTTTATGTCTTTCTGTGGTCAAACACAACCATATTTTGTCCCAACTGTACTTTTGTCTATCACATGCCAAGCTCTCATAGAGTTCTTTATTCACAGCAAGAGCTTAATGCTGAGTTAATGAATGAATACTGATTTAGTTATTGACACTTGAATATGATATGCAGGTTGTCAGGATGCCATGTAACCTAATGTCTCTGTATGAAATTCATTCTTAAACTAGTTTATAGCTTTGTATATAGCTAATTCTTAAGCTTTGTTTTATTATCATTGATATGATAGAACCATAAATATAATGTCTATAAAGCTATATCAGCTGTGCGAATTATCCAGTCTTCCAAATCATAGAAATTCCTCAACTAGCTTATTTCATCATATACTTAGAAGAATTTTTTAAAAACCATGTTATAAATACATTTCCAAGTGCAACATGTAGAACATATCTTAGGTATAACTATGGATATAGGCATCACTATTCATGTATCCACAAGCATGCCATATGGGAATTCACTGTTAATCCATTTACCCCCGTGGGAAATTGGTCTGAAGTATTTTTATGCTAATTACTGCTTGCTGTCTCTGTTCCCCAAGATTGCTATGTAACCTTGCCTAAAATTTTATTCCTGTTTGACCAATAAAAAAAACCAACACACCTGAGCAAGCAAATGGGATAGGCATGGCTAAAATTCCTGGATCTTTGAGAGGCAGAGAGAATCTTGGGAAAGAGGAGACAGGAAGTAGGATAATTGCCAAGGGATGGAATAGAGTCGTGTGGCCCAGAGAGGGACTCTGAAGTCCTCCACGGAGAGACAGGCGAAGTGAAGAACAATAGCAAGTAATTTGAGATAACGGACGGTGGTGCCATGAATAGAAATCAATAGAAGCAGATGGAAGGGAGTGGAGACTGGGAGTTGTTGGAGGATAACTTAGGGGGTAATATCTGCCTTGCCCCAGGAAAAGACTTATTAAAATACATCAGGTGTCTGTGTTCTTATTGATTGCTAGCAGGTTGGAAAATACTGCCATAGCAATAATTAGCCTCATAATAAATATTTATTAGACCCTATTTATTGCTGAACTTGAAGGCTAGCAAATGTTTATAAACCTTGCATTACTTTTGTCTATGCACAAAAAACTAATAGCAATGGCCTGTGAGCCTGCATGTAGAATTCATTCTTGTTTGAAAGCTGGTCTAATCAGACATTTTTTATTTAACATGTACATAGTAACTAATATTTTATTATTATTTTGATTTGTTTATATAAGCGTAATGAAATACATAAAACTATAAAAAGTGAATGAAGATTTATTTTAAAAATATGATCAGGGCTGGAGAGATGGCTCCGTGTTTAAGAGCACTGACCGCTCTTCCAGAGGTCCTGAGTTCAATTCCTAGCAACCACATGGTGCCTCACAACCATCAATAATGTGATTTGATGCCCTCTTCTGGCCTGCCGGTGAACATGCAGACAGAGCACTGTGTACATAAATAAGTAAATCTTTAAAAAAAAAAAACAAAAAAAAAAAAACTATGATCAAACCCCCAAATATGTTTTAAAACAAGGAGATAAAAATAGAGAAATTAGAGATGCATAAAATAAATATAATTTAGCTGTTTAAAAATATTTTTATATTTATTAAGTTGTAGTTCGTTAAGCCTTAATAGTGTGTAGTGAAGTTTGCAAAAGTGGAGAGGCTTAAAATAGTGTTGGAAAAATAGCACTCCACTCTAATTGGCTGAAGCTTTTCTTCCTTTGTTCACTAGTGGAGTTTATTCAGTGTTTCTCTTCTAAGTTCCAAAAGAACATATTTAGCAATAAGTATCTTCAACTATTGAATGGAGAGTAGATTTATTATGCTTTTGATCTAAATGGATAGACTAACTGTCCCTTATACACAACTATTTAAACTGCAGAGTGCACCTCCAATATATCTCTGTCTCCACCTCTCCCTGTTTCAGGATGACTGACACAGACACTACAGATCCCAAAGCAGATGGTCCTATCTAGACGGCCTGGGGGAGGAAATGAAGATCCTGGGTCTTACTTAGGCTTACTTTCAAAAATACCCAGAAATGCTGATCAAAATACTCATCTCTAAAACGATGCATTCTCACACTCGTGCCAGTGAGAGACTTGCAAGTTAGATATTATGCAAAGCAGCCAGGCTGAGTGCTGGAAGGTAATCATGAATGGAGCTTTGTTCTTATAAGCAGAACACATTCTTTGTGGCTGTATAAAAAGATGTTTATCCATAAAAGTTCATTTTCCACTCTGTGCTTAAGTTTCTTATGAAGTTATGCTGTCTATAAGAAGCATTATGATGAGTCACTACAGCTATTGTTGTGATTTCTCCTGTTAGAAAGGAAAGCAGAAAATGTTCGTAACTATTAACTAACATTTTCTCAGTTGTATTCATTATTGTTAATGTGCCCTTGCTCACATAAACATGAGTGCCACATTCTTTAACACAGTTGCAATGATTAGAAAAAGCAATTCTGGGATATAGGAACAGAAACTTAATATCTATTGGCCACACACTATTCTAATTTGCTGTATGATGCAGAACTAAATTTAGAACCATAAAAGAATTAAAACACATTTTGAGGCACTACATTGAAATATAAAGACAGACAAACTTAATTACATGAATAATAAAGAAGAAGAGAAAGGCACGAATTCTATCTGAAAGTAAATAGGTGATGCAAGTTATAAAGATTTCCAGGGATGTATCGCTGAAAATATCTGGAGAATATAAATCAAATACCTGAGGCCATACTGCAAAAGCTAGGGTGTTAAAATCTGACTGACACCACAAAACTTATGTTCTTAATGATGCTATTCTTATCCACTTTACAGCGTTGATTGAGTGGGACTACATAAAGTTCACAATGCAAGGTTACAAAAGCAAGGTGCCTGTCAGAGCTTTGGCTGTGTAATGTTGCCTGAACTGCTATTTCTCTAGAAATAGTCTTAGCTTTTTTGTTTTTGTTTTTTGTTTTTTGTTTTTTGTTTTTTGTTTTTTTTAAGAAAGGAACTGAATTCAATGTAAAGCAGAGTACTTCTATTAGTTTTGTATTCAGTACCAACAGAACACTTAATCTACATCAGGTGCCATTCAAAAACTTTATAAACACAAGCCACTCAGTTCATGAGAAATTTGAGGGACCGCCTAGATAAGGACTGTGAAGTATACTGAGGTTTGTTTAATGCCAGATAATGGGAGGTAAGGTGCTGTTTTTGAACTCAGGCTTACAGAACAAGGCCTGTTACCGAGATTCTGAACTCATTCACATCCAGTGGTCACACAATCTCCAGCCATTTTTTTAGGTCTGCTAATATCCAAGACTTGCGTTTATGAAGTAAGACTTATGCACACTGATAGGTGTTGGTGCACCTCCTCATTTGCATTCCGGAGCTGATCATAAGCCTGGTTATGGTTCCTCTTTTCAACTTTTTGCTTGTAATTGCAACAATCTGTTTTACAGGTGTTGCCTCCTTCAATGCCCGTGCTGTGTTTGGAGGGTTCCTTGGGTGGGACTGAAGCACACAACCAAGCTTTGAGATAGCCCTTTCTAAATCAAGCAGGTGTAAAACTTTTGCTATGTTAATGCTGATAAGTGTAATGAACTTAAACAAAATCTAACTGTCCCAGAAAATTCTTATAACTCATTTTCCTCTTATAATTATTACCCAAACAAGCAAAGACTACCAAAAGAGTGGAAAACTGTCCACTCAAAAGCTGGGCGCAGTGTAATCTCAGCACTTGGGGAGGCAGAGGCAGGCAGATCTCTGTGAGTTGGAGGCCAGCCTGGTGCACAAAGTGAGTTCAGGACAGTCGAGGCTACATAGAGAAACCCTGTCTCAAAAAAAAAAAAAAAAAAAAAGAAAAGAAAAAGAAAAAGAAAGAAAGAAGAGAAGAAAAGAAAAGAGAGAGAAAGCGAGAGAGAGAAAAAGAAAGAAAGACAGAAAGAAAGAAAGAAAGAAAGAAAGAAAGAAAGAAAGAAAGAAAGA
>OU015744.1:139641302-139659235 GCA_907169655.1 Acomys percivali
AGAAAGAAAGAAAGAAAGAAAGAAAGAAAGAAAGAAAGAAAGAAAGAGAGAAAGGGGAAAAAAAAAAACTGCCCACTCAGGTAATCTAATGCTCCAGAAGAACTGGGAATCGGCTTTCTAAAAACACTTCGAGACAAAACCAGGAAACTGGAAGGACCATTTGCTTCTAACCTCTCTGAGCCACAATTTTCTTTAACAATAAAACAGAAAACAGCAGCACAGTAAACCTCCCCAAAGCACTTACATGTTCAGCTTGCCCTAAGGGCTTGGCATGTTCTAGTTCACTTGACTCTCAACACAACCCTATGAGAGAGGCAGTTGCACAGCTCCCTACGTTAAGGGTGAGAAAGGGGAGTGCACTGCTGTGTCTAATGGCTTCTACTGTTACAGTAGGTGACTTCGTGAGGTCCGTTCTGTGCATCCTGGCTCTACAGCCTGTGACTTCCTTCATCACCAGACTGCCCTCTCTGTCTTGCTAAGTCACACTTCACGGTCTGAGTATTAATTCTGGAGCCGCCATCATGATCCTAGTCCAATATGTCAAAGATGGGCAGAGGAACAGAAATACGAAGGCCTAGGGTGATTCTCATGCCTTTCTCTGAACTTCTTGAATAACACAACTGACCAGTCACTCATTTAACATTCCAGGATATACATATTTGGTACAAACTCTGAATGTGACAAAAGTAGTAGAGTGCCAGAGTCCAGCTCCGGATGAGGGTCGGGCCCTGAAGAAGGGTGTGTGTAAGAGCAAAGAGGGAAGGAAGAATCAGACGCGGGGCACCGTTCAGTTCTTTTGATGGGAGACGGGACAGAGAGGAAGCCTTGATGGCTCTACCTACTCTGACAATGTATGTCTCTTGTAAGCTTTATTTATACCCAAAATCATTTCCTTAAAAACTTTAATCATTGATTACACAGCTTGAAATGTTTTTTGTTACATAAGTATATAGGAACAAAGAAAGCAAAGTAAGCAAATTTCCTGAGAACTAAAAATTAACTTTTAGGATAAAATCTAAAAACTTTCTTCCTTATGATTAGTATCGTAAAGCCTTGTGGTTACAAAAGGTATTAAACAAAGCAACTCTATTTGATTTTTATTTTGAGTTGGCATATGATTAATAGATCAAAGATCAATCCCTCCACCTGGTACCCTAAACTTGTCTTCCTGACCCTTAATTAATCCTTTCTTTTCCTTAATTTAGCTTTCTTTTTAAAATATTATGTGGCCCCCCTCCTTTTTTTTTTTTTACTTAAAAGCAGCTGGTCCCTTTGTCTTTCCAGAACATGAGGAAAGTCCTGGCCTGTCAAGTTTACTCAGAAGGGCAGGCAGTTCACTGAGACAACAGGCCTGTCTCTGTGACTTTGTCTTGAACTTCTGTATCAACACAACGTCTATCTTTGCTGTAGTTTTGTAAAGAATAGAAAACTATTAGAACTTTAGGACTGTTTCCAATGTCTTCCTTTAACCTCATCATAAACTTTTAATTCAATGCAATTTCTATCTTTATTATAATCCTGTGAAGGAAACTTAGAATTTTAAAACTGTTTTCTTTTGCGTCTAGGTAGGCACCAAGGTCTGTTGATAATGGCATGGTCAGGACCTCTTTTCTTTCTAAACTAGTTCCTTGTTTCCAAAGCTGAGCATGAAGACCTAATGATTTTAATTATAGGCTATCAGCCTTCAAAGTTCCCCTAAAATTTTCTTCTTTATTAATTCTTCTGAAATTCTCTAAATCATTTATCAGAGTTGCTTGTTGATAATTTAATAATAAAGTTGAACTCATATCAATTTGCCAATAAATCTGAATAAGTTTTATGAATGACTCAATTTTCTGCATAGCTGTATTTTCCCGGCGAATCATCAGTGACTTTATTAGTTTTTATTAGTATCAGCTTTTACTAATGTTCAATCCTAGCCTTTGGTGAGAAGCCTCTAACAGGAACCTCAGAGCTCAGGATCAAATCCATCCAGGCACTGGAACTTTGTCAAGCAGGCCTTAAGGACACCTGTTGTTGGAGCACTAGAACTTTGTCAAGCAGTGCCCCCAGATTTCTTGGCCTCGCCAGTAGAGATAACATGGGACACACACACACATCACATATCATATGTGTATATGCATATATATGTATATATTGGATAAATTATCAGTACAGGGAAGGAACATAAAAGTTGATGGGTTTTTTCTAATCTGGAAGGAATATAAATTGGGTATATTTTATTGGTAAAAAATTGCTAATGAGCTCCATTAATTTAAATCTATAATTCAATGTTAGTTCTGGCAGAGTTGATGATGATTTGAACTCACATCATAGACAGTCATTTGTTAATAAATAATAAATTACAAATTATTGTTCAATCAGTTCTTCAATTTTAATAATGGGTAACTATTTATGTACTTTGTTACAAAGTCAAGGTAACATTCTTTCAAAATTTTAATGAAGTAAATGTGTTACTCTTATGTTATTAACCTTTAAATTAAAGTTGTTTAATTTATAAACATCAAACATAAAAATGTTCAAGAAAGAAGATACACTGCTTCCACTGCTAGAGTAAGCCTTTAGCTTTCAAAATCCAAAATATTTTCTTTATATAAATTTAAGGCATTAGTTGATAAGTTTAACATCTTTGATAAATTATCAAAGAGAGATTGAAGTAACCATGGTGTTAAATAGACGTTTTACAAAGTCAAATATGATACTGAAATTGACTACACATTCATTGTAAAATTTAAGGACCACTGCTCTCTCATCCTCCTTCCACGTCTGTATGTACAAAGGCTGCATTCAAACCCAAGTGCTATCTCATCATTCTTTCATAAAATATCAGACTGGAACACAGAGGACGGGGAAGCAGACTGTCCTAATGACACCTGATGTGCTGTGGTCAGATGGTAGGAGAGGAGGACCCCACCTTTCAGGAGTGTAGGGGAGGGGAATGGATCAGAGGGATGGGGAGGGTGAGAACAGGAAGATACGAGGGAGGGGACTGCAATCTGGATGCAACATAAAAAATTATAATAATAATAAAAAGAAATAAGTTTTAAAAATTATGACTGTAAAGAATATCTATAGAGACACTTCTTCTCAAGTCCTGAGCTTTGTTTGATATTCTCTAGAGGCAGAACTAGGCACAAGACAGCAAGATGACATGAAGGGAGGGCCAGGACTAGGAATTCTGGGTTACTTACAGATGTGTTTCTAAGTCATGCAGTTCAAGGAAGAGATGAGAGACAGTATCACTGAGACTGGTGCCTGGAGATGCTTTCAACATTCAGGCTAAGAGTAGGCAACTCAGTGTAAGAGTGAACCTAAATTTGGGTTAAGGGAGCATCAATGGATGATAAGGTATTTCCAAGTATTGACAATATTTTCTTACTATATCCAACTCTAATTAATAAGCAATTGCAAAAAGAGTATTTAAAGTGACATCATTAAAGAAAGTTATGTATATAATAAAAATCCTTATATTCCAGTTCAAAATAAGTAATTTTTAAATTTAAAATTTTTAAATTTAGTGAAAGTTTAGAGAAACAAAGTCACAGGTTTTGACTTACAGGATATTAGAATGAGCAGCCTCATAATAGTTTATTTTGTTGATAAATACTTAAAATGTTTTGCAAGGTTGGCACGTACTGTTGATCATGAAGCCAACATGTGGGGCACTGTCCATTGTATCAGTGGTTGTGACTGTGCAGTGAGATCTTACACCCATTTCTACATGGTATGAAACACACACGCACACACATACACATTCATTAACCCAAGAATATAAGTCAGGGTACTTTATGGTAATGTCAAGCTTGAAGAATTATTTTGAATGGGCTGGCACATAGTAGGTCCTCTATAAAGGCTAGTTTTTGTGCTTAGAAATTAACATCAGAAATGTGCTGGTGACATCTAGTGGTCACTCCTGCAAACCACAGGAAGGTCATCCTTAAAATTTGGTGTGCCAAGCAATGACTACAATGATTTTAACAAAGCTATAAGTTGTCTTCAGACGAGGTGGGGGACTGGGTGGGGGCGGGTCTCCCCTTCTCTGAAGAGTGGAGGAAGAGGAATATGTAAAAGGGAGGGAGGATGGGACCTGGAGGAGAGGAGAGAGGGGATTCTGACAGGGATGCAAAGTGAATAATTAATAAAAGAAAAAAAAAAGGTCTTCAGTGTTCTAGCCTCCTATAATACGCTCTCAGGATCAAAAGAATCTTTTAGTACCTTAGACGTCCTTTAGATTTTCAAAAGCATCTTTTTGTTTGAAAAACAGACACATTTAAACCACTTGCTATTTATACAATGTAGTACTTTGTGCATGAGTTTTAGAAAACAATGCTACTAAATTTTAGAAGGATAAGTTTACCTGCTGAAAGAAATAACCTTTTGCTCAGTCTTAAATAACAAAATCATCTGGCTTTGTTTTAGTTGATAATGTAGGGAACAGTAAACCTTTGAGTTTGCTGATTGAAGTCTATTTGTTAAAGCTTTGGTTAATATGCTCAGGCCTGCTAACGTATCTTCTTCCAACAGGAAGTAGCAGATTTGGGCCAAGGGGTCCCGCTCAAACTAAGGCACCAGCCAAGGACAAGACAGGCGGTAAACTTTAAACCCCTACCCTGATCTAGCCAATGGTCAGAACAGTCTCCACACTTTAGTGGAGAGTGGGATATGACTTTCTCACATACTCTGGTGCCTCACATTTGACCATGTCCCCTGGAGGGGGAGACCTGGTGGCACTCAGAGGAATGACAGCAGGTCACCGAGAAGAGACTTGATACCCTATGAGCATATACAGGGGGAGGTAATCCCTCTCAGGAACAGTCATAGGGGAGGGGAATAAGGGGAAAATGAGAGGGAGGGAAGAATGGGAGGATACAAGGGATGGGATAAGCATTGAGATGTAACAAGAATAAATTAATAAAATTTAAAGAAAATATTCATTACTATATTAGGGAGACATGTGGAAGAGCCATTCAGTGGAGGCAGAGATCAGAGACTGAAAATATCCAGCAAGGAGTCTGAGTTGTTGGATAAGGAAATACTACCTATGTGCTGGACAAACATACTGACCAGCCTGAAGTCAAGGGTCTATCAGGATTTGACCTGTCCCTGAGAGGAACAGGGACTAATCTTGCTTATATCCTTTCTAAATGAGACTTAATATCATGGAATCAAAGGGAAAGCTGAGAAAAAAGGACCTTCAGAAGAAGAGAGATATACAAGCAAGATTCTGAATCCACTCTCTTGCATACATTTCAAAAATTTCATAATAGTTATGTAAAAAATAAAAGGCTCAGTAAGTATGCAAATGCACAGGTCTGAGGAGAGGCCTGGTTTGAGAAAGAGGCTTAAGAAAATGTAGCACAAAAGGGAACACTACAACTGCCAGAGGCATGAGACTGCCAGAAAGAAATAAAAATCTGTCAAAAAGCAAGGACCACCACAGGGTCAAACACTGCGATATGTCATCATTTAGTAATGATATATAAGAACTGGGCTTCCTCCCATTTGCTCCAAATAGGCCATTAGTCAGTTAAAGACACATGGAGACCAAAAAAATGCTTTGACAATAGCTTGGTGATAAAACGATCCCAGCAATATCAGAACATAACTTTTTTAAACCATGTCTACGATGGCTTTAAGGTTGAAGAGCAAAGCTATAAAGTGCTTTATAGTTCTATGAAATAAGCTGGCTTTGACTTTTCATGTCATAGTCTAAAAACTTGCTTTATGATTTAACCGTGGTCTTTCCCTAAGTTGAGATGGGGGAAGTGCTTTTCTTTCACTGTATGTAGAAGGCAGCTTTTCTACTTATCTAATTTTCTTTCTGTGTCTAATTTTCTTTCTTTCTTTTCATCATTTTCTTTTCCCCCACTGCTCCCACTCTATTACTCTCCTTCTCTCCTGCCATGCTTGTTTCTTGCTTCAGTGATTTTCTGGGAAGCAAGCCCAGTTGGCTTGGTGTTTTGTTATTACAGATTTCCTCATGGATTGGGGTGTTAGCTCCTTGGTGGAGGCACTAAGGGATGGGAAGGCAAGTTAAGCATGCTTGCTAGCTAATGCCTACAAATGTATGACCTCCCCTAAGACATATAATCACCATTTTGTTTTTAAAGTTCAGCCTTCTCTTTAATTTCTGAACATATTGGGGGAAGTTACAAAAAGTGTTTTACCAAATATTTTCATTACCCCATGACTAGCATTTTCTGTATCTAGTGTCCAGTATCTTGCTTTTCATAATTATATATCAGTTACAGAGTGACTTTTCTGAGTCATCACAGATGGGTTTAAATGCCGTTTAGCAATGCCATTGCAAGTTCTATGTTCTAAGCCTCATGCCTTATAGAATTTGAATAATCCATTAATCCTCACCAAACTTAAATCAAATTCTTTTTATTGCAGGGGGTATTACAGCTGAGGATGATAAAATCATAATTTGATGCTGGCAAAACAAAACAGCCAGTTTAACTACTTAAGTTAGCACTAGCCTGAAATAGCAAGCCCATTTTAAAATTCATTTGGATCATCAGCTCTGAAATCACAAAACATAGAAAAATAAAAAACAAAAACAATAAAACAAAGAACTCAACCTTTAATCCCAGCACTCGGGATGCAGAGGCAGGCGGATCGCTGTGAGTTCGAGGCCAGCCTGGTCTACAAAGTGAGTCCAGGACAGCCAAGGATACACAGAGAAACCCTGTCTCAAAAAACCAAAAAAAAAAAAAAAAAAGTAAATAATCTCTATACCTACTTTGTCATTGTTTTATTTTTTTACAGTTTAAATTCCCCTAAGATGTGGTCTAGAATTCCTACCATCTTTTGAAGTAGAATGCAATGTGGATGAGTAAGAATGAACACACTTACTGACTTTACTATTTTAGTTCATTATCAGTGATCCAACAAGGCACTAACTGGATCTGGAGTGCATAGAACAGAAAGTAGCTAACATGGATTGCTTTAAATTCAAAACTTCCAGGTCTTAAAAAGGAACATGATTCAACTTAACAGCTATCTATTAAAATATCTGGTTTAGAAATCATATAGATAGAGCATGTGTTCATGCTGTATGTTCACTCTTTGGGTATATAACCAAGAATGGTATAGCTGTATCCTGAAGTACATTGATTCCCAACTTTCTGAAGAACCATCAAATTGATGTTCATAGAGGCTCTACAAGTGTGCAATCCCACCGTCAGGAGAGGGCTGTTCCCCTTGCTCCACATAATCACAGCATGAGCTGTCCCTTGTGTTATTGATCATAGCAATTCAAAAGGTGTAAAGGAGAATCTCAAAATCCTTTTGATTTGCTTTTCCCTGATGACTAAGGATATTGAACATTTCTCTAAGTGTTTCTCAGCCACTTAAGATTCTTCAGTTGAGAATTCTCAATTTAGATCTGTACCTCATTTTTAAATTGGAATATTTGGTTGTCCATGTCTAGTTTCTGCAGTATATATTTTGTATGTTAGCCTTCTGTCAAATATGGGGTTGGCGAAAATCTTTTCCCATTCTTTCGGCTGTTGTTTTGGCCTATTAATGGTGTCCTTTGCCTTGTAGCTTTTCAGCTTCATGAAGTTCCATTTATTGATTATTATTCTTAGTGCCTGTGTTATTCGTGTTCTGTGCAGAAAGTTGTCACAATTACACAACGATGTTTATTGCATCTTTACTTATAATAGCTGGAAACTGGAAACAACTTAGATGTCCTTCAACTAAAGAATGGACAAAGAAAATGGGAAATAGTCACAAAATGGAATATCGGTCAGCTGTTAAGGAACAGTGACATTTGAAATGTTCAGACAAATGGATGAAACCAGAAAAACTACCCTGAATGAGGCAACTCATACACAGAAGGGCAAAGATGGTATGAATTCACTTATAAGTGGATATTATCTGTTACGTAAAGAATATTCATGCTACCATCCACAGACCTAAAGAGACTAAGTGGGGTTCAAGGGGGAGAAACACATGAATCTCCCTAGTAAGGGGAAACAGAGTGTATTTTGTGGGTAGACTGAGGATGGGTGAGAAGAGATCAGATTGAGGGTGGTAGGGGTTGAAGGAGAGAGTACCGCCAAAGATAACTGGAATTGAGGTGCAATGTAGAAATGTAGTTCAGTGGAAACTCTCTAGAAACTACAAGTGTGACTCTAGTAAGCTCTCCTAGTAACTGGCAGGACACAGAGCCTCAACTGGTCATCTTCTGTAACTTTGCAACGTTCCTAGAAGTAGGTCTGGGACATCAACCTCCACAAAACCTTTGACCTAAAATCTGTCCTGCCTTCAAGGTATGCTGGATCAAGTGTGGTATACAGAACTTGTGAGAGTGGTGAACCAATGACTGATCCAACTTGAGGTCCACCCCCGATGAGAGGGCGTTCATGCCTGATACTGCCTAGATGGCTAGGAATCAGAGGCAGGACAGCCCAGAGATCCAGAATAGAACCAAAAATGAGTGGCAAAAAGATAAATGAAATGATTCCTAATAATATTCTACTATACTCATACATAGATGCATAGCCTGATTGTCGTAAGAAAGGTGTATTTAGCAGCTGTTTGGACACAGAGTTCCCACAGTCAAATATTAGGTTAATTCAGGATAAAACCCCACAGAAGGGAAGGAGGAAGGATTGTAGGCACCACAGTAGTCAAGGACATCAAGAGAAGAAAACACACAGAATCAACTAATTAGGGCTCATATGGGCTCAGAGAGACTGGACTGAGAATGATGCAGTCTATGTGGGTATGACAAAGGTACTGTGTATATATGTTAAGTTAGTGTAACTTGGCATTCTTGTGGCACATCTAACTGTGTGAGAGACAAAGGGGGAGTGTCTCTAACTCTTCCATCTCTGCTTAGGACCCCTATTCTCCTATTAGGTTACCTCATCCAGCCTTGCTATTAGGGTTTGTACCTAGTCTTTTTGTAACATATTATGCATGTTCAATGAATATCTTCATGAAACAGGGGATCTGGGGGACAGAAGAGGTTGGGGAGAAACTTAGAGTAGTAGAGAGAAGGTAACTGCAATTGGGCTGCAATGTATGAGGGAAGAATAAAAAAACACAAAAATATTCCTTTAAGAAAGAAGAAGAAAAGAAAAAAAGAAGAAAGGAAACCATGCAGGTTTCAGTGAATAAAAGCAGAATAAGATCTGTGCTCTAGGAATGACAGGCTTATAGAGCTAAACAAAATCAGTCACAAGACCATTGACCAACAGTGACAAAACTGATTTACAACTAGGGAATCTTGGATTTTTTTTCCTTGGGTGGTCAATACTCAGCCTGAGACCTGTGCTGGCTAATGCCTGTGCCTCAGACAGTAGACTCTCTGCGGCTTTCTAGTAGCTCAAGGGAGCAGTAACAGTAACATGCAATGAAAACTTTCTTATTGTGCATTTTCAGTGGCATTGGATACGAAGATCACTATATTTATAAATAGTTTCCTCATCTCTATTTGTAGCAGTCAAACAGAGTAAAGAAAAACACAGTTTAATATTAGGATTTTTTAAAACAAACTAATATACAAATAAATTGGTCAATTTTTTGCCCCATGGCATGCCTGAGAAAAGGCAAGCATGCATTAGCCGCTCCAAATCTTACTCTACAAAATGTTAATTGTGTTTCATTTCATCTTATCCTATAGTCATTTCTTGGGCCAAGGGGTAAATGTTGCTTTTATGATCACCTATAAAGTGATATACAAATATAACATAAATATTATTCTGGGCCTATTTAAATTTTAGATACTGCCTTTTAATTTCAAACATTCTGGATTGGCTGATTTTAGTAGTTCTTTCATTTTCAATCTATTACTTTTGAGTAAATGTAAATAATATATAAGCTCAAATAAATAATATATTTTCTCACAATTGTTTCAGAGTTCTTTTTTTGAGTGGTTAACCCTACTGTGGAGGCATTTTCTACCCTGAATATTATCTCATTTCCTTCATTATTTTACAAAACACAATGTTGAAGCCATGCTAAGGACTCACCACGGATCAAAAATGCAGTAAGGCAGCAATGTCTTCACCTAACACTCTTCTATTTACTATATTTTCAGTATCTGTTTTCTAATATAAGGGAGAGTCTCATCTTATCCCATTGTAATAATGTGGAATAGTAGGTCATTTAGGAAACTAACAACAATGGTATCAGGGCATAATATAGAAACCTAAGTAATGACGAAGAAAACTTAACTAAATTGGATAAACTACTAATTGCAGACAATTTTGCCATTTTCCTAACCCAACTCTGTTGACTGACAATAAGGATTGGGGTGAATGAAATGGTAGCTCATCAGGAACTAACCTTTATACTAAAGCAGTCGTTAATAATTAGTGATATTGATACTGGCCAGAAAATATTACCTTCTGGCTATCTCCCAAAGGCTCCTGTGGGGACACAGTTATCAACAACCTTACCTAACTGCAAACCTGTGGACTACAATAATTTTCTGTTTGGCAAGATAGTTCAACGGCGGCATGACAAACTGCCTTCTGTTTGGAGTTAAGGGTTACTCTACAAGAGGAAAAGGATTCTTGGTGTTGTAAATCTCACCAAGAATCCTTTGGGGCTCATAGTTCCCATAAGAATAAGCTATTACTAGGAGTCTATTAAACAGACATAGTATCAAACTGCCTATAAATTTGGAGTTCCCTTCCCATAGATTAGTGTAGTTCTCAGACATTATCAGAGAAATTCCTTTGTGCAGTGAATGGTGCTTAATACAGAAACTTACAACTGGGCAAAGGGCAGAGAATGTGTCAGTGGAATGCTCATCCACAAATGGGACACCTGTATCACCTACACACACAACCCTAGCCAAGTTTCAGGGATCATCTCAGAAGCAAGAAAGGATAGTTTTTATTTTTTTTCCACTTTTTAACATTTGTTTTTTTAAAGATTCATTTATATTATTACACGTAAATAAAATAAATCACACACAGTAGGAAGAACCATGAAACAATCAGAAATTATATAAATGTTACATTCATAGTGATTTGGCTATTTGTGTTTGGCAAACTTGAAGTAAACATCTTTCCTATCTTGAGTCTAAAATTCTGAATGAAAATAAATATCTATCATATCTTATCTATATTAACTTAAACATCTATCTAGATCTAAAAACATTTTAACCCCAGCCAACTAAGTTTAATTGTAAGACTGAACTATCTGGTCTTCAATCCCTTCAGAGATTTGAGAAGGAATAAAACTTAATTACCTGAGTGAATCAGAAGTGCAGGTTAGCTTCCACAATGAAAAAAATGACAGAGACAGTTTATTGACTGATCAGTCATCTGAAACTCTCTATAATGTTGGAGCACCATCTTCAGCTTTCTGCCCCAATATATCTGGCAGACATATATGTGAGACAGCAGCTATTGAGGACTTGCTTACCCTGTCTTGACAGAATTTGGCCATTGACTCTGCCTGCATTCAAGCTTGACCATTTTTAAGAAGAATTCTGTCTGTGTCAGAAACGAGGACATTTTGCCCAGTGCCTGGTTTGTCACATTTGAAGCCCTCTCCATAAGAAAGTTCTTTGATGCTCATCATCTTCTTTGAGGTAGGCTGGGTGTTGCCAGGAGTTAACTTCTCTTGTTGTCAAAGAATCTTTAGAATAATAAAAACATCTTTAAAAGCCATATTCTGTAGGTCTCTGTAGCTTTTAAAGACCTTATTTGACTATTTTATCTCATATATCTATAGAATCATATCTATCTTTTAGACCTAGGATATGTATTATTGCGATAAAATTAGACTAGTATTTGATATGATCATGATTTGTTCAACTAACCATTAGCTTGTATTACTTAATTATCCTACATAGGCTGCAGCACCACTTTCAAGGTATTGTAATTAAACCTTGCATAATAATTGAGGTGAATGGGTATAATACCTCATATTAGAGTATATATATATATATATATATATATATATATATATATATATATATATATATAAAATGTCTGTGTGAAGAATAATCTTAGATTTGAATTGGTATAGAGTTTAAAGCCACAGTTGGGAAGGTCAAGACAAAAGTATTGTCTTCTGGACTGCAGCTGTGTTTGTCTGCACAAGACCTATACACAGTCAAGCCAGTGAACATTCTAACATGAATCAGAAAGGGTTCACAAATTTCTGTCTCTAAATAAGACAGCTGGGGATAAAGAGTCAGTTTTCTTTTGTTGTGTCTCTTGGTAAGTTTACCATAGCTCCAGTGGATGGCCCCTCACCTAGGAGCTTATGGATATAAGATGTGTGTGTGTATGTGTGTGTGTGTGTGTGTGTGTGTGTGTGTGTGTGTGTGTGTGTGTTTGATGTAATACACACACACACCTTTTTCTCTAACTACACATGTCTCATTGAGTCTATCCTGACAACAGGCCAAGGCCATGAGATCTGCCGCCATCAGCTGCAGAACCTCTGAACGCTGATTGTCATTTTTATATGAATGAATGTGTTCTTCCTTTTCAAAGAAAGTAAAGAGGAAAGAAAAATGTTACTAAAAATGTTAGCAAGCACGGTACTGGATTGAAACATGGAAGAATAATGATAAGTGATGCCTCGGTGAAGTGGAAGTTCCTGGCTTCTTTCAAGACTCAGTTGTGTCACGTGAATGTGTTTTTTGTTTTGGTCCCAAGAATGGGATAGGGGAGTGGTTTTCCACCTTTGAAGACAGCCTTGTGACTTTTGTCACCAGAAAACATACCAGTGAGAGGACACTGTGATTTTTCCTTGGAAGCTGTTTTGTGTGGGGGATGTGGTTTTTCCTGGCTGCAAAACATCCTTGTGTGGACTCAGAGGAAGGATAAATAGAAGCCAGAGACCGTGAGACAACACCTTTGCATCGCTACGGCTTGCAATGGTTTACATCACATTGCTATCCTTCATTTTTCTACACTTCACTTCCCAGAGAGAAATGCTCCAGAGAACATCTCATGGCTCTCTAGCTGATTCTGGCTGCTTCCGCTGACTTCTGCCATTGAGGGGGCAGTCTTGCTGTTTCTGCTGGATTGTGCTGCCTGACTCCTGTTGCTATTTGGTGTTTCTATTTGACTGAATGGCTGGTAGCTGGTATCCTGACAGTGAAGACTGGAGTTACCCCCAAAGAACTACATCTAAAAAGATCCACCACTCCCTTTTCCTAATAACTTTCCTTCTCCCCTACCTCCGGTCAGTGGGTTGGAAGGGAGGAAGAAGTGTGTAAAAATCCTAAAGTAGGTTTTTGAAGTCTCTAAGCCAACACCATAGTTTCTAAACTAGAAGTAATATCCTGCTCCAGAGTAGAGAGCAGAGGCAATTTGGGAAGCAAGTTATGGGAAAGCAGCTGCAAAGGGATCCAACTAATATAAAACAGAATGGCTAGGATTAGAGAAGAGTGACTGAGAAAATAAACTATTTCTCATTTTCAAAAAAGCCAAAAAGTAATCATTTCTGAAAAAAAGTGTACTTTGGCACCATTAATTTTTCCTGAAATTTTAAGAACATACATTTATCTAATCACATGACCACCAAACAAAACAAAATGATACTTGTAGATATGTCACTTAGGACCAAAAATAGCCTCCTTCCACACGTACCATATGGTTTCACCTGAAAAAGTTCCATGAAACTTTGCTTGGTGGTTGGTATCATGGGATAGTGAGTCTCAGCCTTCCCTGAATCTTCATGCTGGACTTGGTTAGTGGATAAAGGACCACCTCCACCTCCCTTGCCCTACATCAGCAGCCACATCCATATAAAGAAAGGAATGTGAACAGTAGGTTGGTTTGGACAGCCTTGCTCCTAGTTTCTTTCTTTAGCAGAGCTGCAAGTCCATGGAATTCTGGCTCTGGACCTTCTCTCAGCCTAAATGCAGCAACCCTGGGTAGTAAGCAGCATTCTAGTTATCAGCCGTGGGGGAGGGACACATAAGAAAGTCTGACACCAGGAGAAAAGGGAAAGTAGATATAACTGTAATACAACTAGCCCCTGCTACTTCCTAGGTTCTGCTCTTTTAGTCTGCTATGTCATGAAAACAGCTGCTGTTGTCGGTAACTTTTGGCAACATTTCCAGAGTTGTTGATTTTTTGTTTGCTTGTCTGTTTTTGTCATTTTCTTTGCTTTGAGTCTCTTTGAAGAATCTTCTATTAAAAAATAAACATTTTGTTGTGTATGTGTGTGTCTGTAGTGTGAGAGAATGTGTGTGTGTGTGTGTGTGTGTGTATTATTGTGTGTGTGAGAGGAATTTGAAGACAGTTAATTGTAATCTATGTAGTAGTCAGGTGAAGTACTTTCATTTTCATCCAAAACTGGCTACATCCTGGTTCTTGCCCAAAGCTAGCCCTTTGGGGAGAAGGTCTTTTTTTTCCTGGAGGTTGTCTTTACCATGTGGTAATTTAAAACTTTCTTCCCTTAAAATATTACATCATATTTCTGCCTTCACTTAAATAGAATAAATGGCAAAATGCCTCCTGCCCTGTCAAAATCAAAGAGAGAGAATGGCAATCCAAGCTTGTGACACAGAACACCTGATAGGCTACAATAGCTGCAAGGTTGTGCCCGTCCCATATTCCAGTGGAAAATATCATTCTCTGCTCTATGGAATATTACTTTCACTTTTAAAAGATAGTTATTAAGGATTTGTGCTTATTTCTTTTATACAGTATATTATGAAAATATAGCCCCTTCCCATTGGTAGTTAGCTCTGACTGCAAACCTCTTGCCTTATCATCGAAGGAAATGGTCTGGAGAAAAAGTCTTTATTTTTATCATATGTTTTCCCAACTGTCTTTAAATCTTTGAGAGCAAGATAGATGTGTAGAATAAAGCAATGATGTGAGGTTCTCTTTGACTCTTGGCATCCTCTTAATCCATTTTCCCCATGTCCTCAGAGATGTATGATGGAGTGTAGGAGAACACCTGGCCCTAGGATCCTCTATAATAAGAAGACACAGTGATGACAGAAGCCATTTGTGCCCTTTAAAGGACTCCATAATTTCTACCCGTACGAAGTAACTGCTCACAATAATGGACCACCAAAGATTTCCCTCTATACTCTCCTAGCTCTAGTCTTGGGTGTTGGAAGCGCATTTACAAATGACAGTGCTGCCTATATTTCTAATCAAAGTATCCCAGCTGGGACCATCTGAAAATATACTATGTTCAGGCAGGTAAAGAGTTAAGGAATTGGGAGAGAGGAAAGAGTTTTTCAGAGGTAGCTTAAAACTTTCAAACATTCAATCCTCAAACTGCTTGCCACTGCTTAGTTAAAAATAAGCCAGCACAGGAGAGTTTATTGCTGACCCAAAGCCAAAGGTAAACTAACATCAATGAACATAGTGAGACATTTTCTCTACCAAGCCCACATCCTGGGATTAGGGCCTTAACTGATTGCAACGTTAAAGCCCACAGTAATAGAATGGAGAACATTGTTTTCTTTTTGGATGGCCAAAGTCAGAGCTAAGTTGCAGTTTCTTGACCAACACTTTCTCTTCCCTGACAGATCATGGTTTTCATGGCCAGTCAATAAAAGCTATTAGAATCAGCAGGTTCTGTGTTCTTATATCCTCATTTTCATTCCGCTGACAATCTTACTTAACCTTTTTTTGTTTTCTGTTTGGATCTTTGTCTGGGAAGGAATTGCAGGGGAAGCATTGGAAAGCTCAAGCCACTGCACTGGAGGACCCAAGTGATTCTCCATTTCTCTGGTAGCATTTTCTGTGGTACCACCTATGAATATGGTGTTTATCTGAGAAACTGGCATGATGAGATTCAAGAAACGTAGTTGTTATGTGTTGAGCCCAAGATCAACTTCACTTCCGAGCTCAGTGACTTCAGATCTTCCATTAGTCCCACCTGTTAAAGTTTCACAAGGCCCAATAATGCCAGGCTAGGAACCCAGCTTTGCACACACAATACAAATCCCAGAATGTGATATATTTGGGGAGTAAGCAGTCCTTTCATTGTCAATGGGTAATATTAATAAAGGATATTAGAATTAACCCTGATTCAGTCTAAATGATGCTTTTACGAGAAGAAACTTGTAACCACAGAGAGATTATGAGGTTTTTCTGCTCAGAGCAAAGAACCATGTGAGGTTACAACAGACATGCAGCAAAGAGAAGCAGCCACAGAAGAACACATGCCCACTGACACTTTGATACTGATTTTAAACTGATATATTTCCATTGTTAAAACCACCCAACATTTTCCTATGGCAGCCTCAATGGACATAGTATACAATAGTAATTGTTCTTAGGCCATTAGTTTGAACATCTTTGACTTGTAAGTCTCTAATGTGCATTGTTAATACTATAACATAAGCATCTTTATAATGTTTTGGTGGCACTGTATTTCTTAAAAGGTAAAGAATTATATATATGTATATATATATATATATATACATATATATAATTCTGCTACAAGTGATCAAAATTCTACCAAACTAGCACATGGATGACATAGTGATGAACAAGAAGAGGAAGAAGAGGATATCCATAAGGTACCTCTGTTGAGGTTACTGGCAAAACGAATCAAAGGTGTTAGCTTTCCATCAGGTTGCCTGAGGACACTGAATAGAGGAATTTTATCGTGATTTGAGGATATGATGTGAAGAAGGAGTGAACATACAAAAAAAATTGAAAACTGAGAAAGTGATAAAAGGAATTAAAGGATCCGTTTTCAAAAGTTGTGGAGTGAGAGGATCAGCTCGCCAGAGGAGGCAAACAGTGTGCTTGTATCCAAAGCAATTGAATATTATACTCACAAAGCCAAGAATTAAACCTTCAGATATTTATTTATTCCCCTGAAATTAATTAATTTATCATTCATTTATTCTACAGGAACACACAAAGAAAATAGAAGTGATATTATCCTACTAAGTTAAGTTACAGATAAGAAACAAAATAATAATAAAAAACATTCTGTCCTTTCAAGGTAGCAAGTGGCTTCTACTTGTAAGGAACAAGTGAATCACATTATTTTTTATTGTTTACATTTTCCCCTGATGAAGGTTGAATCAATTCATCCAGATGGCTAGCTAGAACCAGCTTGGAAGCCTCTAGACATAACTTTTGACATACTGTAAATATCTAACCAAATTCCTCAACAACCTTAACAATATTTTAAGTATTATTTTTTATTGCTTTGGATCTATTGAATTTTGTTTTGTTTTATTTTTCCTTGATCAATGATTTAGAATTTTTTTACATTTGTGACATTTTTTGGGGTCAGTTGTCAACTCTCATGGTATTACTATGGGGTTCACATAGAACCCTTTGTGGCTTGCCTCAAACTCTTCTATTTGAATGAAGTTTCTCTCCAGTCCTTCAAGTCTCCCAGGCAGTGAGGTAAATCTACTGGAGCCTAAACTAACCTTGCTTTTCAATGCTAAAGTTGCTATTCCTAGGACTGAAGATGATTTATCTAAACAACAAACTTATCTTCCATTGAAACCCAGTTCTGTCACTTACAACCTCACTGTTGGCCTGTACTATGATCCTCCTTATGAGCCCAGTCTAATGCTCAGTACTCAAAATCTGTCACTAGACTGACATCCTTTAGACAACTACGCTTTGATAACTCTTCAAAACATCCTATGGGTATCTCAGTGTTCTCTTTCTTCCATAGAGTTCCTTTTACCTCCAATGTAAATTACTTGTTAGGTCTTCTGTTTGGTCCACTTTATTTGGTACTCTAGGTTAAATTCCTGCTTTTGTTAGGTGGCAACTCATATACATGATTCAAATGCAATAATTCTTCCCAGTACAATATGACATTGTGGTGCAATTTTTTAGGA
Organism: Acomys percivali; assembly: GCA_907169655.1. NCBI lineage: Eukaryota > Metazoa > Chordata > Mammalia > Rodentia > Muridae > Acomys > Acomys percivali. The sequence goes on from OU015744.1 coordinate 139,659,082, forward strand.
ACATATTTATCTGAACATAACTTGAAATTTTACATAATAAGCTACAACTTAAATTATTGTAAATGTTTTGGGGGTGTCAGGTAGTGTGTGTGTGTGTGTGTGTGTGTGAGAGAGAGAGAGAGAGAGAGAGAGAGAGAGAGAGAGAGAGAGAGAG
>OU015744.1:139659245-139677321 GCA_907169655.1 Acomys percivali
GAGAGAGAGAGAGAGAGAGAGAGAGAGAGAGAGAGAGAGAGAGAGAGAGAGAGACAGAGACACAGAGACACAGAGACACAGAGACACAGAGAGAGTGACAGAGAGAGAGTGTTGGGGGAGGGAGGAGAAGAAATGGGGTTCTAATACTTAAAGCTCTTATCTATGGCTGGGCCATTTTTTCTTCATTTTTTGTTAAATTATGAGAGTTTCCTAAACCACAGTAATGAGCATTCTGGACTTGTTTTCTACACTTCTGACACTACCCCCTGCAGACCTGTGGTGCTGGCTGGTCATAAGAAATTTTGTGCCATCATTTTCAGTCATGTACTCACAAATCACCATTCTTCATTAACTCCTAGACTGGCCAGTCTCAGACCTAAAATAATCTTTCAGCCTACTACCCTATAGTTACCCCATTTTGTGAGCGGAGAACTCTGATTCTTACTGAGGTCCCCCACTACATTTCCTCCCAACAAAGGTCCACACTGTGCTAACCTCATCAGTACATTCTGTGTTTTCTTCTCCCTGGCCTTTCAAAGACTTATTTCCACCCCCACAGGGATGACTTCTCACAGTTTCCATCCTCTATCATGTTTATTCTGTTTCTCTGGGAAATACTTCTCCGTCACTGATTTTGCACACTAAATAATGAGTCAGACACTTGTTGGTGCCCAGTTCTTGTTTTCTGCCTGAAATACCACTAAAACTATGTCTGTGGCTTCTTGTCTTTTGACTACTATAGCTATTATAAATTCCTTTGGATTGGTGGACACATTTATTTGTTTGGTTTCTTGGAGGGTCATTGAATATGAGAACAGAAGAGAACTTCAAAGTTCAGAGTACAAAACAGAATGTGGAAAGTCTTATCATGTGGCCTCATACATTACTAACCCAGAGGCTTTTTGATTTTGCCCCCTGAATCATGGTCAGCATGCAGAAGAAGTTTTTTTTTTCCTATTCTATAACATGAGGTAAGGAATGAAGGAATTTTTTAGGTTAACTGATTTACTCCACGTAGGTTTTTATAACTTACTTAGAATTTGTCATCTCAACACAAATATAGAGTATGAAATCCTCTTACAGGTATGCTTAGATTCTGATGCATTAATTCTGGAGCTTAAGACACATCCATGTGGATAACAAAATATCTTAACATCTAAGGTTATTGGTTGCCTTCTAACACCGATAGTGAGGTCTGGGACCTTATTGCTAACAGTACTCATATCATCATGCACACAAAAGTCAAGCTGGTGCCCAACTAGAAATTTTACCTCTATTGATTAGCATTTACATGATGGAGGGTATTTTGTATACTACCAGCAGAAGTGGGTAATCATCAACATCACTCAGCTACAAATGTTCAGCAAATAACAGTATGCCTTCAAAATATATTTGTGAAATAATATCATAAATGTGGGAGAAACAGACCTGTTTTTAATTGGATTTTAGGCACACCTCATGAGATGAAACTGTCATCTGACATTACTAAAGAAGCCAAGAACCTATCACTATATAAGTCTAAAGGAAATCCTACCATAATTATTCTTTTAAAAGAATAAACAATAAAATAACTCATAAGGAAATATCACTATACCTATATATCAGTGATTCACTCAACCCTCATCACAAAATCTACCAGAAGGATGTGGAAATTAGCAGATGTATCCACAACTAGACAATGTGAAGAAAGTAAGAGACTAAATGGGATGCCTTCATCAAACTCCTCCTCTTGAAGCTCAGGAGTTTAAGAAGAAGGGTTAGGTGGAAATATTGTAAGACTCAGAGGTGGGAGGTATGCACAAGATCAACACAGATTGATGTAAGAAACATTTCTACAACTGAAAAGTAAAGAACACAAAATCCTATCCCTAACTAGAGCTATTTGGAACTGATCATTTCAGAGAATGGGAAAATCAGTTTTGTCCACTGGAATGTCACTGGGTATATCAACCACACTGCAGAGAAAGCACCAATTTAAATAAAATATTGACTCATAAACACAATGACTTCTCATTTCTCTTATTAATTTTCAGTTCTTAAGGAGAAAAACAGGGGAACTATATATTTTATCAAAACCTAATCAACCTAATCAAATTCATACTATAAATCAAGTAAATCTTACTGGAAATCAAAGAGTAATGAAACATAGAAAAATATTATTTATAAAAAAATGGAAGAATCAGGACTGATAGATAACTCAGCAGCTAAGAACACTTCCTTTCAGCCCTCCCAGAAGACCCAACCTCAGGTCAAGAATGCTTAACAGATAACAGTGCTGGATAGCCAGAGTTATTTTATCCCTGGAATCCATGCAGGGGATAGAGAACCAAATCACACAGGCTGTCCTCAGACTTGGTCCGAAATATACACAGTTCCATATACATATGCCCACATATGTATCATATAAACAAAGGCAATTTTAAAAATACAAAGTTGAATAAGAGTTAAAATGTTAACATATTATGAACAGTGGATAATAAGGAAAACATTAATGTAAACAAGTTCATATTACTGAAGACACAGGCATGCTGCATACTATGAAGAGCAACACCACTAGTCTACACCCTAAGTCTCGTTGTTTTGTTTTAATTGCTTAGTACTTAAAACACATAAGCCATTTTTTTCTATCATGTTAATAAAAACAAGCAAGCTTAAAAAAACAACTAGTTTCAACATATAAAGATAAATGCTAATTTTTTTGGTTTTTCTTGCAGTGGATTTTCTGTTTACAACACAGAATTATTAACTACATATATAAGCAATCAAAAGTGATTCAAAGTATTATATCTTAAGGGAAAAAACTACAAATTATATTCAAGTCTCTGACGTCACTGAGGGTTAGAGAAGGGAGTGTAAGAACAGAAGTTGTGGCTGACTACAATGAAATAATATCTTCTGGACACAACAGTACAGCTCATCATAAGAAGGCACACAAGATGGGAAGTCGTGTGAAACCTGTGCAAAGCCACCCCAGACCAAATCCCAGGGAGAGAAGAGAGTCACAGAGCTACTTGTACTATTTGGTGCAGGGAAGGAAAGAACTGGTTTTCCCAGGAAGTCAGCCATCCTCCAGTGAAAGGGCACATGCCAAAAAATATTTGGGAAGAAATTGGTTTTGATGAGAAAAAAGGAAAACAAGGACACAAAAGCTGAGTGGATACAGAAGTGAGGGTGAGTCTTGGATGATTTGAAGGAAAAGTGAATATGACCAAACACATATGAAACTCTCAAAGAACTAACGAAAGTTTGTTTTCTTTCTTTAGCTAAAAATTGCATAAAATATTAGATTCTTAAGAACATTGTTACCTAAGAACTTTTTGTTGATACTTATTTCTAAGAACAATATGCATTTTATCAGTTTTGTTCTATTCTTAGGAATCAGAGCTTCTTTTACCCTATTAAAAATATTCTTTCCATGGCCTTATAAACATGTAGTAAATGGGAAGAATCACATAACAACAGAAAACTTGTAATAAATTATCTGCTTAATAATTAACATTAAAATATAAATGAAAAATCTACATGAATTTTTTCTATGATATTTAAAGTCATAAAGACAAATTATCCCAGCATTCAGAATAGAATTTATTTCATTTTCTAAATGCCTTGCTTTGGGATGCCAGGCCAGACTGATTTTCAGTTTAAAATAGAAATGTGTTGTTTTTCAAGGCATACATATTGAAAAACTATGCAAGCCCTAATGCCAAAGACACTCAAGATAAAATAAAATTACTCTCATAATGATATTACAGGCTTTATTAATACTTAACATGAGCAGAAAGTCAACAGAAAAAATATATTTACAAAATATCAACCTTTTAAAATGGTAGTAAAGTACAACCCTCAAAAAAAAATCTAATAAAGGATACCATTTTTATTTTGCCTGATCTTATAAAATCACTGTAAGCAAAAACAAATTCTTTGAAGGAACTGATTTTCTTTATTTGTATTTGTGGCACCTAACTGAGGCTTTTGCATGAGCTGTAGATTCCACTGGATGGAGGAAGCCAGTCCATCCTCAGGAAGAAATAGCTGTTAAGTGGTCACATTCTATAGGGTATTCTCAAAACCTTTTTTTTTTTTTCACTGTAAGATCACTCCCCCCAGAAGTACACACAGCTTGAATACAACAACATGCAAAGATACCAACACATTGGCAATGTTTTGCACATATTATCTTTTTTAAATCTCACTATAATAACATAACCCTGTTAATACCCATTTCCAGGTCCTCCATAAACATAATTATTTGTACTGTATAGTTGGTACAAGAAGTAGTGTGACTGAGAATTCCTGAAAAGAAGTAGTGTCTATAAAGGCCAGTTACTGATTAAACCTCAATGAGAATAATGGTGTGTGTACAGAGCTTAGTTACAATTTACCTTGGGCTATCCTCAGCCCACTTAAAAAAAAGTATTTCCCCCCATCAGGAGATGGACCTAACATGCTGATGATAAAGACTTTTGGAATTTATTTACTTAACAAAATCCTAGTTATCCACCAACCAAAAAAATCTAAGATAATATTTGAGGCCTATAGATGGTATTTCTGTTCTGTGTATTGAACAAACGCTTACTCTTTCTACCAATGTGTTTGAAAGGAACTTGAGTATGACTTTCTTCATTCTGTTAGTATAAAACTTTATGAAACTGAGTCCATGATTGAAAAGGAAATTTGAGGTAACCTAAATCTGTGTTTCTGGGCCACGGTCACTCATGTTGGTCTCCAGAAGGAACTCTCTCTAACTCCCTATGAAGTGATAAATTTGGATTTTTGCACCGATAGTGGTATCCAAATTTGGCCTTCCTGCCTGCCAATTATCTTTCTAACAGGATTTACCTTACCTTAATAGTATATTACTGCCTACTTCAATTTCCCGCTCATTCTCACAGTGTTGTCATTACCTCAAGAAGTGAATAGAAAGTTTTCAGTGACATTTCTTAAACCTTCTTCTAAATATTTGCCAATAGGTCCTTAGTATTACATCCATCAACACCTATTGGGAATGTCTGTCATTTGAATTAAGACAAAGTAATTCATCTTAAGCAGCACCACTGTAGTTAAATCTTTATCAGTCATGATAGGCTCATGGTAAGAAAATCTAAGAGGCTGTTTGGAGAGCTTTGAAAAAGCACATATTAAAATTTAACTCCTCAGAGGCACACTGTAGTCCTTTGCAATGTGCACACATCATAGAATAGTCAACAGCAATCAGGGAGACTGTTGTATCCTCTTCTAAACTAGGGAAATGGCAATTGCATCTTTCCTTACAGATGAGCTAAAACAGAGACTTGGCAAAATGATTTCCACCACACACTTTACCTACTTATCACCATTTTCTCTAAAGTCAGCTACCATAGGACAGATCATGTTCAGAGACATGGGTAAAGCTAACTTGAGGGCCTAGATTAAGTCGAAGGCTTCAAATTATCCAGTGAAACTCTATCAGGAAATAATAATGTTGTTTCAAATTTTAATTGCCCACATTTGTTTTCTATGTGGAGAGCAAAGGAAGGGTCAAATGGAGAAGTCATTACTGCGGTAGTATTGATTTGATGATCAAATCTTCTCCTTCATAGTTATTAGAGATCAGAATTCAGTTTAAGTCTGCACCCCTTTCTTTTTTCTCTCTCTCCTATAAATGTATAAACATAATACATATATTATATACATCACACATATTAAAAGACTTTACCATAAACCAAAAAATACTTTTGAGACAATATATTTTTATTTAAAACACACCACTGACATGCTTCTTACACCTAATTATATTTATAATAAAAATAAAATTGAATACAATGAGAAAATCAGAGGCAAAAATTAATGAAAACTCTTTTTATTGAGGACCAAACATGTATATGCAAAGTGGTAACAGTTTTTAAAAGTAATGCTTCTGAATGAAACGAATGGTTTACCATGGCTTGGCAATATTACCCTTGGATATAAAGGTTTAATGTTTCCTTTGCCTCCCTGTGTGTCCCTGAGGGCATTGAGGAGCATGGAGGACCAGCAGCAGCATCACTTAGTGTGAACCATCACTTAGGAGCCAATCAGTGTGCTCTGTAAGTTCACACATTCCAGGACTTCCTAAGAATGTGCACTGCATAAGAGTCTCTGAGGTGTTCTCCTGGAGCCAGATCCCCACCTTGGAAGAGATTCAAGTATCCTTACCTGCTGAGCCATCTTGATAGCTCACTCTTTTTAACCTTTAATATATGATTCTTGCTTTATTTGCCGAGAGACTTTAATTAAGCAAGTCTTTGGTAATTTCAGTGATTGTAAAATTTAAATCTATGTGTTAGCTAATTGTATATTGTCATTTAAGCCTGAAAAACTAGGATAAAGATGCTATTTGTAGCCAATGATTGGGTGAGTGGAAAAAGTCTGTATAGGTGTTATGTATAGCTGTGCAGCTGTACATGCATGCAGTGTCTGAGAGGCCAGAAGCAGGTATCATATCCTCTGGGACTAGAGTTTCAGATGGTTGTAGGCATCCATGAGGATGATGAGAACTGAACTAGAGAACTCTCTCTCTCTCTCCAGCCTGTGTTTCCTTTTTTTTTTTTTTTTAAACTACAATATTTAATGGTTCCAAACCTTTAGGCCATGAGTAATATTTACCTGATATATAGTAAGAACTTGATTAGGATTTGATAAAATGTCAAGTATCCATGTTTTTCTCCCTAAGTTTCAGTAATTTACTGAAAATTGCTAAAATAAATGAGAAGTCATTATGCTTAAGAATCAATGGTTTTATTTATTTTTACATAGCATACTTTGATCATGAATTTCTTTTGCTTAGTGCCTCCCGTATCCTAAAACTTGCCTACCAACTCAACTTCCTTCATACTTATTGTTTGTCTTTCTCTCAAAAGGTGAAAATCAAAACAAACTGAAACAAAATTCCTAAAGTACATCGAGTCTGTTCAGTGTTGGCCTGCTACTCCTGATTTTGTTGTCTGCTCTGGAGTATGGTTAACATTCTCAGTGACACTCCAGTGGAAAAACTGATTTCCCCTTTCCCAACAATTATCAATTGCAAATTTTGTATGGTTAAGGGTGGGGTTTTGTGCACACGTCCCATTAGTTGTTCTTGAGTTTTGAGTGACATTAACCTGAAGGTCTGTGCATACGACCTAACTCTTCTGTGAGTTCAGTGTGCATCAGTTGAATTGTGTCTGGAATTAGGTCTCGTACATCATGAAAAATGCCTAAAGAATAGATCCATATTTCACCTTCTCCACTTATTTTTCTTATGTGAGTTACCAAGAGAAAATATTCCACTGGATGGAAAGCAACAGAGCAAGAGAAGAGGGCTATAAATGATACGTATAGCGAGACAATGTCAACTACTGAAAATACCCAAGAAGAAATAATAAAAGGGAGAAAGGGAACAAATATCACCAAGAAAGATATCCATTTGAAGAGGAAGAAGCCACATGTGATGGGGGGGAGGAAGATTTATTTTCTTATTTTGTAAGAGAAAAATATCTCCACCATTGTAGATAATTATATATATATATATATATACATATATATATTCCAGATAAAATAATAATAAATTTTCTACAAAGAAAATATTGGCTTATCGAATCAAATATTCTGTTGTCCCATGCTTCCCATCAACTTGGATTATGAAGTCAAACTTTTGCCCATTAAGTACAGAGAGTAATTTAGCAGTTGCTGTCATACTTTGGTTAGAAGATAAAAAACATTTCTGGTGTGCTGCCATATTGCTACTATGTGAGTTCCCCTTCTTTGTAAAGCATTTGAGGAAACCAGCTTCTATTAAGGAAGATTTAAGAACTTCCGTGTGACCAAAACAGCTGCACACCAACTTTGTACACAATCTGGCCAGACATGAATTCTGCTAATTCCCCAGTAGACATTTTAAATATGGCATTGCAAATTTTGCTGAGAATGCTTTTCTAAACCCTCTGTGTGCCATGTTTCTGCAGAAACACTTTAGTAGAAAGACTTCCTAACCTAGATGAACAGTATTTTCTTCCACTTCAATGAAGTAAGCATATCATTTTACTTATATGAATAATGTTTACTGAAACATGTGCAAACCTATTTTCACCAGAATGAGTGGGAATATATGTGAAAATATATACATATACTTATATGTATATATATATTCTTATGTATATATGTGTGTATAGATGTACATATATGTTCACATATATACATATATTTCACAATACCAACATTCGTATTACCATCACCATGCCACCACAGCCACTTTATTGTCTTCCCTCTCTCCCACCCTTTATGCTTTCTTACCTCTCTCCCTCCTTGTACTGCCTCCAGTCGTTTCAAGCTTAAATTCTGAAAGAAAAAAAATATATTAAATACTAATACACAAGGAATGAACTAATGATTGGTACTATCATGAGAACATTGTAGTAAAGAAATGTACTCAGAATTTAGTGCTGACAAAATATTTCCCTTCTCTATTTTTATGACTATTTTCCACAGTAAAAGAAGAAAATGCACGTTAGCCAAGTACACATTATGCTTACAAGAATGAAGGTTTAATGTTGTTTTTAAATTATCTGTATTATCAGTAGACCTGGTAGATCACTAGATCAATCAAGACCCTGACACTTGTTATATTTTAAAATAGCATTAGTTAACCTGGGGCAGGGCAGACATTTATCCTATAAACAACTTCCCATAGTGGGGCAGCTATAGAATCCCTGCCTCAAACCCATGTCATCTGCTTCTAATAATTTCTATCAAGCTACCTCCCATCCATAATCCCAAATACTTGCTAATGTTCTTCATCTGGGCCAAATCTCCACCCATGCCTGCCATGTACTTCTCTTCCATCTAACCCATGGCGGCCTTCCACTCCTCCTCGAGTCTTTTTCCTAGTCCTCATGGTTTTTCTCCCCAGAATCATTCTCTTTCCTTCTCGGGATCCTTACCCACACCTATCTCACCTGCCCTGCCCAGGTGGGATGGCTTTTTATTAATTATCATCAAAATATATCAGACCATCCCCCAACAGTTTAATCTGTTTACTATCAAGCTCATTGCAAAATGAGCTTGTGACAAAGATTGAAAAATAGTTATTGATTGTTGAACTGCATATATATACATATATATATATATAAATAATCTATCTATCCATTGATCTTAATATCATTTGTAATCTACCTTCATTCAGTATATGAAATAGTAAGGGAATATAGTAGAATATTGATTTAATATCAAAACCAAATGATATATTCAATTCTTACAGAAATCTCCACAGAGGTTATTTATTTTGGAGAAATGAAGTGAAAATTACACCAACAAGAGTAATAGTAATAGTAAGCAATACTACAGCAGTTTACTTGTTTCATAATTTTCTCATCTTCTGTGCTAACAGTTCTCTTTATTATCTTTTTCATTTTTCTTTTAAAATGTGTGTTCATTAAATGATTACTCTGATTCTGGCAGCATATTAAACATTGGGAATACACATACATGAATGAATCTGCAAATACTACGTTATTGAGCTAAAGAAATGCAAAGGCAACTTCAAAAGATGGTGCTCGAAGTGTAATTTTCTAGTTACAAAAAAGAGCCCTGTAATAGACATCTACATAGACCTCTCCTTGAAATGACATTGAACCATTTTCCAGGTTGGAGAGAGAAGGCATAAAAGGAACTCCTTCCTACAGAGACAATAACGCTTCTGAGCACCCTGCTTGAACCCTCTCAAGCTGGTATCACTGGCACTCACTGCAATGTAAAAGATTATGCAGTATTTATTTTACAAGCCATCTCTTACTATAAGAAACATCTTTATTGAATTATTCTGATAAAAATATCACAGACATTATTATATAAGCCTTTCTCCCACTGCACAAAATAACTGTTGGTTCTGCCAAAGAGTCTAGAATCCATTTGACAAAGCTGAATGGCAGCTTGCCTTCTTAGCTGAAGGAATTGCCCTCATTCATGGGATGTTTGTTGTTGTTAGTGGAGTTGTTTGTTTGATTAGTTAGAAATGCAGTTTATTTTCGGAGAGAAGAGAAGTCTGCAGATACACATATAATAATTAATTTAATTTTTAATTCTTTAATGCTTAAAAAAATAATTTATTCACATTACATTCCAATTGTAATCCCCTCCCCCACGTTTCTGTTCCCATCTTTCTTCCCTCTTCTGCCTTATTCCCCTCCCCTAGACCTCTAACAGGTAGGGTCATCCTCCCCCACCATCTGACCAGAGCCTATAAAGTCTCATCTGGATAGTCTGTATCCCCTTCTTCTGTGTTCCCACAGGGCCTCTCCTAGCACCAGAGTTCATGTCAAAGGCAGTGCTTTCTCTATCTTTCTTGCCCACATGGAGAAAGACCTGTCTATTGGTACATCTCAAAAGGGGCTCTAAGTTCTCTGCTTGCAATGTCCTTGGTTTGTGCATCAGTTAGTGCAGGCCCACCCAGAGTCCAGATTTACCAGCACTGATAGTCTCCATACGGAGCTCCTGACATTCACACTGGGTGGAAAATCTCAGAGGACATCTATGTTGGGGTAATGTCCACTTATAAGTGAATATATACCATGCATGTCTTTCTGGGTCTGGGTTACCTCACTCAGGATGAGCTTCTCTAGTTCCATCCATTTGCCTGCATATTTCAAGATTTCCATATTTTTGATAGCTGGATAGTGTTCCATTGTATAAATGTACCATAGCTTCTTTATCCATTCTTTGGTTGAGGAACATCTTGGTTTTCTGGCTAATAAAGCTGCTGTGAATGCAGTTGAGGAAATGTCCTTGTTGTGTCATAGAGCATCTTTCAGGTATATGCCCAGGAGTGGCATAGCTGGGTCTTGAGGTAGCACTCTTCCCAATTTTCTGAGAAAAAGCCAGATTGATTTCCAAAGTGGCTGTATAAATTTGCACTCCCACCAGCAATGAAGGAGTGTTTCCCTTTCTCCACATCCTAGCCAGCATGTCCTATCACTTGAGTTTTGGATCTTAGCCATTCTGATAGGCATAAGATAGAATCACAAGGTGGTTTTGATTTGAATTCCCCTAATGACTAAGGACATTGAGCATTTATTTAAGTGTTTCTCAGCCATTTGATGTTCCTCTATGGGAATTCTCTGTTTAGCTCTATATCCAATTTTTAATTGGGTTATTTGGTTTGGTGGTGTTTACCCTATTTTTTGGACCATAAGACACAATTTCCCCAAAAAACTCTGGGGGGAATTAGGGTGCACATTATGGTCTGATTGCTGTTTTTATCGTTTTTCTTGCTTTACTGCTCTAAAAACTGGGTGCGCCTTATGGTCTGAAGAATATGGTAATTTCTTGTAAGACAATTACGAGAGATCAAGGGGATGAAGAATGGAAAGGATGAAGTCAAATTATCACTATTTGAGAATGATATGATAATATACATAAGTGACCCCAAAAATTCTACCCAGGAACTCCTACAACTGATAAACACCTTTATCGAAATGTCTGGATACAAAATCAACTCAAAAAATTAGTACCCTTCCTGTATATAAATGATAAACATGACAAAAAAACTGAGAAAGAAATTAGGGAAACTATACCCTTCACAATATACACAAATAATATAAAGTGTCTTGGTATAACTCTAACCAAGTAAGTGAATGACTTTTAGGAAAAAAACTTCCAGTCTCTGAAGGAGGAAATAGAAGAAGATATCAGAAGATGGAAAATGTTCCTAAGTTCATGGATCAGGAGAATCAACATAGTATAAAAGACCATTTTACCACAATCAATCTACAAATTCAGTGCAATTCCCATCAAAATACCTACGCAATTATTTACAGACCTTGAAAGAACAATTCCCAAATTCATATGGAAAAACAAAAAACCCAGAGTAGCTAAAAATAATCCTGTAAAATAAAAGATCTTCTGGAGGAATCTCCATCCCAGATCTCTAGTTGTATTATAGAGCATGAGTAATAAATACAGCATGGTACTGGCATTGAAATAGGCTGATAGGTCAATGGAATAAAATTGAAAAATGAGAAATAAATCCACACACCTATGGACATGTGATTTTTGACAAAAATGCCAAAACAATATAATGGGAAAAAAAGACAGCATCTTCATCAAATGGTGTTGGTCTAACTGGAGGTCTACACGTAGAAAAATGCAAATAGGCGCTTATGTATTACCTTGCACAAAACTCAAGTCCAATTGGATTAAAGACCTCACCATGAAAGCAGACACACTAAATCTGTAAGAAGAGAAAACAAGAAAGAGCCTAGAGCTCATTGGCACAGGAGACAACTTCCTAAACAGAACACCAACAGCTCGGGCTCTAAGGTTAACATTTAATAAATAGACCTCATGAACTGAAAAGCACAGAACAAAATGACTAAAACGACAGCCTACAGACTTGGAAAAAACGTCACCAACATTAAGTGCAACATAGGTGTAATATCCAGAATACATAGAACACACTTTGAGGAGCTGAATTTCCAAGGAAGAAAAATAAAAGGCAAAACAGCACCTCTCACACTTCAAAGCTATAGATAAAATACTCTGAAGTGGATTCATTTACACAAATATTAACATTTGGAAGAAGAATAAAGGGTCAGGCTTGAACTCAGTATCATGTGGTTTTTAATATCTAGTTCCCAAATTCTGTGTCTGTCCTCCAATATATTTTATAATCTCTTTCAAGCCAGTCTTTGTGCCTTAAATTAACAAAGGTCATATCTAGCACACCTGTTCATCTTGAACATGGGATAAGACATATGAGTTGTGCACAGCAAACACCAATTCTGTCTATTTTTGTTCCTCTTCATTTTTCAATGCATTGCCTACTTTCTCATGCATATATGTTAAATATAAGATCAGTTTGAATAAAACACTTGTGTTTTTCCTTGCATTTTATATAAGAAGTATTTATGAATAGGCAAGTAATATACAATTAAAGGTATACATTAAGTATATGCATTTAAATTATTTAAATTAAAATTATTTTGGTCTCCTCTTTCTTCTTGTATGATACTTTCATAGCTACCTTTTGAGATATATACTTTTAAATGTGGTGAAATGACCTTTTTATTCCCCTTCAAAAACTCTTTTTCTTCTTTCCACTACCATTTTCAGAGACTTATGTTCATTGTTAGTCCCATGTGTGACTGATATCTTATTTTGTCAAGTTGCTCTTTTTCTTTGGTTCCTCATTTTGCATATTTTCTAAAGTTATATTTAGAAATTCATTGGTTTTCTTATCTATATTATCTAACTATGACAGTTTGAATTGCCATATGCTCTTTCCCTTCTCAAACCCTTTGCTTATTTTTTATATAAATCATAACTTGATTGTTCACTTTCCATCATTTTCAGACAGAAGATATTCTATTGGATGAATTTTATTCTTGCTTATAAATCTCATTTATCCATTTTTTTCTTTTCCAGTAATCTTTTTGTCTGACAAATAATGTCAATTATATTTTGGGAATGCTAAATTTTGCTATATTCTCTTACTAGATCTACCTCTTGCAGATGGATAAGTTTCTATTTACTCAGATTAATTCCTCTGTAGCTTAGTTGAAGGCAAAGGGGAAAAAATCTAAGTTAGTTTTCATTATTAAATCCTGATGTTCCCAAGACTCCTCAGAACTCTTCTTTGCATGGCTGGCAGCTACAAGACACACCCTACCCTGCCTGAAAGGAGCTGAAGCTGTTGAAAGTGCTGGTGATATCTGCACTCACCGTTCTCTGGGAACCCCCACCCTTCAGGAGCCCTTCCCATCACCATGTGGAAGACTAGATCACACAGAAGGACAGTCCCAGGCAAAGACCCTAGAACCAACACCACTCATTAGCATCACCTTTGCTTAGCTGAGCAGAGACATTATGACAATGACAGTTTTCTTGTCAAGAGCATCCTGCCTCCTTCCTTGCCATTTACCCACCACATGAGGGGGAAACGTTGGCATTGTATATTATTTTTATTGTATTCTTTGAAGCACAATGAATTTACTAAGAAGAAAATTAACACATGTTCACCCTATTCTCTGAGACAGTTGGGCTTTCAGAAAAAAAAAAACACAGATAAAAATCATCAACAACTAAATTATTCATGTGAATATATTTATAATTGTGTGTGTATCGTCTAGCTCTTAATGCTAATACAAGCTTAAAGAATTTTAATTGATTTGAAATTGACTTCAATATTCTTCAGCAGTATAGATATAATATCCATCTAGGATGTCTAAAGCAAGTTGTATTTTAAAATACTCTGGGGAACGTGACTTGGGAAAACAGATATGCCTCACTATACATATTTTCTTACCAGAGAATACAAACTTCGCATTGATCAGAATTAATCACATGAGACCAAATCAAAATGTTATAAATTGTAGGTAGAGAGAAGAATTACCCTGAAGCAAATGTTCTGCAGCATGCTAAATTAAGATGGTTCAGCAACGCATAAACTAGAAAAAGCTATTAACTGAAAAGAAAAAAAAAAAAAAAAAAAAACAGGAATTCTTACCCAAATTTCCCCTGAGCTTAGACATGTGTGTAAGGTCCCTGCAACTGTGTGTTGTATGGGTTCAATTGACGGGTGAGTGAGGGTAGCTGGGTAAATGTGTGATGTGAGCTGTGTCTGCCACTGGGCCAGCGTGACACCATTCGCTTCATGATGGGCATGCTCCTCTCATAATTGCTACCATTCCATGTAGACTTTTCTCAGCTCGGCTACACCCCAAATGTCAGAAACATATTACCTAGGAACTCTGATTGGCTTGGTTAATTTTTCTAGTATAGAAATATCCCTAATGGACATATAAAATTCACGTTCTCCTCCTAGTACTGAAGATAGTGCTTTGTGATAATTTTTTAAACTTAAAAAGTTATGGTTTAGCTGCAGGAAGTAAAACCTCATTGTTAAGAATTGTAAAATGACTTGTGTGACTTTATAGCATTTATTCCCAGCTAGTAGACATGGGAAAGAACCATGGGCTCTGTTAAAAAAAAAAAAAAAACAGAAAAAAAATCCTTGGGGTTTAATAGCTCCATTTGACAGAAAGGGAAGCCTGCCACGTGGAACTTGATTTGTGTTAAGTGGCAGTTTCGGAAATCAAATCCAGGCCATTTGGGTTCAGATCCATAATTACCTTTGCTTAACAAAATATCATCTGTCTTGTCTGAAAAGCTCTGTAACTTTTCAAGCATTCCTGAACCGCACATTCCAAAATTCACAGCTTTGAAATTGAAGTAATTTTAGGCGTAATTAAGATAGTATCTATAAAGCACAGCACAGTGCCCAGCACACAGTGGTCTACAGTGTGTACTGAGCTTTATTAGTAGTGTAAGATATTGCTGCTCTTTGCTTTGTACAAGTGAAAGATTGACTCTACAGCGATTTTTAAAATACCCATCTTTCCTGTTTCACTTGTCATGAACCTGGCAGAGATTTTGAGTAAACATTTCTGGGAGTTCTAAACTATAACATTTGTTTCAAGTTTTTGCCGGGTCAGTGAGTTCTCCTAACGGGCTTGCTACACTTGTTTCTGCCCAACTTGGCTTGTCAGGGAAGCTGATGGAACTATTCAAGCCTTTGATAATTCTCACAAGGCTTAAAACCTTAACTGTCTATCCCGTTGGGTCACTAAATTCAAGCCTTTTAAATTTTGAATGTCAATATTTTCTTCTGTTGGCTTACTAGTAGGCTTTATATTTAGTGTTAATTTTCACTTACTTTGATGAGAAAAAAGTTTAAGCACATATGCAAATTTATAACTTAATCCTTATTTGAGATTCATTTTTCTAAGTGTCAGCATTGAGGTATGTGACTCCTCATGTGTTTGTTGGATTAATTTAGAAATTCTGAACATTTCTCAAGGCTGCTTATTCTAACAGAAGCCTCAGTAAGTCACCGTTACATCTAATATCTGGTCTTTCTTTAAAGTTAAAAATCATAGTTTAACTATGTGTGTTTTGCTGATCATTCTTGTAGTCAATATAATGGATTTTTTTTCCTTATGTAATGTTGGTAGTTGTAAATCTCAGAGATTTCCAAAGCATGTGTTTAAATCTTTAGACAGCTCATCAGATTTTTACTCAATAGTTATCCAAAAACAAAACCCACCCAAGTATCAACATTTATAAAATCATTTTTCTTTCTGTTCTCCTTTCAATATCAGTCATGCTAGGAGCCTTTGTGATCCTGTGCCTAAAATCTGTAATCCAGGCTGGATGCTGCAAATTGTTCCTCTCTCCTTTTTCAAAAACAGAGATGTCCTTCTTCTCATGCACTTCACTGCCTCACTATTAAATTCTACCATTTTGAAAGTAGAAGGTATACACTGTTTTTGATCACTCTGCACTCTTCTAAAGGGGCACATTTGTACATGAAAAACATTGTTTCCTCTATTGATTTCTAATTCCAGGGCAGCTTCCTAAACTGAGGTAGCAATCCTTATGGGACCACATAAAAATGTGCAGGCCAGGGAGCACATGATAGCATCAAAAGATGCCTAAAAGTGCAATGACCAAATATTAAATAATCAAGTGAATGTAAAATTGTCCCAGCAACAATTACTCACATAATTGCTCATTCACAAATATTTTGTTTCTTTTTTTTTTTAATTTTTTTAAATTTTTTATTTTTTTATTTTTAATTAATTTATTCTTGTTACATCTCTATGGTTATCCCATCCCTTATAACCTCCCATTCTCCCCTCCCTCCCATTTTCCCCTTATTCCCCTCCCCTATGACTGTTCCTCAGAGGGATTACCTCCCCCTGTATATGCTCATAGGGTATCAAGTCTCTTCTCAGTGACCTGCTGAGAAGGACAGCAGGTCAATATTTTGTTTCTTAATATGCAAAAATTTGCTCTGTGAATAACGTCACATCACGCAATGTCAATGCATGCTGATGAAACACATTGGTTTGATTTGGAGACTATCATATAATAAAATTTGCAATGTTTGTAGTGGCTATACAAAGTGTTCTCCACTTTTAGAAATATAATGGATTTGTTGTGGACATATGCTTTTTTAATGTTTTATCTTTTATTTATTTTTATTTTTTACCTATACATCTATATTATTACACATATATACAACAAAATACCTACAGCAAGAAGAACCATGAAACAATCAGGAATTATATAAATGTTACATTCATAGTGTTTTGGCTATTTGAAGAGAACATCTTTCCTATCTTGTTGACTCTAAAATTCTGAATGTAAATCAATATCTCATCTTTATCAACTTAAAACATCTATCTAACCCTAAAAATATTTTAACCCCAAAACAACTAAGCTTAATTGTAAAACTAAACTATCTAGTCTACAACCCCAGAGATTAGATATGGAATAAAATTAATTGTCTGAGTAGACAGGAAGTGCAGGTAAGCTGCTTCCTCAATGAGAAAATGACAGGTACAGTTTGATGCCTGAACAGTCACCCAAATCTCTCTATTATGTTGGGTCATCTTCTTCAGCCTTTTGGCCCAATATGTCTGACAGACATATTTGTGAGGCAGGAATTATTGAGGTCTTGCTTACCATGTCTTGGGAGAGTTTGGCCTTCGACTGTGCCTGCATACAAGCTTCCCTATTTTTTAGGCAGAATTCTGTCTGTGGCAGAGAAAGGACATTTTGCCCAGTGGTTGGTTTGCCACATTTGAAACCATCTCAATAAGGAGGTTCTTTGATGTTCATCATCTTCTTTGAGGTAGGCTGGGTATTGCCAGGTGTTAGCCTGTCTTGTTGTCAAAGAATCTTTAAACTAATAAAAAACCATCTTTAAATGCCATAGTCTATGGGTCTCTGAGGTTTTTAAAGAACTTATCTCACTATTTTACCATATCTATCTATAGAATCTTGTTTATCTTTTAAACCTAGGATGTATATTCTTGTGATATAAATAGACCAGTAATTGATATAACCATGATTTGGTCAACTAACAATTAACTTGTATTACTTAATTATCCTAGCAGTCTGCAATAGTACTTTCAAAGTATTAGGAATAAAGCTTGCATTATAATTGAGTTCCATGGGTACAAAACTTCCTATTAGCGTAGATGCACATATGTTTAATATTGTCCACCATCATCCCTCAGCA
>OU015744.1:139677602-139694776 GCA_907169655.1 Acomys percivali
TTCTTCTTCTTCTTCTTCTTCTTCTTCTTCTTCTTCTTCTTCTTCTTGTGGTTGTTGTTATTCTGAAATTTTTGTCACTATCTATTTCTTTAGAAAATTAGACTCTTTAAACTTTTCAATTAAAATTTATTGTGATCCAGTCAGTTCTAAAATCTTATTAATAATTGTATATTTTACGTACATATAGTGTCAATGATTGTTTTAGAAAACTAAGTAAGAATATAGCATAAGAATTCAATACTTAACCTTTGCTTAGATCCTTTCTATATTTACAGTTATTACATTGTTCAGTGGCCTTTGCTTTCACAAACATATGTAAAATATCTACTTGTGAACATAGCCTTTAAAAAATACAGCTCAACATGCTCCAAGTAGCTCTATTGGAGACTCAATATTAAACAAATAAATCTGATTTTTTTCTCAACCTACTATTGGAAATCTTACTTTAATAAACATGCTTACCCCATCACAATTAATTTCTATGAACAATAAAATATAAAACACAAAAACTAAATATGAGCTATCAGTTTAAAGTCAGAGATGTACAGAGCCTCAACTGACAGATTAATAGTCCACAGTTCATTAAAAATCCTTTGTGATAAATGAAATGACGGCCTGCATTTCCCTGTTGCAGCTACCCCAACGTAAGTGTGTCTGAGGCCTGTATTTTTGGACAAGAGATTTCTTTAAGAAATACATAAAAATCTAAGAGAGAATGGTAAAGCTAACTGAGTAGATTTTAATTCTTCCATTTTTGTTATAGCACTACTGCTTTAAAAAGTCAGTTTACACACAGGGTTTTCTGTCCTTAAGTTTCTATTCAAACTACTCCATTTGTTAGAACAAGAAGGAGCTACCATGTAAATCTCATGTGTGCACTTGGGAGAATGGACTTTTAAATCAATCTGGGTGTTATCCCAAACCATGTAAGGGTTAAGCACTGCAGCTTAAGAAATGCCAGTCTACCTAGGGTCTGAAAATCTAGTGATTTCTATGGTATCAATCTATTTTTAAATGTTAATCTTTAGATATTATTTTTTTTAGATTTGAAACCAAATTTAGTCCCACATACACACTAAACAAATACTTACCAATGAGCAGAACTATACACTTTCCCTCTTATTATTCATCATCATCACCATCTCCAACCCCATCTCCACCAACACTACCATCATCATCATCATCACCAACACAATAATTGTCATCGTCATCATCATCATCATCATCATCATCATCATCATCATCATCACCATCCCCATCAGTTTTGTTTCAATATTTGTGTAGAACTAAATTGCCCAAGCAGGGCTGGGCCTCATAATCCTTCTGCTTCACCCTCCTGAGTAACTGAGATTCCAGGTCGTATTCTATAATGTTAAAGAATTTAAACCACATTTTAGCTTTTCTAACCAAGAATTTGAGAACTTGAGGGAAACAGTGAGCCTCCAAGGCATTCCCTTCAAGTCCCCACCTCAGCCCTCATCACCAAAGTTAATACTGATATAACAGTGCCTGTGTGGCCATATGCTGTATTTTCTGGAAGCCATTTCACCAGCACACTAACACCTCAATTTGTTTCCTAGTAGTTGCTCCTCTGGGCCAGTGCATGTTTTACACACTGACTCAACAGAGGCAAAAACCATTGCCATAAAGATTTACAGAATATGCATTAAAGGCAGCTTCACTGGTTATTTCTGCTGAGTCCCTAACTTATTTGTAGTAAACAGGGCTCAGGAATGTTGGACACTGCTTCTGTGATAACTGGGGTACTGGGGACGCCCCACAGAGGGCACACTGCCAGTCCAATTCTCTCTCTGTTACACTTTCCCACCCAGGTAGGTGGAGAACTGTCTCCGCACAACTACAAGTTGTTTCTCCATCCATGTTCTTTCCACTCTAGTGTGCATGACCTGTTTGAGAGAGTTACACTTTTCAGTTTGCCCTTTTTCTGAGTCACCTTCAAGTTCAGAATTTTAATTGTTGTCTGACACCATACGAACAGTCTTGGCTGCAAAGGCGGCCAGGTGAATCCCCAAGGTTTACCGCTCTGTGCCTCATTTCTTTTCTGCCGCTAACTGTGAGACCATTTGGCACAGCTGACTCAGAGCCCTAAGATAATTAGCTTTTCCTCAGAATGGCCAGGCTTAAAGAAGAAAGTATGCAGCATTTGTTGCAAAAGCTAAATCTATCATTTGTAAATGTGACCTATTTTGGCAAGTCTTTCGTATTTCTGAAAACAGTTTACATAAATAAGATCCTCAAAGAGCGGATCCCCTGTGGCTCATTTCTGAGTTATTCCCAACATCCTCCCCATCACACCTTCCAAACCAAGAAAACAGGGAAAAACATATGAGGCAAAACATAGACTACTACAAATTAGGTATAAAATGCACAGACTTTTAATTAAAGTGGATGAATAATTTATAAAACAGTAATTAGACACTTTATATAACTTCATTTTATAGACATAAGTACTTTAGCACTTTGCATTTAGAAAAATAACTACATATTGAATCTATCAGTGGTCTCCAAACATCTTAATTCAGATATATTACTAGAAGAAGACATAATCAAATCAGTTATAAAATTATCTTATAATTTTTCAGGATAGAATGAAAAATCACTTGTAATTTCTGTGCACTAAGGATATCAGATTATTAATTTAATCACAAAAACTGAAATATTTATTAATATGCACGGTAAATTTTTCCAACTTGTGTAACACAGAACAATTAGATCATGTTCTATGTAATTGTTTATTATTATGTTTATGTAATAATGAAAAATTCAGATTCGTGGGAAATCAAGAGACATCCACAGCTGTATCATTATATTACAACAATGACATTGTTTGAATTTCAAAAAATATTGAATATTAAACACTAATCCCTTTGCATGGAATGAAAAATCTTTGCATCTTTTACTCAGTTCCCAGCACCAAAAACATTCATGATTAATATACTAACCATCATTAGTAGTATGATATGAGCAGTAATACATGACATTAATGTCATATTAAATTATAAAGTAATGTCTTTTCATACACCACATTGTAACACTGAATATTGTCAATATCTTATACATTCACAGATCTCTGTGTTTTTTCTCAATAGAGACATTATCACTGTAATACCTTTATTACAGACACCTTAAAGGACAAATGAGCTTATGTCACTTGTCATGGGCTTTCCAGAATTCTCCAAAGTAAAATTACTATTTCCTTTTTTGTATGTTCTTACTTCTTTTATTTAAACTTACAGCATGCCCCATTCTATATGTTAAAAACTTATGTGCATTTGTTTAAACTACTATGGTCTTAGGTTAACAAGACACTGTACTTACATTTTTTAAAGGTGCTCCATAGAACAGGCAAACCGAACTTTATATATATATATATATTTACCCATCTTAGTTTTTCTATCTTCATAATGCAAATAAAATTCTGAGTAAAAGTTTAAACATCACCATATATTCATGTACCAACAGAGAACTAGTGCTGTTATCGGGTGGCTGCTCTCTTATTTTAATTGCACATCCTGTTTCCAAGCCCTTCTCTCCATCTTGGCAATGGAAAGTGTGTTAGAAAGTCAACAC
This sequence comes from Acomys percivali, assembly GCA_907169655.1. Lineage (NCBI taxonomy): Eukaryota > Metazoa > Chordata > Mammalia > Rodentia > Muridae > Acomys > Acomys percivali. The sequence continues at coordinate 139,681,194 of OU015744.1, forward strand.
AAGTGGTCTAGCATTGTTCTTTGGAAGGCCTGCATTCAGAGAACAGCTTTTGGTTTTGTCTGGGAAGCAGTCTTTTGAAATCCCTTAAACTTGTTGAGGTACCCACCTTCAAGAGGCACTGGATAGCAGCGCTTCACCATTTCACTGTATAAATCCTGCCCTTAGGTTCAATGCCTTTGAGCTAGTCCAGTAAGCATGTTCCTCAAGCAAAACGCTATACAAACATTACATGTATTTTTTCAGCTTTTTAAAGAGACTTCTACTGGTCAAGAGACTTCTAGTCTTTGTTACTGTCTTTACAAAAGAGGATCAACCTCACTAGTGTTAAACAGGAAAAGTGATTTCTGCTCTATCTTCAATCCCTACAATCTAATTTTCTCACAAAATGGGAAAAAATCACTGTGCCTATTTAATACATATAATGAAAGAAAGGAGAAGTAAGAATATTTATTAATAGATTAAGGTGTACTTTGAAAGATAATAGGGAGATAATGAAATAGAAAATACTATCACCAAATTTCATGATCAACCCAAAATCATCCTAATTTCTGATCTGAGGCCTTAAAGGATTCATTTAATCTCAATCCCAAACAAAACTAAGTATAAAATATTAGAGATATGAATCTTTACTCTCACTTTTCTTGTCATGCTAATATGATAAAGGAAGTTAATTAACACATACAGTTGAGTATACAAATGAACATAAGATCTCTATGTGATCATTTTATTTGGGTTTGACTCAGATTTGCTGGCATATTTTGAAAAAAACATTTAGAGCAATTTTCTTCCTCTTGTGTAGCTGCTATTTGTGTGATTCCCGTTCTTCTAATACTTAATTGCTTTCCTCAAAGAAGAGAATATGTATCTTTATTTAAAAATATCACATGGAAAGATCAGAACTTAATGTAAGGACTCTACTTCCAGATTATTCCTTTTGGTTTGAGCCTAAACCTTAACATGAGGAGAGTCATGATGAAATATAAAACAGTTCATGCTCATTTCATACTTCCTCCAACAAGGCCACATTTCCTAATTCTTCTCAGTCTATCAATGAGTTCCACTTCCCAGTGACTAAGCATTTAAATATATGATCCTATTCGGGGAGTCATTGTAACATAAACTTTATTATTTTCTGGGCCATTTGAATATCTCTCTCTCTCTCTCTCTCTCTCTCTCTCTCTCTCTCTCACTCTCTGTCTCTCTCACTCTCTCTCTGTCTCTCTTCTCTCTCTCTCTCTCTCACTCTGTCTCTCTCACTCTCTCTCTGTCTCTCTTTTCTCTCTCTCTCTCTCTCTCTCTCTCTCTCTCTCTCTCTCTCTCTCTCTCTGTCTCTTTCACACACACACACACAGAGAGAGAGAGAGAGAGAGAACACAAATACATATAAACAATGAATATTTTTAATGCATTGATATATTGTGATTTCTTAATAGAGTATGTGTTTATTTGAATGAGCATGGCCTTAAAACTCTCATAAATTTGCATGTTTGGTCCACAGATGGTGGAACTGTTTGGGAGTGGTTAGGAGGGGTGATATTTTGGAGGAAGTGTGTCATTGATGGTAGTCTTTCAGGTTCCACAATCCATGCCATTCCCAGTTAGCTGTCTCTCTTTTTTAGTCTCCTGTTAGAAGATCAGTTTTAAGTTTTGTTATTATCCAGTGTTATACTTGCCTTCCTGTGCCATGCTCCTTGCCATGATGGTCATAAGCTTAACCTTTGAAACTATAAGACTTAGCAAAATCATTCTTCTATAAGTTACCTTGGTTTAGCATCTCTTCACAGGAATAGAAAAATGATTAAGACAGAATTCAGTACTAGCACGAGTAATGCTGTCACAGGCCCAGCATGTTGTTTTGGAGGAATATGGAAGACTTAGGGATCTTGGATTAAGAAATTAATTTACTGCTGTAATCATGCATTAATGGAAGACAGTAGTGTGAATTTGGAAGACAGTAGGGCTAAGAGAAATGTATAGTTTCAAAGTCCAGATCAAGAGGTTTTGGGGAGGAGCAGTATTAGCAACACAGCTAGAGACCATTCTTGAGATATTTTTGGCAAAGATTATGGTTGCTACAAATATGCCTAATGATAAATTGAAGATCTTTGGACTAATTATGTTGGTTTTGGAGATATCAAAATGATGACCTAATATTGACTGTGTTATGTGGTTCAAAGTGATCATTCGTGTACTGGTCTATAATAGAAAATAACAAGCGTGGCTCAATAAAACAAGCAAACAAACAGGAAATAAGCAAACAAAGAGACAAATCATGGTGTCATTAGAAAAAGATCACCAAGAAATTTGAAACTAAAATTCATCCTGATGGAGATAATGAGACATGGAATAAAGAGAGTAGAGCCCTCAAGGCAAGAGTCCATCCAGCTAAGCTCCCACTGGTAAAAAGAAAACCTTATGCAACAATGGAAAACAACAAACCAAAAGTTACACATGTAATTCAGAGCACGCAGCAGAATCTTGCAGAAACATCTGCCAAATAGTTTTGGCTTTAGAGTCACAAAAGATAGACGAGTGAAGGGGCTGTGGAATCTTCCTTCCTAGCTAAGGAAAGCCACTGAGGTCAGTCATGTGGTGAGGAAGACCCTGCAAGGCGGCCCAGAGATGCAATTCATTGCATGAAGCTGTGAAAGGCAGCCTGAATTGCCCTGGAGACCCTCCAAATGGTGGAAATGCCAGAGGCATGGAATATTTGCCAAGAAGAGCCTCAGAGAGGCAGTAGAATAAGCCCAAGGCAGAGAAGTGTTTTGCAGTCAGCAAAACTGAAAGGGAAAAGTCATCCACGCCCTTTGATAGGCAGCTACAAGATTTGGAGTTTGCTCAGGCAAGTTTTGCACTTGCTTTGGCCCAATATTTCTTCACTATATCCTCAATACTCCCTTTTAATTGGTATGTGATATTGTACCCTCAAAATGTGTAATTTGGTTTTTGATATTACAGGGAGTGTCAGTTTAGCAATCGCCTTGGATCTCAGGAGACTCTTTGGACTTGTAAATTGTATTCAGACTGAAAGACAATGGGGAATTTGAATTTGAACTAAATGCATTTTTGGTTATGATGTGGTTACACGTTGCTGGGAGCCAGGTAGTATGAGAAAGGCCCTATAGGCTCATAAGTTTGTATGCTTAGTCCACACTTGGTGGAGACATTGGGAAGGATAAAGAGCGTTTTTGGAGATGTGAAAGTGGCCTTTGAGATTTCGAAGCCCATGCCATTCCTAGTTAGCTTTCTGGCTTTCCCATTCCTGCTTGTGGATCAGATGTGGGTTCTCAGCTACTGGTCCAGTACCATGCCTGCCTGCTGCTGCCTTTTACTCCACCAAGATGGTCATGGACTTGCTCTCAGAAATTGTAAGCCTTAATGTACTTTTCTGTGAGATGCCTGGCTCATGGTGTCTCTTCACAACAATAGAAAAGTTGACTACAAAATAATTTTAAAGAAATTATTGGGTTTTTCTGAGCATCCTAGCTTCACCTACAAGAATAAAAAGCAAGAATATAAGAATAAAAAGCAAGCAGAAAATAAAATAAAATATCTAAATGTAATACTGTTTTGAAATCTATGATAGGGAATATATTTGTGGGTTTACAAATAATTTTTAAAATCTTCTTGATCATATTGAAAATAAATATGTTTACACAATCAGAAAAGGGCTGTTTGTTTGTCTTACAGGAACAAACTTTGTGGTAAGGAGCTATGCCTGGGTTATATTCTTTTGGGTCTAAAGTAATGTTCAAAATTATCTACTTTAATTCCAGAAACTGATCCTTTAAGCATAGGTTGAAGTGCTCTGATTTGTTTGACATATAAGATACCCCAGAATACTCAAGCATCAGGGAGGTCGCTTCAGGTACCATAGACGCTGAAGAATAATTATAATATTTTAGAAGGTAAAGTCTGAAAAATGTTCATGTGAGGTGTGATCAGAAGTTACCTGTCACAGCACTAGTGCATGGACATGAGCCATGTGTAAAAGGCAACATAAGGAGCAACCAACTTAACTCAGACAAACTAAACATCAACCTAAGTGAAGGAGCCATTAGCATGGATAAGAGGAGGGAGTCTAAATTTCTTCTTCATGACTGAAATTAGAGTTAAAAAGGCAAGGAATCATGACCCCATGCCTTTCTCTCTCTCTCTCTCTCTCTCTCTCTCTCTCTCTCTCTCTCTCTCTCCTTCTCTCTCTCTCCCTCTCTCTCTCATTCTCTCCCTCTCTCTGTGTGTGTGTGGCAAAAATCATAATAACTTCAGCAATCTTTATTCTGATAATTTTTACAATATTACAAATAACTAATTTTGTAAAGTATCATTAATAGCATATTTATAATCATTACATTTGTTGTAAAAGTTAGACAGATAAAGTAAAGAGATATTGTTATATCATGGATGGCAAGGAAAATAGCTTAAGTATTTCCAATATCAAATTATTCCTTCTGGAGGAGCTAATTACCTCCATTCTTTATTCTGGTTAAACTAAATGGCAATATCAGTTGAAAACAAATTAAATGACACCTCCACTAATTTACTTAATATATAAACATGTATTAAATACCTACTATATAAAAGAGAGTGTTATATTGTGCTGCACTGAGGAACAAATGCTACTATAAGGGAAAGAAATATAACATCTAATTGTATACTATCCTACCTGCTTATTTATTATTCCATTAATGGCAATTATTACAAAAAAGTAAAATAAAAACATGGATTTTACCTTAATAGATATCCTAGCTAATCAACATTAAAAAGATCACATTTGTTCTGCCTCCAATATTACTGATTTCTATTCATGGCCAGATGAACCTTTGATAAATGAAGTGTGTAGTGGAGTTTTGGTGTCTATAAAAACTCAGTTATGTGCATGTCTACATATAGAAAAATGCATTTAGACCCCTATTTGTCACCATGCACAAAAATCAAGTCCAAGTGGATTAAAGACCTCAACATAAAACCAGAGACATTAACCCAATTAGAGGAAAAAGTGGGGAAGAGTCTGGAACACATAGGTACAAGAGACAACTTCCTGAATAGAACACCAACAGCCCAGGCCTTAACATCAACAATTAATAAATGGGACCTCATGAGGCTGAGAAGCTTCTGTAAGGCAGGTGACACGGTCAAGAGAACAAAGCGACAGCCTACAGACTGGGAAAAGATCTTCACCAACGCTTCATCTGACAAAGGTCTAATTTCCAAAATATATAAAGAACTCAAGAAATTAAACACTACCAAACCAAATAACCCAATAGAGAAATGGGGCTCAGAACTAAACAGAGAATTCTCAACAGAGGAATATCAAATGGTGGAGAAACACTTAAAGAAATGCTCGACCTCCTTAGTCATCAGAGAATGCAAATCAAAACGACATTGAAATTCCATCTTACACCCATCAGAATGGCTAAGATCAATAACTCAACTGACACCACATGCTGGCGAGGATGTGGAGAGAGAGGAACACTCCTTCATTGCTGGTGGGAATGCAAACTAGTACAACCACTTTGGAAATCTATCTGACACTTTCTCAGAAAAATGGGAATAGGGCTTTCTCAAGACCCAGCTATTCCACTCCTTGGAATATACCCAGAAGATGCATTATCACACAACAGGGACATATGCTCAACCATGTTCATAGATGCCTTATTCATAATAGCCAGAACATGGAAACAGCCTACGTGTCCCTCAGTAGAAGAATGGATAAAGAAACTGTGGTATATTTACACTATGGAATACTACTCAGCTATTAAAAACAAGGAATTTCTGAAATTTGTGGACAAATGGATTGAACTAGAAGTTATCATAATGAGTGAGTTCACCCAGAAGCGAAAAGAGTCAAATGCTATATACTCACTTATATCAAGACACTAGTTCAAGGGGTATGCCCCAATGAAAAACTTTACCTACCAGGAAAGTGGGTCAGAGAGGAGGACATCCTATTGAGACTTCAGGGGTGAGAAGCCTGGGAGAATGAGGAAATAGAAGGATCCAGAGGGTCCTGGAAAATGACAGGCGGGTCTGGGCCTGGGGGTCCTCCTCAAACTATGGCACCAGCCAAGGAAAATATAGGCAGTAAACTTCGAACCCCTACCCAGTCTAGCCGATGGACAGGACATTCTCCACCGTTAAGTGGAGAAGGAGATCTGACTTTCACACAAACTCTGGTGCCCCATATTGGACCATGTCCCTTGGATGGTGAGGCCTGGTGGCACTCAGAGGAAAGATGATAGGTCACCAAGAAGAGACTCGATACCCTAGGAGCATATACAGGGGGAGGAGGTCCCCTTCAGTCACAGACATAGGGGATGGGAGTCGGGGGGGGGGGAAGCGGGAGGGAGGAAAGAAAGGGAGGATACAAGGGATGAACTAACAATTGTGAGGTAATATGAATAAATTAATACAAAAATTTTAAAAACTCAGTTATGTTATGTAAACTTTTTTTTAATCTCAGGTGTAAGATATGGGGCTGCTTTAGACTGTACACAGAAGCAGACTATGTGATTCGTGCAGTCTCTGAGAAGGATATGATCTTTGCCAGCTGCAGGTAGTTTAATTCTGAGGACTACAGAGGGGGAATAAATGCCAGAGCTAGGAGAGAGACATGTGAGGGGTGGCTCAAAGGAAGAAGGCTGCTGCTGCTCCCCGTGCTGTCCTTGACTCCTGATGTTGCAGTTTGACAAGGATAAATTGGAGATATCCTACAACAACCTCCAAGGAAGCTGATGACCCTAACCATCAGGAAGTAGTGTAAGAGACCTATACCCTTTTCCCCCACTAACCTTCTCTCTCTACTCCCTGGTGTTGAGGTGCTGCAAGGAATTGGGCTGGAGAAGGGAGGTAGAGGCATAAGAAAACAAATAAAATAGATTTTTAAAGCACCAACAGAGGTGATCCATCATGGTTGGAATGAAGGGCTAAGCAGAGTTGGTCCCCTCAGCTCATTGCAAAGAAGTTAAAAAGACAAGTGGACCATGCTTCCATCACTCCCTCTGGGGCATAATGACAGTAACTTAATGTGCCCCCCAGCTAGGCGTCATATCCTGAAAGTTCTATAAAAACCTTCCAGGGACATTAGGGGAGATCTATATAGCACAACCCATTAGCAACACATGCCAGTCACCATAAAGTAAATCAGAAGTCAACATGTAACCAAATCTGAGTCATAGTATGAAACTAAGCTTCTAATAAATTTGAATTTAATCCCAAACTAGCTGAAAAAATTAGTATTGACTCTCCTAGCTGAAAGCTTCAAGATTTAATGCCTATATTTAATGTCTACATCCCCTGAAGAATTTGTCCCCAGACTGATTACAGCATAAGAAAAGTGGTGGAAAAGGCCAATCCAGAGTGGAAACCACTGATATTGTCAGTCTGAAGCTTTTCTTCTATTTTATATGAGTTAAAGTTTTCTTCTTTGTTGTTTATATAAGTTTGGCCTTTGTTTCATGCAGTCAGAAGTATTTCAACTGATACAGTCTGGCAGAAAATCATTTAGCCTCATATCTTTCTCATTTACCATATGAGTCCTAAGGACATTATCATATTATTATAGACATATAATGAGATGGCACTTGTCACTATGCATTGAAATGTATAAACTATAATGCATTTTTAAAACATTATTAGGCAACTGAAGACAAAAAGAAACTGGCAATCACATTTAAGTTCACTAGCATAACCCCCTTGCTGTTGTAAATTAAAACAGCAAAACAAAACAAACTAAAAAGTGTATTTTTTTTTCATGTAGAAGAACTTAAAAATAAGAATTACAACTTTTATGACAAGCACCAACATTAAATTGGACCTTTTGATGAAAATTAGACCTTTTCAAAACATTTCCCCTTTTATTATGTAAGAAGAAGACAAGGTCACCGAGAAACATTTGAAATGTATTTTTTAGTAACTTGTATTAAATTATCTTAAGTTGTTGAGTAAGAAGCACATTATGCACCTGGAGGAGAACATAGTTCTTACACTTGAAGATGTAAAAGCAAAGCTTAGAGAATGCAGGAGCCTGGGAGAACTAGTTTGGATATGATGTAAGAGATAAAAACAAATGCCGTGTAGAACAATTACTTGGTACTGGAAACAGCTGTAGAGATTTAACATGCAGTCTGTGACAGTTGCAACAAACTTCAGAAAAATTTCCCAGGAAGACAAGACTATTACCTTGCATTTTTATCTTCCTAGCTTTGAAAATTCATTCTTTGTTTCCAAATCGTCCTGTTTATATTTGGGGCCAAGTTATCCAAAGGTAGTCATGAGTAAGGAACACAATTTTATTTTTGAGAAGAGAGTAACCAATAGTTTTTGTTTAAAGTTCAAAACCTCTCACGGTGTCAGGGCAGTACGTTCTATTTGTCATTAGTTACATTCATTACATAGACTTGATAATGACCTTTCTTCTCCAAGTTGCAGGTAAAGATACTGGTTATATAGTATCTCTGATTAGTTTTATTAAGTTTATAAAGAACATCAAAGATATTGAGTAAGAGGAAAATCATTTTCAGAGCTAAGCAAATGTTAGCAAGTTCTGGTGAATTGCATACTGACTCCCAGAGGAAGAAAAGAGTTTGTTAAAGGACCATGGCTAAAGGCCTGAATGAATGATTGCTCAGCAGCCTGAACTGTGGCAACAAAATTGATCCTAGAGAAAAAAGCAATTACTATTTTTGTTGGCATTTCAGCAGTGCTACAGAGGTCTGTGGGAATGCTCACAACACTGAGTAATGAACAGGCTTTGAGGCTGGCAATACAGGCTGTTTCAAAATCATGGTTTTATTATGGCACCAGTCAGATCTTGTGTGCATATCTTTGGGGAAACATTACCAACATAAACTCATGCTGGCCTGTATTAGTTGTCTAGAACGGGAGGTGTGATTGATGTATTTGCCTTTGGTTGTTGGTCTATTAGCCATCTCCTGCCATCAGACTTATCCTTTGTATCTCAATCTTAAGCTATTTTTATCCAATATTTTAAAAGTTGCCATATGCCACTGCCATAAATAGAAAGAGATTTAGTATTCAACTTTGGGATTATTACTTTTTAAATACATACACATAAAGTACACAAATCAAATCTTTCATTAAGCAGCACTATGTCAGAATCTGCATTCCACCTTAAAGGCCTTGGTGCTACATAACAAATAAATAAGCAAACAAAGAAACAAACCATTTTCTTCATTATGCATAACAAAACCAAGATGTGGTGGGTGATTGTCTAGAAAGAGTATATACTACAAACACAGTACATTACCACTCTATGACATTTCATTCACTTTTCTATTTAAAAAAATACATGTCACTTTCTACCACAAGTACATTTCCTATTTTCACACAGGGAATAGATTTAATATTTTGTATATTAGAGGAAAAGGGGACTGTTGAAATTATGGTAGAGAGTATGATTTAAGATGATCACTTTTGATTCCTCATTGCTAAGGATACATTTGAGTTTGGGGAAAGTACTGCTGTTCTTTTTTTTTTTTTTTTTTTTTTTGTTAAACATAGTCCAATCCTTAAGTCCTCCACTTAAGAGCTATGAAGTCCAAGTATTTTACTTAAACTTCATAAGATTCCTAGTTTCATCTATAAGATAGGAAGCCCTGTATTTCAATGTTAAAAAAAAAAACTAATAAGTTTACTGATCTTTAGCCTAGAATAAAGGTTACATATAGAAATGATGAAGAAAAAAACACTTGATGTTTCATCAGGCTTTAAAAATAGAACAGTAGGAAAAGGATAAGACTTCTGGGGGCAAGAGTGACAGCATTGTAAAGAAGAAAAAAAAAGAATGATAACAGGAGATTTGAAGTCTTGCCCCACACATGCCACACTGTGAATTCTTTTCCCATTAGGAACATGTCTAGAATTGAGAGATAACCTGTCTCAACACCTGACATTGGTAGCTTCAGAGGCTGCATAGATTGGCTTGTGAACAAAGAGAATAATGTGCTTTTTCTTAATGGAAGGCATACTGGGAATATCAAAATTATAATCAGACACATTAAGCATGGAATCTACCAAAGCCATGTATTTAACTAGAAGATGCTTGTAAAATTCTATAGGATACATAGCATTCAATTTACAAAGTAAATAATCTACATAAGATTGTTTTCAGGTGTGGCAAAAATATAAGTCTACATTTTCAAGCAAATTACATGCACGAAGAATATGATGCTCTAATTTGTGTGAATGAACTGAGACTAATCTTATAGTCATCCTCATGTTGATGGTCAGTCCCAATCTGGATCTATCTATAAAAGGCAGCAATTCGGGGGGATGAAAAAGATTCTGAGAAAATTCAATAATACCAGCAAAGATACGAATGGAAGACCAAGCTTGAGCAGAGACAACCCTTCCAAACATCACTAGCCTTCTGGGAAAACAATGAGCTGACGGTCATAGTTATGACTGACAAATTCACACTGTTTTCCAGTAAGTTAGCCTCTGTTATGTACCCACCCCCTCTAGTGATAAAAATCTCACAATTTTAAAATAACAAGGGGTAGAATATTCAGGAAAAGTGACAGAGGAAAAAGCAACAGCAGTTGCACATCTCATCCAGACAAAAATTTTACTCACTGAGTTACTCTGATTATAGATATTGATGATACACATATATAGACATGGTTATGTACATATTTCCTGTAATCAGCATGTTCATGTATATTCAACAATGTAGAACTCTGGGAAATATCAAAAGCTTTCAACTTCCCCAAAATGATGTAGGAAATTAATTTGTGGAATGTACTTCCTTACTTTGGCAATGTCTACCTACTTTACCCGTCCTGTTGCTTAGCAGCTATGCATTTGCTCCTGAAATGAATTGCACACAATTTGCATGAGCGAGCAGAAGCAACAGGGTCCTCCTTTTCCATGTTGGAAGGATCACAGTTTGTGGTCAAGCAGGAACATAGACAGTCACTGTTGCACCCCCATCCCCAGCCCTGTCAGTGGCAAGCCACTTCAACGTTGGTTTAACAGACTGCCTAGTGATTTAGAAGGCATGCGGGCATATTCACTACCCTTAGATATTCACTTTTTTCTTTTCAAGTACAGGGAATCCATTAGCAAATGTCTATATACATGACAGATTTATAAAGTCACCAAACATATTCAAAGAAAGAAACACAGATTTGAGAAAATAAAAAGCAAACAAAAATTCTCTTTCAGCCAAGGATCTGTTACGTTGCCACAGCATATGACACATCTTAATTTCGGTGTTCCTAGAATCCTAGCCAGAAAGTCCTTCATTGTTAATAATGTTTTTTATCTAATACATTCAAGGTATCATATTTCAAATTGAAGTCCTTGATCCATTTGAACTTGTTTCGTGGAGAGAGTAGAGAGTGGGAAGAATCTTGTTCCTTTCTTCTACATCTAAGCTAACCAGTTTCCCAGCACCATTTGTTGAAGATGTTATTTTTTTCTCCAATACTTTTGTCCTCTTTTAAAGAAAATAGGTGGCCACAGGAGTGTCAGTTTATATCTGGGTCCTTAATTCATTCTCATATGTGGAGTCTAACTTTTACTCTTCAGATACATCTGTTTAAAATGCAGCACCAACTGTAATTATAAAACCCAAGGCTATGGGAAGAGGACTTTCAAGGCAAATGGAAAATAGCACACAGGTGATATGAAAGGGGAAACAGAGAAATGGCACAGAGAGGACTCAGGGTGGGATGGGAGATCAAACCAGAGCAGGAAAAACAAGGAAGAGCATCTACCAATAAACAAATACTAAACAGTCATTTGGAAGCTTATTAGTAGAGAAGTTTCCTAAGCTATATACATGTATTAAAGAAGTTACTGTATATATGGGGATCATGTCTCTCTAAGATGCCATAAGCTACCAAACAACAATTTCAGTGCCATATGTGAAATATTTTCATTCAAGCAGTTGCTCAGAGGGGTCCCATAGAACCTTAAGCAACACAAGCTGCTGCCATTGTTCTTGGTCATTATCTAGGATGTCATCATGAGAGCTTTCTGCAGAAGACATCAGAAGAAGAAGGAGAGGAGGAAGAAGAGTGTAGGAGCAAGAGGAGGAGGAGGAGGAGGAAGAAGAGGAGGAGAAAAAGCAGCCTAAAACAAGGGGAGATCAAATTGGTACTGGCCTAGAACCTACATTCCTACTAGCCACTTTTCATAGTGGTTGGAGGTGCTATGTATGCTACTCAAGGTAGGGGAGGTAGGGGGGAGGTAAGCAACACTCTTACCCAGATATGAACTACGTGCACTGAAATAATGACAGGCCTGGCAAGACATGCATATTCATGCAGTAAGAGACATGCTGTGAAACTGTTTTATTAACATGACAGGGCAATTGCACACATACACAAAATCAGGCCAGAGAAAATCCTCACATGCATGAGGAAGGAGCTCATGACATCCTATCCTTAGCTGAGGACATAGTGGCAATTGTTGGATGCTTTGGAAAGGGTGTTATTTGTTTTATGATATAGCCCTAGAGAAACTGTACATAATATACCCATGCATATACTGGCAGAACAAAATACACCCAGTGAGTTTAATACAGCTGTCAAATATTCTTATGGCCACACAAAATGAACAAAGTATACTTTATAAAGAAAAGTGTAAAAGTAAAAAACAAAGAAAATCATCTCTGGAGAGACATGAAGGTATAATTTCAGACAAGTTCCTTTATAAAATAATGTTGCACCTTGGCATGGTAGCATACACCTTTAATCCCAGCACTTGGGAAGCAGAGGCAGGCAGATCACTGTGAGTTCAAGGCCAGCCTGGTCTACAAAGTGAGTCCAGCACAACCAAGGCTACATAAAGAAACCCTGTCTCAAAAAAAAAACCAAAAACCAAAAACAAAAACAAAAACAAAACAAAAAAAAACAAAACAAAAAAAGCAAAAAACAAAAAAATTATGTTGCATATGTTCAAAAAGCTAAGAGCATAGATACCTGAGAAGACAGCTCAGGGGTGGTACTACCTGTATTAATCAATAATACCAAGGAGCCAAATGTAAAAAGCCAGTTGTACTACTGTGTGTTTGCAATACCAAATCTGGGGACTCAGAGACGGGAGAATTCCTGAGATTCACTGTTGAATCAGCCTAGCATATTTGAGAGGTCCCAGGCTAGTTATAAATCAGTTTCAGAAATGTGGATGTTCCCTGAGAAGTGACAACCAAAATTATTACACACACACCACAAATGCACACACACACAGTCTATACATAAACACACACACCACACACCACACATACACACACACCACACACACACTATATACCCATGCACACATACACCACACACACACTATATACACATGCACACACACACCACACACACCACACAAACACACACACACACCACACACCACACACACATACACACACACACAAATGGTAAAGAAGTCCAATGAACCCTAAGGAAGATCAATTCAAAGACACTTTGAGACATATAAAAGTAATATATTATATATTTAGTACAATATAACATATAATAACATATGATATATATGCACATACACAGAGAGAGAAAGAATGAGAGAGAGAGAGAGAGAGAGAGAGAGAGAGAGAGAGAGAGAGAGAG